>JASEKS010000206.1:0-185557 GCA_030770415.1 Pleoardoris graminearum
GTAATAGTAATAGTAATAGTAATAGTAATAGTAATAGTAATAGTAATAGTAATAGTAATAGTAATAGTAATAGTAATAGTAATAGTAATAGTAATAGTAATAGTAATAGTAATAGTAATAGTAATAGCAATAGTAATAGTAATAGTAATAGTAATAGTAATAGTAGTAGCACCTTAATAATAAAAAAAACACTTTCTTAAAGTAGTAAAGAAAGTAAAACTCTAGTATAAAAAGCTTATTAAAGTAATTAGAATTATTTAGGCGTAGAGATATACGTACGCGTAGAAGTAGAGTTTTAAAATAAGTAGTAGTAATAGGAGGGTACGCTACAGCGCTATAAAATAGTTATATAAAAATTTACTATTAGGGAGTTAGTAATGATTGTAAAAGAATTAAAAGATTTTATAAAAAATAGCTTTAATTACTATCTATCTAAAAAGGTTATAGGTTATTAGTACTAGTAGAAAAGTTATTATAGTTACTATATAAAAAGCTTATTAAAAGTTAGTTAATTACGTAATATAATAGAAGTTTAAATAGTTAGTCTAGAGTTATATAATATTACAGCAATAACCCCGGGAGAAGGGATACTCCTCCTTTTTTAAAACCCCTTTTAGTCGCCCCGAGCCACCACAGCTACACTATTTATTCGATTAGTATATAAATATAATATAATATAATATAATATATTAAAAAAAAATACTAACTATATAATTAATTAAAAACTAATACTTTCTTTAATTCTATTATTACCTCTTTTTTTAGTTTATTTTTTTACTTATTATATTTATATTACTAACTTATTAGAGAATACTTTTTTTAAATATAAATTTTTTTTATATTTTTTTTATTAATAAATAGTTTTTATTGTACTATTATTTATAGAATACTTTTTAGAATATAAGTTTTATAAAGACCTTTTTATAATATTTATACTAATTCTAATAATATTTTTTTATTTTGTTTTTTAGGACTTCTAGTTATATTTCTATTAATAATTTTTTTATCTCTTAGAGTTTATATTAAAATATAGCCTTTTTTAATCTTTATTATATTATAATTATTTTTTTATTATTAACGTATTATATTATACTATAAATACTCTTTTTCTACTTTATTTAAAGGTATAGTAATTAAAGAAGATAAATTATATATTTTTAAAAGATATTTGATTTTAAACTTAAGTTTTTAAAAATTTAGCGTTATTTAAAAAAAATAGATAGTTAGATTTATAAAATTTAAAATAGTTTTTAATATATTATAATATTAGTAATATATTACGCAAGTAGTAATTATATAAGTATAAATTAAATTTTTATTATTAATATAATTGTGTTATTATCTTACTAATATACTTTAACAAATGAATTACGTAACCTATACTAGTCCTAAAAGTGTATGATTAAATTTTTAGTTAAATATATTTACTAACTAAAAAGTTATAGGGACTAAAAAAAGCGTATAATATGCGTTTGTACCCCTGGATCAAGAGCTAGGCGTACTTATTATTTCTTGATGAACACCACTGCAACGTGGGCGACAATCAACTTGTTAATTGAATCTCTAAGTCTACGCTATATTCATGGCGTGAGCCCTTTTCTACCACGTGGAGAGTGAAGCCGTCCCTCCGAACCGATTCCCAAGAATATACAACCACGGGATAATGGCTACGGTACCGCCAACCTTTATGCTACCCGTACTGGGGTAATACATGTCCTCAAAGCCTTGCTCCTTACACTCTACAGCACACTGTGCTGGGAGGACACCTACACCCACCCGACCCTCTTCCCCAGAATACTCGAACCGCCCAACAAGGCTGTAACCCCCGTGAAGACGATCAATGTTCCATAGCCACTCCCGTACGCCCAGCCCACGTTCCCCTTCCACGGTAAGCCCCTAATCAGCGCCTCGCTCAAGGGCCCGCTCGCCAAATTTCCAATGCCCCTCCCAGCAGCCAAGCACGCAAACACGATGGACGGGTCAGCCGTGTCCCGCTTCTTTGTCACGTCGCGCATGATGCCCGGCCAGGCGCTCGTAAAACTACCTGCAAAGAAGCCGTAGATGAGACAGAATACATACAAGGGCGCGAGCGATATGGAGAAGCCCCAGACGATGAAGACGGACAGCGTGGTCCCGATGGAGGAAATGAGGATGCACGTTGTGACGTGCCAGCGGTCGACGATGGATCCCATGGCTACGCAGCCGAAGACGGAGGCTAGGGGCACAAAGTCAGCCAAGACCAATGTACATGGTGCTGTCTGACGCCGCTGTGTTGCCCCGGGAAAGCAACACGGCAGCCGACTGAGACGAGGCATCACGTACCGACGTTGAAGAGGATGACGGTGAGCGCGCTAAGCGTGCCGGATGCGCCGATGCTGCGAGCGTACGTGGGAAGGTAAATCGAAGGGAGGAAAAAGCCTAGGGCTTCAATGATGTTGCAGGCTTGGTGGATGCCGAAGGTCGATGTTTTGAGAAATGTAAAGTCGATCTTGCGCGTCTGTTGCTTCGGCGCGATGGGGATACGGGGCTTGACAAAGTACAGCAGGGGCGCAGTCAAGACGAAAAGGCAAATGGCCCATACTCTCAGGGTGGTGCGGAAGCCGTACTCGCGCAGCATCCACTCCATGACAAGAGGAAGTATGACGCCCGCAAGTCCGGTTCCTGCCCACATGATGCCGTAAGCGAGTCCCTTTCGCTTGTGGAACCACTCGTCCATGTACAAGATACAGGGAGAGTAGGTGAAGCTGCCGCCAATGGCGTAGACGACGCCCTGGGAGACGATGAGCTCGTCCGTCTTGTTCGACAGTGAACTCAGGGCCAAAGCTAGACACATGACGAACAGGCCACCCGTTGTGGCCCAGCGCTGGTACCTCGGCCACATCTTGAGCAGTGAGAAGACCAGAACAAGGTCGAGGTACATGATTCCCTGAATCAAGTGAGCACGATGTCATGGTACAACGCACTTTCAGGGGGGACTAGGTAGGGCCTGTATTGTCTCTCCTGAAACAAGCCGAGATAGCCCAAGCTTGTGATGGTGGACTCACCATCGCACATGTACCGATGACGGCCACGTTCCCGCTGCTGGCAAAGGGCTCATGCGTCGAATAGTAGTCCTGGAAAACGCCGAATGAAAACGGAAAGCCTGGCGGCAGTTAGCGAAGCCGCTCCCGCCCTCATGCAGCATGCAATGCAGACGCCACTGAGCACTTACCCCACACCAGGGCCTCGACCACGAATGAAGCCGCCAGAAAAAGCCAGGCATCCTTCCCGCCATCCACAGGCGGCAGCTGCTGGGGGAAACTTTGGCCTCGGTCCTCGAGCTCGAACTCGGATGATGCTGGGGTCGTGCCGGCCATGGTTGATTTGGGCGTCGGATATGCAGGCGCACGGGAGATGGGCATGCACACGAGATTGGGGTGGTCTTTCATGGCCAGGAGCAATGGATGCTTTTTGACCTGGGGTGCCAGCCCCCACGCTAGTCCCCGGGAGTGATGGGCAAAGGGCGCGACGACGTTTTGTGGGCCGTCTCCGCCAAATTCGCACCCGTGGCCGTCGGAAAACTTGCGGGACGCCATCACAACGGCAGGCCCCTCTGAGCGCTATGTCTACCCGTCGCACCCCGAGAATCAAACCGAAGTATGCTTCCCGGCACCCCCCAATTCACCCCTTCCGCGACATCCTACCTGCCTGTCTTCGTGGCCTCATGCAGGCGCGGTCCGTCGGTCCGCCACGCTAGAGGCGCTGCCGCAGCGGACCGAAACGAAGATGGCGCGCAGGCATCGGTTCCTCGCGACCCGCGCGACCCCAACCGGCATTGCGCAATCCCGTCGACTATAATGACCAGCAATCCGATGGCAGCTGCCGGGGCGAAAGCAACTAAGCCATGGCGCCAGGACACGTCTCGCCGCAGCACCTGTTTGAGCAGCAACGTGCTTCCTCTGTCCCACCTGCGTCCTCTGTTCCCGCACGCCTCGATGCATCGAAACTGCGCATAACCAAGACGCTGCATCCGGTCGAGCTGCCTCCGGCAGAAGACTTGACGTTTGGCAGTCAAACCACAGGTAAGGCCTGCGGCCGATGGTGTGAACGAGTGGTGTGAACGAGTGGGTCGGGTCGGCGCTCATGACACGCAGATCACATACTCCAAGTCCGATGGACCGCCGACAGCGGCTGGCAACCGCCCCAGATCGCGCCATACCAGCAGCTGGCTCTCGACCCTGCTGCCGCCGTTCTCCACTATGGTTTCGAGTGTTTCGAGGGCTTGAAGGCGTACAAGGATGCCCGGGGCAGCGTCAGGCTCTTCAGACCTGAACTCAACCTTGACCGCCTCAACCGGTCCGCGGCCAGGGTTGCGCTACCCACTTTCGATCCCGATGAGCTGCTCAAGCTCATTGCCCGCTTTGTACAGCTGGAGGAGCGTTTCATATACGGGTAAGCTCGGCAGGTCCGTGCCCGCCAACGACGCCTAACGCTCGTGTTGCAGAAAACCGGGTTACTCGTTATACCTGCGCCCGGTCATCATCGCCACCAACGCCAATCTTGGCGTCGCTGCACCCACAGCCGCCCTACTCTACTGCATCGCATGCCCTGTCGGCCCGTATTTTTCGGCAGGCTTCAAGGCCATCAACTTGGAGGCGACAAGCAGCGCACTGGCGACCCGAGCATGGCCCGGAGGCGTAGGAAACCACAAAATAGGCGGCAATTATGCACCCTGTACGCAGTCCCACTGTCTCATTGCCTGCAATCCTGAGCTGCGCAAATTATGCCCTGCATGACCTTCGCTAACAATTTCAGGTATCGCTCCGGAGAAATCAGCCAAAGAGCGAGGTTTCCACCAGCTGCTCTGGCTGTTCGGCGACGATGATCTCATTACCGAAGCCGGAACCATGAACCTCTTCCTAGTGCTGCGAACCGAAGACGACGAACGTTTCGAGCTGGTTACGCCACCTCTGGATGGTATGATCCTTCCTGGGGTGACTCGGGATTGTGTCTTGAGCCTGGCACGGGAAAGGCTCGTGCCTGCGGGATGGATTGTTAGCGAGCGAACCCTAAGCATGTCAGACGTCGTCCAAGCGGCCGAGGCGGGGAAGCTAGTCGAAGTCTTTGGCACAGGTACTGCTGCCGTTGTCAGCCCTATCCGGATGATCAAGTACCACGACCGGCTGGTGCAGTGCGGACTGTCCCGTCATCAAAACGCGGGAACGATAACGGCGCTGATGAAGGGGTGGATCGAGTCGCGGCAATACGGAGTGGAAGAACACCCATGGAGTATTCCAGTTAGCCAAATCAACTAACGGAGACGACATAATCTACGCCACAGTGTTCCGCAGCATTAGAGTTCGAATTACCCCGAAGTGGGTGATGAATTGGTCGGTCAGACGGCTTACTGAGGGCTAGCCTTCAGAGAATGGGACGGGAGTAGTCGTACCCGGCCTCTGAACAGAAGCGCCTAGCCGCTTACGGTCGAGCCACATGACAAGCTAGAACATGAACCTTATGTGCGAATTGCTCTATCCTGTCTCTAGATCGTGCCACGTCGATGTTCGCAAATTCTCCGCACCTGCAGGCCTACCCCATGGAGCAAGGATACGCTTACTGACCCTGCATGCCGAGGGCGGTGGGCCTGCCAGTCCTTACGAGGAGCTTGTACTAATTAAGTTATAGTACATTCTTAGCTCCCCGTTAAAAATCGCTCCCTTATATAAATTCTTATACAAAGTTGATATTCTTTAGATTTTTTAATATATAAATAATAAATATATAGTATTTTACTTATATCTATATTTTACTATTTATTTTTACTTCTCTAAGCTTTTTAAGGGTAGTATAAACTATAGAAATAAGCTTTTCTTTTTACTTTTTATTACGCTAGTTCTCCTTATTAAAAGCTTTTTTAGCTTACTTTTTTATTTTATTTAATTTAATACTATAAATATAATAAAAAATTTTTATATTATATATAAAGCTTTTATAGAATTAAAGAGTATAATTATTATATATTTTTAGTTATTTTATATTAGAAGCGTACGTCTCGCCTTACTTTACTTATACTTAAAATATACCCTATTACTTACCTACGTATACTAGTATTTTATTAATATATATTACGTACTAAAAATTAAAATCTAGTTTATTACTATATTTATATTTATTTAGATTATACTTAAGTATTTACTAAAAGTAATAGTTACGCTATACTTTTATAAGTAATAGTTTAAAATCTAAAGCTTTCTAAATATAACTAGTTTTATATATAATATTTTTAAAGCTACTAATACTAAAAATTTTAAAAAGCTATAAATAATTAAAATTTTTATTAGTAATAGCCTTTTAGTTTTATTTTTTACGTATATTCTAATTCTAAGTAATTATAGTAATAATAGCGTCTTTTTACTTTTAAAAAAAAATATTTTTAAAGACCCGTAGCTAGACTCTATTATATAAAAATAAAAATTTTAAAAAAATAAATTTAACTACTCTAAACGCTTAAGTATATACGTTAGTAGTCTACTAAAACTATTTTAATATATAGAAAATTTTTTTATAAAACTATATTATAATTTTTTAACTTATATTAACCTAATAGCGTAAGTTTTTATTTTAGATAGTAATTCGCGTTTAAAAGTTTTTAAGACTTAAATTTTTAGCGTAGATAGCTTATAAAACTTTTAGTAATTTAATAGTATTTTTTTTAAATAATTTAAATATAATTTTATAAAAAAAAATAGCGCGTTAAAGTTGCCGTACGCGTACTAATAAAAGTAGAGTTAAGGTGTTAAGGCCCGTGCGTAGAGGCGCTATGACTCAATTAGTGCGAGCTCCTCGTAACGAGAACCGCATGCATCGTTGGGGTTGGGGATTTTGATTGCTGCCTTCCCCATACGGAATAGTCACTTTGAGGCAGACTAAGGGTCGTTACCTTCTTACGCATCGCACGCAAACGCCCCCGGGTCTGGATGTGCGGTTGGTTGATGTCATCTTTTATGTTCGGTTCAGCTCCGCTGTGTCCGAGCGTGCAGGTGCTGGGATTCTAGTCCTCGCCACCTGTGCTGCCTCACGACCCCACAAAGAGCTTGCGGGATGCCCTTTGGTCCAGGCCAATAACTCTTGTTGTCGCATTCACAAACATCGTCAGACCATGGACGCGAACGGGTATCGGAAGATCACACGTCGGAAAGGAGCCTGTGTCAACTGTCGTCAGCGAAAAGTTCGATGTAAGCGGGCGGCACAACCTGACCGTTCGGTGGTGTGATGAACATTGTTGACACTGATTCTTGCAGGCGACGGCGCAGCGACTTGTTCACAGTGCCTTGTGAGTTAGTCGCGAGCATATGCCTGCTCCGTGGTGTGACTGACAAGCCACTTTGACAGAAGCTGAATCTGAAATGCGGTTATAGCAATAACACGAATCTTCGAAATGAAAAGCCGCGTCGGAACACACTTGAGATGAGCACGGAGGGGAATAATGGCCAGCAGGGCGATCCGAGTAACGGCTTTCAACATAATCTTGATGGCTTCACAGTCAGCCCAAGTCAAAACACGGCTAGTACAGATCTTGCTTCTTACTTTCTGGGCTCGACGATGTAAGTCGCGCTCCCTGAACTTCTGTACTTTTGATGACATGAAGAGCGTCAGCAGCACGGGCCTCACGTTCCCTAATCCAGCCATCGAAGGAAGCGGCCCTCAGGTCCCTACACCGGATTTTAGCGATGGTGTGTCTCCCTGGGCAAGCGGCGCCGCATCCGTCGACGAAGACCACCCGTTAGACCACAGCATCGACATGGGCGACGATCCACAACAAAGCAGAGTCTGGCCTGAAGACCTATGTAGTAGGTGGTGAGTTCATCTCCGTGTTGCCGTGCTGACTCTCCCCAGAGGACTTCTCGTCGTTCGCTCCCGTACGCTTCATCGGTCCATCGCTTGGCGACTCGTCTGCCTCGGATCGCGGTGAGGATCTTCAGCGCCGCATCTGGAACAAGGTTCGTGGTTCCGGTAGAGCGGATGATCCGCATGCAGGACGCACACATGCGGCGCTGTCTTACGCACAGCCCGAAATCTTGGAATTTATCGATCGTAAGGCTCCCATATGGATGAACCGCATGCACGAGGTGCTAATGTCCGCGTAGTATTCTTTCAAGAAAATTATAGCTACCCAGTCTTCGTCAACAAACAGCAAATAGTAGAACTTCTGATGGAAGCCATGCGATCCTCGGGTCAAATGGATCCAAGCGCATTTGTTCTGCTGAACTCGGTACTTGCAATCGGTTGCCGCAATGCCTTGCGCAAGCATAGAATGAATACAGAGAAGAAATCGCCAGTATTCAACGCTCATCCAGCGCAGTACTTCCAGTGCGCGTTGGACCGTCGGACCCAGCTTGCTATCGGGCCGCCTTCTCTGTTGAAGTTGCAGGTACGGCATCGATCTCCCTTTTGAAGGCTCTCTGTACTGATATTACTATACAGGCTCTCGTGTCAATGGTATGTATCGGAAGGGAAGCTAGGGACCAAGCTCATAGACGCAGATTCTCTTCGTGCACCGCGATCACGATGCAGCTCTGACGAGAGCTCTTCTGTCACAAACGATCAGTATGATCTCTGATCTCAGTCTGACCACTCCGCCGGCGGGCACAAAACCAGGTCCTGAGGAACTTGAGCGTATGTTCTGGCTACTTTACTCCATCGAAAAGCCGCACGCGCTGAGATTTGGGAACCATTCGGTGGGTACTGCAGTAATGCATGCCTGTTATGGATGCTGAAAGATTTTAGGTGGTCGACGACGACCTTCTGGTGTACCACGCGCCGTCTCGAAAGCGATCGGGGCTCTTCACGCAAGACATGACGGAGTATTCCGGCTGGGAGATAGTGAACTACCGCTACGCGCGGCTGTGTTCGGTCATTGTGAAGACGCTGTATAGCCACACGTCCTTGCGAATGACAGCCGCGGAAGTGTCCGCAGCAATCGATAAGCTATCTGGCATGCTGGAATCGTGGAGACTATCGATACCAGTTGCGTATCGCCCCGAGCGAGACCTAGACGGGCCAGAATGCCACGAGCATGCCGGGAATGCTATCATTCGGTCGGACATCTCCCTTAGATATTCCGAGGCGGCTTTCGCCATCCACCGATGGATACTTGCCATGAATAACTGCCCTCCGGACCTAATCAAGACCTATGGCTCCAGTAAGAATCAGTGCGCGATGATCGCGAAACGAGTCCTGGGAGCAGCGCATTCGTGCCGCACGGATTCAGGAACTGATTGGTAAGTTATCGTCGCTGCCACAGGATCTGATTCAGTAATCCACGTCACCCGCTGCCGATACCTGAATCGCTGACCAAACCTCAGGCCTGTGGTAATGCTTCCAGCCTTGTCGGCATTGATCCTTTACATCCTGATGCGAAGAGGTGAAGAAAGTGAAGACTGCTTAACTTATCTTGGCATTGCATCGGGCTTCTTTGGCAAGCTGCGTGTGAAAGCTGAATCTGGTCCGGACCTGTTTGTGGAGATGAGTGAGCTGTTCATGGAGGCCCATCCTAAGACGCTCGGTCGGTATCAGACGCCGCCAAATTCAATGAAGGGTTCTGTGGAGGGCGACTCATCGAGCATGCAAATGGACCACGAGGGAATGTGTGAAACAGCAACGGGCGATCTGGGATGCTTCGATTTTCCGCAAGACATTGCCGATGGTATTTTCGACATCGTTAGTTTAGATGACATAATGCTTCCAACGTAGAAGGCGCAAGACATTGCCGATGGTATTTTCGACATCGTTAGTTTAGATGATATAATGCTTCCGACGTAGAAGGCGCAAGAAAATAGAATTATCGTAGACTCCAATCGTTTTCGTTGATATGCCCCCGATGACTAACCTGCTCAGAGCTCCTGCAACTACATGTCAGATGCGCCAAGCAGCCCTCGCGCTTTATCGGCCTGTCTGGGGAGTTGAAGAACGCAATATGACGTTTTTACTATCAGTCCCAGCATACGCTCTTTCTCTATTTGGTTCCGTGACACTGGTGATGAGATGGCGACCGATGCTTACCTAGTGGTGGAGTCGTACAAGTATAGGCCAAGTCCAGAAGGCCAGATGTTCTGTCGTGGGCACCAGGCAAAGGCAACCGCCTAACAACTCCTATCGGTCCTAAAGTTCGTGCGCCTAGTAACCCCTAGATTAACTAATTACAACCTCCTACGTTGTACGCCGGCCCTTACATATAAATATTACTACTATTTTTTTAAAATTATTATTTTTAATTTCATACCGAAAAAAAGTTAAATTAGCGGAAAAGAATATTATTAAGACTAAAAAGGATAAAATAATATTATAGTATATTAATTTTATTCTATAATTAATATTTAGTAGATATAATTTATAAATATAAAGGTATACACATACTCCTCCTTTTTTAAAACCCCTTTTAGTCGTCCCGAGCCACTACAGCTATACTATTTATTTAATTAATATATAAACATATAATTTATAAAGTTTTTATTATATATATATATCTACATTATATTTACTTTATAAAACACTTTTAAAAGAATTTAATTTATTTAATAATAATATACTAAAAGTAGTTTCTAATATTATAGATTATAATAAAAGGAAAAACGTTAGTATTAGTATTAGTATATAAAAAAAAAATTAAAATAGTAAAGAATATTTAGTAATTTATTTTTAGTATTAAGGTATATAAAAATTTAAATTATTATAATTATATTATATTATATTATATTAGCTTTTATTATATAAACGCCTATAAAAAAGATTTTTTTTTATATATAATTTATATAGAGCGTTTATATAAATTTTATATTATTTAAAAAAAAGTAATTAAGAAAGTTATTAAAAAAAGATATAAATAGTTTTTTAAACTAGATTTAAATAAATACCTAGCGCTAATATATATAATTTAATTTTATATTAATAACTTCGTATAGACTAATGTTTTAGTTCACTAATATTACTTATCTATTTAGAAAAGTAAATTACTTATTTATATACTAATATAATTTTAAATAACTTTAAATAATACTAACTAAAGCTAGTTAAGTGTACTAGTATATAGATAAGTAATTTACCTTTTTAAATAGTTAACTAATTTTAACTAAGATTCTAGTTTATACTAAGTTATTAATATAATATATACTATACTAATATTATGTACTTTACGCCTATATATTTATCTAAACTTAATATTAAAAACTGCCTATATCTTTATTTTACAGGGGAGTGAAAGTAAAAAAGAGTAATTAAAAAAGATACCTTATTTTAAAATTTATATTAAATTAATTAATAAGCCTATAAATACGTGTATAACGCTAATTAAAAGTGAAAATTATAAAAAATAATATAAATATTTTACTTACTATTTATTAATTACGTATAATAAATTAAAATTACCTAAATAGGATAATTTTTTAAATCTCTTTTTTAGGTTCCTATAACTTTTTAGTTAGTAAATAAATTTAACTAAAAGTTTAACTATACCCTCTTAGGCCTAGTATAAATTACGTAATTAGTTTTTAAAGTATATTAGTAAGCTAATAATAAAATTATATTAATAATAAAAATTTAGTTTATACTTATATAATTACTACTTACGTAATATATTATTAATATTATAGTATATAATAATATCTTTTTAATTTTATAAATCTAGACTATTATTCCTTTAATATAGCGTAATATTTAATAAAATGTAAATTTTAAGTTAATCTACTTTTAAAAGTAAATACTTTTATTCTAATAATTATTTTTATCTTAAAAGAACTCCTAATAGTATTTATAATACTATATAATATATTAAAAATAAAATAATAATAATAATAATAATATAAAAAAAAAAAAAAAAAATAAAAATAAAAAAAAAAAAAAAAAAAAAAAAAAAAAAATAAAAAAAAAAAAAAAAAAATAAAAAAAAAATAAAAAAAAAAAAATAAATAAAAAAAAAAATAAATATTATAAAAAAATTCTTATAAAAGTATTTTAAAAAAGAAGTTTTTTTTTTTTTTTTTTTTTTTTAAAAAAAAAAAAATTATCTTTTATATTAAGGCTAACTAACTATTAAAGAAAGTCCTTTATTTTTTAAGCGAACTAATAACCGGCTCTTTAATTCCTAATTAATATATTACTAAATAGTTATTAAATTACTAATCTATTACCTAATTAGGTCTAGTTCGCCACGCTAGTACTATTTAAGAATAGATTTTTATTTTTTAACTTTAAATAGTAAGATACTTTACTTCCCTCCTAAGTAGGAGGCATAAAACTACTTTACTTAGGTAACCTAAGTATAAAACTGCGTTATATTTATTAAAATTAATATATAGAGTTTACTATTACTTTAATAGTTTTTATTTAATATAGTTTAATATAATTTTATAATATTATATCTTTTAGAGCGTTAAGGCCCTTAATATAAAATTTTTTTACTATTATTACTAGCAGCTTTCTCTAATACTTAATAACCTAATAATAATAACTTTTTTACTAACTCTCTCTTTATAAGAATAATTTTACTCTTAATAAAGGCTTCTAATAAAGGATTATTAGTAAAGGCTTCTAATAAAGAATCCTTAGTAAAGTACTAATTAATTTAAGTCTTTTTAGGCGCTTTTACTAGTTATAATTTAAAGAATTACGCGTTTTAAAATACTACTACTATTACTACCGCTTATTATAAGTACTTATACTTAGTAACTTTCCTACGCTTTTATTTTTACCTAATCTCTCTTCTTACGCGTATATAAATATATATTTTATACTTACTCTAACTACAGTTTAAAATTATAAATTTTATTCTTATAGTATACTATTAGTTTTTTTATACTTTTAGTAATAATTACTATACGCTTTTAAAGCGATCTATTAATAGTATTATATAAAGTAGTAAAAGTATTTATTTACTATATATATTATTACTAGACAGCCGAATTACTATATACTAAAGTAATAATACTAAGCTTAAATATAGTAAAAGCTACTATATCTAGTTAAAAGAAGTATATATACTACTTAGGCTAAATAAAGTTACTTTTATATAATTTTTTAATATTCTTAATTTTTAATTCGGTAATTTATAAAATATAAAGATATAAGTATTTATCTATAGCTATATAGAAGTTATATAAAGAATTTATTTATATTTTATTTCTTAATATCTTATTAGTTTTAATAGTAAAGCGTAGGTAGTACTTAAATTTATTAGATATAGTAATTAGGCGATTTTAATAATAAAAGAAGTTTATATAGTAATTATATAGATTTTATAGTCTATTATTTATATTATACGCGTAGCCCTTAAAATAATCGTATTATATTACGCTAAGTACTTTAGTACTTATTAATATAGGCTATTAGTTTTACACTAACTGTTAGCTTATTAATATACTTATTATTTAATTAAGTAACTGTTTAAATAGATATTATCCTTAATTAACTTTTATAAGTTTAGCTTTTAATTATTACGTATATAGTTTAGTATTTAATAAAATTCTCTTACTACGTTTATACCCTTGGATTGTTATCTAGGCGTACTTATTACTTTTTAAAGATACTTTACTTATATCTTTAAATATAATATATTTTATATAAAGATTCCAGCTTCCTATAGTTTTATATTGATTTCTTAGTAGTACTTTATACTTTTAAAAATTTTACTCTTTACTAGTAAAGTAGGCGTATTTAAAAAATACTGTTAATAAAGAGAGGAATTAAACTTCTAATATATACATAATAATAAAAATTCGAAAAATTTTATAAAACTAATATATTTTTAGGTATTTACCTACTGTACTACCCTACTAAAAGAGAAGTGTTATAATATTAATTTAAATAAAAAACCTATAATTAATAAAGGAAACGTAAAAAAAATAATTAAAATACACTAAAGAAAATATTAAAAATATAAATTTTTAAAAAATAATATATTCTAATAAGTTAGCACTATAAATAGGAGATATTTTTCGACACATTAAGTATAAAGGTATGCATATACTCCTCCTTTTTTTGAAACCCCTTTTAGTCGCCCCGAGCCACCACAGCCACACTATTTGTTCGATTAGTATACAAATATATAAATAGGAGAGATTAGAGGGAAGTATTATATAAAAAAAAGCAGTAATAATAGAGTTAAAAAAAGAACTAGCTATTACCTAATAAAAAAGTAAGTTATTTTAATATTTTAATATATTAAAGTATACTACTTGTTATATACTATTATGTTATAGGTTTATTTATTTAGTATTAAGTATATTAATTATTTTATTAGTTATAATTTATTATTTTAAATTTAGAATGCTATGTAGTTAAAAGATAAAAGTAATTTAGTAGTTACTAAAATACCTAATTTATTTATTTCTTTTACTAGTAAAGGCTATATAAAAAAAGGTCCTATATCTAAAATTAACTAAAGGTAAAAAGAAGTACGTAACTTAATAAATTTTTTAGTTCGTTTTTTAATATAATAATATAGGGGGATAATATTAAAAACAGTGTACTCTATAAAATTACGTTTTTTTAAAATAATGTAACTTTTTAGTTATAAGGCCTAAAAATACGTAAAAAATACTGTTTTAAAGAAAAAAACTAGCGTATCCTATTAATATAGTTAGAGGCTACTTACTAAAGGGTTTAGGGATAACTAAAAATTAGTAAAATTAAAACTTTTTTAGGACCCTACTTTAGACTATTATAACTTTTTATTTAAGATGTAAAATTGGCTTATTTTTATATATAATATAATTGTATCTATAATATATAAGTATATAAATATTTTTATAAATTTATATATTATTTATATAATTATATATACAAGTTACTTTTTTAAATTTTTAATAATAAACTAGTAATAATAAATTACTAGTACTTAGTATAGTAGCCTTTAGCTTCTATAACTACCTTATAATAGTTAGGGAGGGATAAAATATAGTTATTAATAACTTCTTATAGTATATTATTTTACTCCTTAATAATAGCTTGTTGAAAGGCCTCTATACTATTTAAACTTAATCCTATACCTAAATTACCTTTATATCTTTTATTTAGTCTAGATTTTAATAAACCCTATATATTTTTAATAAGATTTAAATCTAGACTATAGGCTGGATAAGAAAAAAGTATAACTTTATTATTTTTAAACTAGTTTAAAATGTTTATTATTTTATAAATAGGGGCGTTATCTTGTTAAAATTACTAACCTAAATTAATATTAATATAAAGGTTATAATTATATTATAATATAATATATATATATATATATATATATTATTATATTAATAAAAAAAAGAGTAAAAAATTTTTTTATAACTTACCCCTTTTTATATTCGGTTTAACTATATAATTAAGGATTTTATTTATATAATTCTTACTAGTAATAGCAGTATTATTATTAGGTATTTTAATAAATACTAAATTACTTTTTCTACTTATCTAAATTGTATCCTAAACTTATAGGATAAGGTCTTAGTCTATAAAATAATTAATATAATTAATATTAAACAACTAAAAGTATATCTCAAAAATATATAAAAAGTTATATATTTTAATAAGTTAAAAAATTAAAATAACTTACTTTGTAATTAGCTAACAGCTAGTTTTTCTCTAACTTTATTATTACTCCTTTTTCTATAATATTATTTATTTTATTATCGCCTTTATATTACTAACTTCTTAGAAAATATAATCTTTTTTAAATTTATATTTATTATATTTTTTATATTCTCTATAGCGTATTTTAATCTTTTGTTAGCGTTTTCTTTATTAATTATAAGTTTTTTTTTTACTTATATTAATTTTATAACCCTTTTCTTTTAAAACTCTTTATAATTATCTAGTTATAATCTTTAGATTATTTTCTAATAGTGTTCTTTTATTTTTCTTTTTAGGACTTCTAGTTAAGTTTTTATTAATAACTCTTTTGTCTCTTTTAGTTAACTTTTTTATACCCCCTCTATAAACTCTTTTTATATTATAATTTTTATCTTTATTTGTATTTCATTTTTAATACGTTACATAGTATTATAAATAGTCTTTTTAGGCCGTTTTAAAGTAGAAATAATTATAGACATAAGAGTATTTACTCTAAAAAGTAAATTCATTTTAGATTTAAGTTTTAAAAGATTTAGTACTATTTTAAGAGAATAAAAGTTTTAGTTTATAAAAGTTAAAAGATATTATAATATACTATAATATTAATAATATATTACGTAATTACTAATTATATAAGTAAGAGCTAAATTTTTACTAATTATATAAATTTATTATTATATAATAAATTCTTATTAAAAATTAGATTACGTGATATACGCTAGCCCTAAAATAGTATAGTTAAAATTTTAGTTAAATATATTTACTAACTAAACAGTTATAGGGACCTAAAAAAGTGGCTAAAAAATTTATTATATTTACGTAATTTTAATTTATTACGTATATTAACTAAGCAGTAACTACAATTCTTATACAAATTTTTATAACTTTCTCTTTAAAACGCTATGATTTACGTATTTTTAGGCTTAGTAATTAATTTTATATTAATTTTTAAAAATAGTAACTTTATAGAGTACTCTTTTTTAAATGTCCCCCCCCTGTATACTTTTATATTTTATAAATTACTAAATTAAAGATTAAGGATATTAAAGGATTATATAAAAGTAATTTTATCTAGTTTAAGTAATATATATACTTCTTTTAGCTAAATATACTAGTTTTTACTATATTTAAGCTTAGTATTATTACTTTAGTATATAGCAATTTAGCTATTAAGTAATAGTATATATAATAGGTAAACGCCTTTACTATTTTATATACTATTATTAATAGGTCGCCTTAAAAGTATATAGTAATTATTACTAAAAGTATAAAAAAGCTAGCAGTATACTATAGAAATAAAATTTATAATTTTAAGCTATAGCTAGAGTAAGTATAAAGTATATATTTATATACGTATAAAAAAAAGACTAAATAAAAATAAAAGTATAAAAAATTACTAAGCGCAGGTACTTATAGTAAGTAATAATAATAATAGTAGTATTTTAAAGTATTTAATTTTTTAAATTATAACTAGTAAAAACGCTTAAAGAGACTTAAATTAATTAGTACTTTCCTAGAGATTTCTCGAAAATTATTCTTATAGAGAGAGAATTAGTAAAAAAATTATTATTATTAAGATATTAAGTATAGGAGAAAGCTGCTAGTAATAGTAGTAAAAAAATTTTATACTAAAGGTTTTAGTATTTTAGGAGGTATAACATTTTTTTTTATATAATAAAGTTACTATTAGTAACTACTTAATTAGGAAGGAAAGTATTATATATACTATAGAACTTAACGACCAGCTCTTAAAATACTACGCTAAGTCTAATTAAAAAAGATAGTACTAAGATAAGCACGTAATAACTACTTAATAGTACTTAATAATATTATAACTTTATAGTTTATTATTTTATATAGTAACTTATACTAGCGTATCTATTATTATAAACTAAGACTAAGTAGGTATTTATAAAAGAAATAATATTAATATATTATAATTATAGTACGCGTTATAGCATTTAAAGTACTATTTACTAATAATAGTATACTACTATTTTATAACTAAAATACGCGCTCCTAGTATATTAAAAAATAAGATTTTAATAAAATATATATACTAGACTTACTTTAGCCTATACTATAGAGTATATTAAATACTTTAAACTTTTAAATTAAACTAAATAAACAAGAAACGTAAAGTAATAAATATATTTAATATAATTAATATACTACTACTTCTCTTTATAAGTAACCCGTAAAAGTTAATACTTAAATAAAATAGTTTTATATTTATAGGTATAGCGTTACTAAAAAGGGCTAATAAAAAACTATTTAAGTAAATAAAAAAGCTAAAGATTTACTACTTATAGGTGTTACTAAGTAAAAAAAAAATACTAAAATTACTATAGCTGTACTACTCTATAAAGTAGTTAATTAATAAAAGTAAATTATAAAAAAAAGACGCTGGTAACTATAGCACTAGTAATAATAATACTAATATTAGTAACTATTTTTTTACGTTTATCCGTAGGAGCTATATCGACTTTATATATACTACATCCTTACTTAATATAAGTAGGTAAAAATAAAGGCGCTATAATTAGGGCCTATTAAATATAAGATTTTTTAAATTTTACAGCTAGTAGAGTAATAACTTAATAAATAACTTATTAAGTAGTAGTTATAATAATAGCGGGGTAATAATTATAAAATAGTAATAGAATATCTATAGGTTATTATTATTTTACACAGAACTATAGGCAGAATTATAGGTAAAACTATAGGTAAAACTATAGGTAAAACTATAGGCAGAACTATAGGCAGAATTATAGGCCGTATAGTGCGTTTAAAATAGTAACTATAGTAGCTTTCTCTTCTTTTTATAAATACTATATACTTAAAATTTAAAAATTTATTATTATTATTATTATATCTATAATATTTACGTTTTAGCGTCTAATAATTAGTTTACTAAGTAACCTCTAGCCTACAGTATAGGCTTTTACTAATAGTAATAATTAGTTAGATTATATTAAAAACTATTTTAACTTTTATTTTTACGTAGTATAAGAGGCCGGTTTACTTAATAAACTAAATTTTTTAGTTAACGTCTTTAATACTAACTTAATCCTAATACGCCTCTTTTTACTTAAAATAGTTATAATTCTTAAACTTAATAATACCTATAAAAACGCTAAAATTTATTTTAAATTATATAGTAATATAATAGACTTTATAATATAATAGTATAAGAAAGGTAAAACTTTTTTATTTAAAGTATAGAACGACGATAGTAGTAGTAGTAGTAGTAGTACTTTAATAAAAAAAAAAGACTTTCTTAAAATAGTAAAGAGAGTAAAACTCTAGTAGAAAAAGCTAGTTAAAGTAATTAAAATTATTTAGATATTAGAATATATATACGTACAGGAGTAGGGTAGGTAATAAATAGTAAAAAAAAAGTATACTATAGTACTATAAGGTAGTTAAATAGAAACTTACTATTAGGAAGTTAATAGTTATTATAAAAGAATTAAAAAATTTTATAGAGAGTATTATACTATATTTTAATACTTTAATTACTATCTATCTAAAAAAGTTATAGGTTATTAGCGCTAGTAGAAAAGTCGTTATAGTTACTATATAAAAAGCTCGTTAAAAGTTAGTTAATTACGTAATATAGTAAAAGTTTAAATAGCTAGTCTAGAATTACGTACAGGGGGGTGAACTTAGAAAAGAGTACTTAAAAAACATACCTTTTTTAAAATAATATAACTTTATAATTAGTAAGCTAAAAAATACGAGAAAAATAGTATTTTAAAGAGAAAGACTAGTAGATTCTATTTACTCTGTTAGGGGCTGCTTACTAAGGGGTTTAGGGGTTAAAAAAAATTAGTAAATATAAAAAATTTTAAAAGTCCTACTAGAGAGTATTATAACTTTTTATTTAAGATATAAAATTTGCTTATTTTTATATATATAATAATAGATACGAAGTTATATTAGTATATTAAATATTTTTATATATTTATATATTAATTATATAATTATATATAAAAGTCACTTTTTCAAATTTTTAATAATAAACTAGTAAATAATATATTACTAGTATTTAGTATAGTAGCCTTTAGCTTCTATAACTACCTTATAACGCTTAGGCAGAGATAAAATACAGTTATTAATAGCTTCTTATAGTATATTATTCTACTCTTTATTAATAACTCTTTTAAAGGTCTCTATACTATTTAAACTATTTTCTATACCTAAATTAGCCTTTTTATTTTTAATTAGCCCTAATTTTAATAAACTCTATATATTTTCTATAGGGACTAAATTAGGACTATAGGCTAGGTAAAGAAATAGTTTAATTTTGTTATTTTTAAACTAAATTAAAACGTCTATAGTTTTATAAATAGGGACGTTATCTTGTTAAAATTACTAACCTAAATTAATATTAATATAAAGATTATTATTATAATATAATATAATAATATATATTATTATATTATTATATTATTAAAAAAGGGGGTAAAAAAGGATTATAAAACTTACCCCTTTTTATATAGAGTTTAACCTTAAATATAAGGACTTTATTTATATAGTCCTTACTAGTAGAAGAAGTAGAAGAATTAAATAATTTAATAAATACTAAATTACTTCTACCTTCTACCTAAATTACACCCTAAATATATAGAGTAAGGTCTCGGCCTATAAAATAATTAATATAATTAATATTAAAAATTTAAAACTATAACTTAAAAATATATAAAAAGTTATACATTTTAATATTTTAAAAATTTAAAATAACTTACTTTGTAATTAGCTAGCAACTAATTCTTTTTTAACTCTATTATTACCCCTTTTTTTATAGTATTCCTTTCTAGCTTTACCCCTTTGTATTACTAACTTATTAGAAAATATAACTTTTTTTAAATTTATATTTTTTAGATTTTTTAGAT
This sequence comes from Pleoardoris graminearum, assembly GCA_030770415.1. Classification (NCBI taxonomy): domain Eukaryota; kingdom Fungi; phylum Ascomycota; class Dothideomycetes; order Pleosporales; family Didymosphaeriaceae; genus Pleoardoris; species Pleoardoris graminearum. The sequence goes on from JASEKS010000206.1 coordinate 20,490, forward strand.
TTTCTTTAGTGTATTTTAACCTTTTTTTAGCGTTTTCTTTATTTATAAGAGGCTTTTTAGTACTTATATTAATAAAGTACTTCTCCTTTTTTAAAAACTTTTGTAAACCCCTTTTTATAATATTTAGACTATTTTTTATTAATAGTCTTTTATTTTCTTTTTTAGGACTTTTAGTTAAGTTTTTATTAATAACTCTTTTATCTCTTAAAGTTAACTTTCTAACTTAGCCTTCTTTAATCTTATTTATATTATAATCTTTTTTTTCTTTATTTTTAATACGTTAAATAGTATTATAAATAGTCTTTTTAGGCTTTTTTAAAGTAAAAATAATAATAGAAATAAGGGTATTTGCTTTTAAAAGTAAGTTAATATTAGATTTAAGTTTTAAAAAATTTGGCGCTATTTTAAGTAAATAGGAGTCTAGGTTTATAAAATCTAAAAGATATTATAATATACTATAATCTTAATAATATATTACGTAATTAGTAATTATATAAGCCTTAGTAAAATTTTTAATAATAATATAATTTTATTATTAGATTATTAATATACTTCGAAAAACTAGTCACGTAATCTAGACTAGGCCTAAAAGGGTATAGTTAAAATTTTAGTTAAATATATTTACTAACTAAAAAGTTATAAGAACCTAAAAAATAGGTTTTAAAAATTACTATATTTAGGTAATTTTAATTTATTATAGGTAATTAATATAACGTAACTAAAATCCTTATATAAATCTCTATTACTTTCCCTTTAAAACGGTATTATTCACGTATTTTTAGGCTTATTAATTAATTTTATATAAATTTTTAAAAAAGCTATCTTTTTTAAGTACTCTTTTCTAAGTTTACCCCCCTGTAATATTACGGTAATAATCTTAAAAAAGGGGAATATTAGTAACTATAAAGCGCTAAAATAAAAAGATAGTATAGTTTTTTAGTAAATAACTAAATATATTAAAAATTATAGTTTATAGTATAAAGGGCGTATATAAATTTAATTAAAATAATATAAAATAAAAATTACTAGTATATAGAGGAGAGCTGTAGCTTAATACTATAAAGGATATCTAAAGATAAGTAAAAAGGGGTTTTTAAAAGGAGGATAATAAATAGCTAGTATAAAAAAATATAGATAAATAGTTTAATATATAACTAAATAAAATAAAATATTTTATATTAATTATTTTATTATAATTTTAAAATCTTTAGTTTTCTGTCCAGACCGGAGGTGTAATATTATAAAACTAAATTAAATTATATTAAATAGAAACTATTAAAATAATAATAAATTTTATATTATTAGGATAACTATACTCTATTTATACGAAGTATAGTTATCTGTAATATTATAAAAAATAAGAAATAGTACAAAATAATAAATAATAATAGTTATATTTTAATTAATATCTTCTCTACTATCTATATAATAGCTAGATAGGGGTTTTATATACTAGTATAGATTATATAATTATATAATTATAGCTATATAATCTATACGCTTTGTATTACTAGTAAATTTATTTAGGTTAACTACTTTATATATACTAGTAACTCTTCTTTTCGCAGTAATACCGTATAAATATTTTATTTTTTTATATTTTTTTTTACTATTTATATAAGTATCCCTCTGTCTTAATATATTTTTATATAACTAAAATATAGTCTATTATTTACGCGTTATATAATAATAAAGAGTAAAATTATATAGTATACTACTACTCGTTAATTAAAATTATAGTAAACTAAAGTAAAGAGTTAATAATTTTATATATTATATAAAAAGTAAAGAGTAAAATTATAATAAATAAAAGTAAGAAGTTATTATATAATAATTAAAAAGGGCCGGTCTAAAGCTATACGGGATAGTAGTATATAAAAAGAAATTTTTTCTTTTTATAATATTTTTTTTTTTTTAATTTTATCTATTATTATCTCTATATAGTTATAGATATTATCTTTTTTTTTTTTAACTTTCTAGCTATTTTTTTTTATATAAAGCTAACCTCTAATAGAACTTTTAAAATAGTCTTAGTTTTATATAGTTAGTAGTAGTAGTAACTATAGTAATAGGTTATAGTTATATTTAATTTTACCCTTATATAGGCTTCTATATCTAGTAGTTATATTTAGGTTACTATTTTTACTAGGACTATAGCTAATAAAGTTTTCTTTTTAGCTTTTTATATTAATATATATATATATCTCTATATAATTTTTTTCGTACAGTAATATCTTATAGAATAATAAGTATATAGTATACTAGCTACTTTTATATAATATAAATATTATTCTACCTAATAATACTAACTTAACTTTTTTTACTATAAAAATTATTTACTATAAGGGCTATTTTTATATACTCTTAGTCTAGTTACGTAAAGTACTTAAGCTATAGTTATATATATAGAGGTATAATAATAATACTAAGCTTTTACCCTTTATAAAATATTATATATTAGTAAAATTCTAAAATAATATATATAGTTTCTATATATAGTAGTTATATAAAGCTTAGTATAAGTATTATACCTAAATTTTTTTTATTTTTTTCTTTATTTTTTCTTTATTTTTCCTTTATTAATATAGAGGAGGATTAAAGATATCTAAAAAAAAGAGAGGGGTTTTTTTTTTTATTTTTCCTTTATTTTTTTTAAGTATAATATTTTAAAAAATTTCCTTTTAACCTTCGTGCAATAAAGTAAAGAGAATATAATATATAATAAAAAAGAAATATACTAAAAAGTAATTTGTGTAATAGGGGATATTTAATTTAAAATATAAAAAATATATAAAATATTTTACTAAGCCTTTTATATAGGCTCTAGCCTATTAACTAAAACTTTAATACTATAAAAAAAGATATTAAAAGATACTAATTATATAAAAGAACTATTTAGTTTACCCTTTATAAAAGTATTTATAGGATTATTCTTTTTTACTATTTATTATACTTTAAAGATTTTACAGTTCTCGTATAATTAGTAAAAAAATATAATATTTATTATAAACTTTTTTTTATTTATCGTACTAAGCTTAATAAAATAATTATATAGAGATTTTAAATCTATATAAACTATTATAGAAGCCGATAGTAGGTTAATTATATAAAAAATTTTATTAATAGTAGTACTAAAAGTAATAGCTATATTAAAGTCTATAATTATTTTATATAACTTATTAGTAAAAATACTTCGCGTAACTTATTTATATTTAATTAAATTTTAATAAATAATATTACTGTATATAGTAAACTTAGTGTTTATATAATTTTTAACTCTAAAAATAATAAAATATTTAAATTATAAGCTAAGATCTTAATTATTTACGAAAAATTTATTTATAAAAATAAAAAATTTTATACGTTAGAAGTTTAGTAGAATGTATAAGACTTCTCTTTTTATATTCTTAATTTACTACTTAATCCTCTTATTTAGTGCCTTTACTTCTAATATAATAAGTTTTTTTATTTATATAGCTATAGAAAAGTTAAATATAATTTTTAGTTAATAAATAGAAGTAATATATATATTTTTTATACGCTACTTAATATACTACTATTAAGTTTTTAGATTAGTTAGATTTATTATACGGAGGCCTTTACTCTATTTTTTTTTAAGTTATAGTAATTATTTTATCTTTTTTTAAAATAATTTTTATTTTATTAAACTCTAGAGGTTTATACGTAAAAAGAAATAATTTATTTTTTATATAAAACTCTATAGTTTATAGTTTATCTTTTTCTCTATTAGAGAAAGTAGGTAAAATAATACTTAAAGTATTATCTATTTATATACCTATTAGGCTAAAAGTCTCTACTTTTTTCTTTATTATAAGTAGGTATAGATTATACGTAGATAAAAATATCTTTAGCCTTTTAGTATAGTAGTTATAGTATATTTTAAACTAATATAAACCTAATTTAGTTATACTATATAAAAGTTATATAATCTAAAAGATTATACTAAAAAAAAAAAAGTAGTTTATTTTTTTTAAGGGTTTTACGTATAGCGTATAAAATAGTAGGTCTTTAGACTATATATAGACTTAAGTAATATTATATAATTTATACTTTATATTATATAATTTAAGAAGTGTTATACCTAAAGCTAAAATAAGTTTTTAGCTTATTTTCTAGATAGTTAGTAACTATATACAGATAAACTATTTATTATTATTAGAGTAGCTAGCTAGTATATAATAGAATTTCTTATATAAGATTATATTCTTATTCTTAACCTCCTATACTATCCTAAAATTAAATATACGGCCTATATAAATAGTAGAATTATACGTAATAGGCTTAAAAATATTATTTATAATAAGAGTATTAATCTCTATATAATCTAATTTCTTAAATAGGTTTTTAGGTATTATAATAATATTATTTTAGCGTAGCTTTATTACTAGTATAAAGTTAAGCTTCTCCTTTTAAGATATAAAGGCTTTTACTATATAGTTCTTTCTTAGGCGATTTTACTTTTTTAACTTTTTAAGTTTAAGTTATATAATTATATTTTCTTTTTTTATAGCTAGAAGGTTATTATATAAAGGAGATTTACGGTAGTATAGTTTTATATATATTTATTTTATAGTTAGTAGGCTATTTTTTAGGTTTATAGTAATATTTAGTTTATTAATTAATTATAGTACGTATAGACCTATCTATCTTTTTTTTTCTTTTTAAATTAAAACCTCTAATCTAATAGAAAGAGATAAAGTCTTTTATAGATTTAGTCTATTATATATATTAATTATACAGCTTAGTATAAGCTTCGTATAATTAGTTTATAGGGCTTTTAAAGCTTTATAGATAGTATTAGCCCGTATAATAATATTTAGTAATAGTAGAAATATTATATTAATTTTTAAATAGGCGCTAAAGATAAAAAGTATTAGTATAAGGCTATTTAGGCCTATAGTATTATTTAGTACTTTTATAGTTATTTAAAAAATATTTTTATTACTTATATAATATCTAATTTTATTTTTTAAAATATTAAAAACTTACTATAATAGGCCGTATACTCTTTTAATTTTACTAACTACCTAGTAGGTCTTTACTAGTATTTAGTAGTACTCTACTCCTATAATTTATATACTATTCTTAAACTCTTTTAAAATAAAATTAGTGCCTAGATTATATATAATAAAATCTAGAGGACTTTAGTAGGTATTAATCTAGTATTATATAAAAGCTACCTATACCTTTTATATAAATATTAAATTAAGAAAGGTAGCAGCCTAAAATAATATTTTTAAGTTAATAATATAAAAGATATTACGGCTACTAATTCGTATAATATTAATAATAATCTTATAATTAAAATAGGTATTATTTTTAATAGAAAACTTAAATTTGTGCGAAGCTACTCTATATATTTAGTAATAATAATATAGCTTCTTAATCTATTTTAGTATAGTAGAGTTAATCTTATAGTCTATATTATAAAGTAGTTTATAAAATTATTCTATATAAGGGTATTTAAAGCGTTTATAAAATCTATAAAATTCTTTTTTAGTAAAGAATAAAGCAGTTTCTATATAGCTTATATTAAAAAATAAATATTTTTACTTACGTATAACTAGAACTATTATACTATTTTTACGTATAATAACGTTTAATATATTATTAAAATATATTCCTATATAGTTAGTATCTACTAGAAATAGTAAAAAAAGTATTAGAGTATTTAAAATATAATAAATTATTATACTAATTAAGTTTTTAATCTATATAGTCCTAAAAGTATATATTAGTATATTACCTCTAAAACTAATAGCAGTTTCCTTTAAAGTTTAATTAATTTTTATACTAGGGTTTTTATAAATATATACTTTAAGCTAGCCCTTACTAACTATTAAGAATTTAGTTATACTTATATTTTAAAATTCGTCTTAATACTGCGTATAGTACCTTCCTTTAACAGTAAATTATTTAGCTATTTTTCTTTTATCTATAAAAAATATATCTTCTACTATCGTACGATAGAGGAATAAAGCAGTAATAAAATATTAAACTACTTTTTTTTTTTTAAAAAAATTAAAGTTAAATATAGTTTTATTTTCTAATTTCTTAGTATTATTATATAAAAATTCTTTAAAATCTTAAATATAGAGGGTAATATTACCTTAAAAAAGTATTTCCTTATAAAAATCTTTATATATTATAATATACTAGTTACGTGTTTAGGCTTTATTTTATATAAAATAGTTTAATAACTAATATCTTTCTTTATAGTAGATAAAGCACTTTTTTTTCTATTACTAAAGTTATATTTTTAGATCTCTAAAAGGGTTATTATATATAAAAGTAGAATTATTAGCGCTAAAAGAGTTTATTTTTATTATTAGTATACCTCTAGTTTATATAAAAGGTCTTATATAATACCTATAATTAAATATAATATATATATTAATAATTTATATTAATCTATAGTATAAATCTTAAATTATTTAGTAGTCCTTTATATATAGGCTTTATTAAAAATATAGCTTATTTAAATTTTAGTTAATTTTTATATACTCGTATAATTACTATATAGAGTAGTACTTCTTTTTTAAACTAAAGGCCTAAAACTTTTTATACTAAAATTAATTTATTAATTATTACCTCTAAGACTTTGTGCGGAGTCTTATTAGAGTTTTCTTATTTAAATTATATAAAAATAATAGTAGTCTAATTAGTCTAATACTAATTATAATTAATATATATATTAAAATAGTAATTTAACTTATTATATAACTATTTTTACAAGTATTCTAGGCTAATATTATATAAGTAGAACTAGTCTACGCAATCCTCTAAAATATTTAAAAAAATAATAGTATACTATAACTTTTAAATATTAATTTTTTAGTAAAGCTTAATAAAAATGCGAGCTTTATTAGCTAAAATATTATATAGGTAATTAGTATAGTTATTTACCTTCTTCTATATTTTTTAAAATATAATTATTTTTTATAAATTAAGGTTTTCTAGCGGTATATCCCGTATAGGTAAAAGTTAAAATATTAAATTCTAGTAAACAGCGTATAAAGATTAAAAAATTAGTAAGTAATTAGTTATTAATATTTTATAACTAGTTTTTAGAGGAAATAGTAATATTTTAAAATTATATAATAGTAAATATATTAAGTATTATAGTCTACTATTATATATACCTAAAGGCGGTACTAGGGTATATAAACTATATAAAATCTAGAATTATTTAAATTTATATAGTCTATATTTATACTTATATAATATAGGCCTAAAATTCTCTAGGTAATACTAGTATAGCAGAATTAATTACTCGTATAATATATATTATAATAGTTAACTTTTTTACTATATAGAAGATATAGCTAGAGTATATAAAATATTTAGCTATTAACTAAAAATTTAAAAATTTAAGTTTAATAGTTTCCGTGCGGGTTATTTTATAGTAATAATTAAGCTTTCTATTAAACTTTTTAATTTTATATAAAAATTTTTAATTTCCTAATATTTTTTTATAATCTAAAGAAAAGTTTATATAGAATTTTATAGTATCTTTCTTTATTTATCTACTAGAAGTTATACGCCCTTATCTTATAAGATTCCTAGTAGTTTTTTTTAAAATACTTATCCTAATAATATAAAATAGCTATAGTTCTATCTAGTAAATAAATTATAATATAAAATAATTAGGCTTTAGCTATCTCTTTACTCTATATAAAATTTTATAATAACGCAGCTAACGTACGTATTAAATTATTTAATATATAAGTTATTTAGAATATTTAAATCTTTTATCTAGTATTATAACTTAGTTTAGTTTTTAAGCACTCGTATAAAGATATTATATTCTTAACTATATTTTTTTTATAATAAATCTAAATTTATCTCTATTATACACTCCTTACCTTTCCTTATAGAGGAAGCTTCTCTTAGTACTATTATATTATCTAGTTTATATAATTAATTATATAGTTTTAGCTTACAGTACTAGCGCGTTTATATAAAATAGTTTAATTTTAAAAAGAGTTATCCTTATCTTTCGTACGGATAAGGATTTAATAAGATATATAACTTAATATACTCTTTTTTATCTATAGATACGGGGAAGAGTTGCGTAATATATAAAAATATTTTTACGTAGTATAGATTTAATAATATTTTAACCTCTTTATACGCCTTTGCTAATTTATAGTAGTTAAAAAAATCTAATTAACTACTAGCGTAGAGTAGTTAAATAAATTAATTAACTAACTACTAATTAGTATTAAAATAACTATACTCTACTTATACGGAGTATAGTCGTCTATAATATTATAAAAAATAAAAAATAGTATAAAATAATAAATAATAATAGTTATACTTTAATTAATATTTCTTTTACTATTCGTGCAATAGCTAAATAGGAGTTTTATATACTAGTGTAGATTGTACAATTATATAACTATAGTTATATAATCTATACGCTCTGTATTACTAGTAAATTTATCTAGGTTAACTACTCTATATACATATATATTAATTTTAGTATATATAATATAGTTTTTAATACTTAAATTATCTAAGTAAAATCTTTTATCGCCTTCTACCTAGGAGAGGAACTTATAATAATATTTTAAAAATAAAATTATAATTTATATTTATAAAATTAAAAATAAAAAAAATATAAATAGTTTACTAAGTTTTATAATTAAGACTATTAAAAAAATTTAAAAAGAGTAGTAATTATTATATATAAACTAGTATAAAAAAATAGTTTAATTTAAAATAGTATATAAAACTATTATATAATATAAATTATATAAAAATAGTAGTTTTTAAAAAAAAACTTTAATAGTTAAAAAAAAAATTTAGTTATATTAAATAAGTTTAAAGCGAGTAGTAATAAAAAAATTTATATTTAAGTAGGTAAATTATTCTAAAGTCTCTATAGAGAGTATAATAAAATTAAATATAATAAATAATATATAAAATAAGTATAATATTAAATTCTAAATAATATTTAAACTTATTTTATATTTTAATAAGAATAGTTTTAGTAAAGTTTTAGTAAAAATAAATAATTTATTTATATAAGTAATTTATTTATAGAGTATACTATTACTATATTTAATAAAACCCTTTATCTCTTACTAAAAAAAAGTATAATATTTAAAAATTTAAAATATATACTACTTATATATTAATTAAATAATATTTATTAATTTTCTATTATTATATTATACTACAGCTTTATAAAGCTTATAAAGTATATTAATTAATAGACTAAGTCCGCTAATAGGTATACCTTAAGATAGATTTTAGTAGTAAAAGTTTCGTATCTAAGTTACCCTAGAAACTATAAAGGAGCTCGTTTTCATTCTATATTCGGTTACAGTGCACAGACCACGAACGCCGAATATAGAATGAAGACGAGCTTATTTGTCCTGAGGCCCGCGCGCGACTCTTACTAAAAGTTTCGCCCATCCTCGCGCGCTTCTCAAAAGCCACGGGATGACTAAGCACAACAACGCTGTGCGCTGTCGAAAACACGTCGAGTATCGTGTGCATTCATCTCCGATCTAATAGCGTAGTCGTAATTGTTAAATTTCTCCACCGGATGTCTATGATCTCTGTACTTGCTCAATATTCAATTATTCCGTCGCCCTCGAGTGCTCCGCCTCCCCTCTCTCATGCACGCTTCGCTCGATACTATCAATCAAACTCTCGCTCCCCGTCTTCTTCCCCACGTACCCTTCTCCTTCGCCCCCTTGCGGGAATCTTAGGTCCTCGCCCCTTTGCATCTGGCTCGTGCCACTCGCATTGTTGCCATAGTTTGTCTGCGCAAACATCACGATTAGCATTACATAAGACGCCGCGAAGGTGGTCTAACCTTGTCAATTGTACTCGCATCTAATCCCTTGCTCGCCTTGTTTCCGACCTTGAAAGGCACACTGGGGTCGCTGCCAGGACCGGTGTTCTTCGTACCTGTACCCTGGTTGATGGGGAGGTCGGGCTGATTGGCAGAGGATTCTTGAGTCGTGAGGCTGGACATTCTGGCGGTGGTGGTATGGACGGTCGGAGTAAAATAACACAGGTAAATCCTGGTACTTAATGTTATGTGTCTGTTGTGCACCGTACTGGGCTTGAGCTCGGGTGTAGAGGTAGGCTTAGTAATAGGCTTAGTCTACGTCATGATGAACGAAGTGGGTCTCGTGGCGACAGTCGCTGGAGTAACATCAGAAGCACATCGAGTTCTTTTCAGGGCCAATAATGGGTCAGCGTCTACCGTATTATCTATCTGGGGCAATTTGAAATGCGACCTAAAAGCACATTGTATTAGATGTCAGTATGTGTGCTCTGTGGGAAGGTACCAAATGCCAGTATGCCTGCATCCGCTTAATTATTGCAGTATATACGATAGATCTGTCCACATTATGCAACTTTCTGTCTAGTCCAATCTATCATCATGATGCTTTTCGTAGATACCCTCGCTTATTCATGGTCCATGCTTCATGCTCGATGCTGAAATGACAACCATCACAATTTACGCTGCCTCTTGACATAGACCACCATTTCAAAAGTCCAAGTGCAGTGTGCTGCCCCAGGATTAGCAACACAATGGCTGACAGTACTCAGGCCTTTGACATAGTATTGTACGACTTCCAACAACCGCTAAGCCCACATGGCACGGAACTTGGTGTCAAAGTCCTCCTTCAAGGCTTGGAACGCCTTGAGCACATTCAGCAACCCCGAGCCCTCTTCCCAAGCTGGCCTGTCTTGTGCGCTCTTTGCCGCTTCGGCCTGCTTCTTCTCTCTCCGAGCTGCAATCTCTTCTTGCAATTCTTCCTCGTCGGCATCAACATCCCACGAGTCCATAACCTTCTTTTTCTTCTTAACTTGGAGTGGCAGCTCTCTCCGGGCGGGACCACTCCGAGTCGCCGAGGAGATCGTAGAAGCCGTTTCGTATCCTGAATCATCGGGGAGGAACTTATCGTCTTGTAGTGCATCAGCGTCATCCCCTTCGCCCCGTACGTCCGACAGATCCAGGTCTGAGGCCGCAGTGAGTTGCATGAAGTTGGACAAGCTGGTCACGATAGTTGCGAGTACCATGCTAAAGTCATTCAATACGAACCATACATCACCGCGTCGGATGCGGTTGGCGATGACTATCGCATTGATATCTCCATGGTTGAAGAAGTCATACAGGTAGGCATTGAGCGGCATTTCGGACTCCTCAGGATAGAGACCGACATACGGGATGACTGATTCCTCCAGGAATACTCCGGAGCGCGTAGTAGTGCAGAGATCATGAACGGACTCGAAAGTATCGTCGTAACCTGAAAGCGCAACGAAAGGCGACCGAACTGTGGTTGGGGCGCGCGTTTGCAGAGCTGAAGCCGTCGTACCACCACCAATCTTGATGTGGGTCAGCGGCAACGCATCATCAGGCTCTTTCAGATGCTGCTCCACGAAAGTCCCAACGTATGCCTTGAAGATATCGAGAGTTGACTGATTATGTTTGCGGAGAAGATCGGCCGCATCCTTCGGCATATTAGGTAGAAACACAACAGAAGGACTGCGCTTTATTACTTGCTCGACGAACTCTTCGTCAGCTTGTCGGCAATACTGGCGCCCGAAAAGATGGGCCATGGTCAACATGAGTTCCCGCAAGGTGTTCTCCTTAGCACTGTCGTTTGCGCTTATGTTCGCGCATGCTCTGTGGAAATAGCCATCCTTGAGCAGAGCGTGGAACGCAAAGGAAGAGTTTTCCGTAAAGTACAAATGGCTTACACACCCGGCAAAGTTCAACGGCGTTCCACAGGCATCGAGAAGAAATTGGCGACGTAGATACTCAATCGAAAAGCGAAGATGATGCAGAACGGTCATTCTGGACTCGTCGCCTCCTAGATACAACCGGGGTTGCGAAAGCAGTGCGTTGACGGACCGGGTGGCGAACTGTGAGTTCTTCGATTGGTGCAGTAGCGTAAACAAACGCAGCACTAAAGTCGTTGTAATTGGAAAATGACCGTTGATATCTGGGAGCCGCGAGCTGATGAGCCTGTGGACCTTGCTCGTCGATATTCCATGGAAAACAACGTTTCCAAGCATATCGAACCCACGACGGCCGGCACGACCTGCGGCTTGTCTGAAATTCAGCGCGGACAAGAATACGGAGTCTCCAGTGAAAACCACAGTTTTACAGGGCTGCGTTTACGTTAGCTCGTATACCTGTACAGAAGGCTGAGTACAGTGTGTTGCCCCAACATATGCAATACAACGACCGACCGTACTCCAACTTTCGACATGGCGCCGAACTTACCATGTTGATACCCAGTGCCAGCGTACCTGTGGCGATGACCACACGAAGATAACCTCGACGGAAGAAAATCTCGCAGACCTGTCTATACTTGCGGTTCATGCCTGCATCTAGATGATGGGGAGACAAAGTCAGTATGATTCGTACGAATGGTGAAAAGGGATTCGTAAGGTATCTTGTCGAGGTATCTCCTTTGCCTCCGGAATATTACTTACGGTGGACTCCTATGCCTCGCTTCAAGGCCATTATCAGCCATTCAGGTACTTCGCGTCTGAGCAGCTCTTTCTCGGTCTTGTCCATTTCATCTTGCGACATTTTTCTGTTATCAGCGAAGTGAAACTTGTCAATAGGTTTGTCGGGATTGAAGGAAGCCCATGGACTGGCCTCATTATTGGCCGCATCTCGCTGAATATCCTCCTTTGTCAGCCCGTCTTCAGCAGCCCCCTTCTTCTTTGATAGTTTAGGAGGTCCACGTTTGCCAGCTTTGGCCATGATCTTCTTCCATTCCTCCCACTTGGCCAATGTGCTCTTCCACTGGGCGCTGGAGTCTTTCCAGGCTGTTTCCGCGTCGACAAGTTGCTCCATCAACCTCTTGCAGATACGTTCGCAGAGACCACGATCGTAGTTAAAAAGGATAGCAGGAAGCGCATCTTGCTCGTGAAGCTCAGAGAGCATGGGTAGAATGCTCTTGATATCGTGTTGGATCTCGACCTCATTCTCCGCATCGTTGTCGACGTCATCGGCAGCCTCGGACTCAGTATCAAGAATAGGGGATGTCTTCTTGGTCGTATCTTCCTGATGACTTCCTAGATCTTTTACCACGGCGTCAAATGGCGACTTCGGATCCTGCATCCACTGACGGAGCACATCCTTAAGCGCAGACTCCCACTTGATCGTATCAATCTTCCGAATCACAGCTGGAAGGGCTACCGCGGGGTCTAGTGACTTGTCCAAAGGATGATCTGCGGTCTGAAATTTGGACATACTTTGCCACAGAAGGTAGCAGTCGCGTGCTTCTAGAGAAAGATCAGCTGGGATACCTCGAGCTCTGTTAATCAGACTGGAAACGGGATGGACGAAGTCAAAGTCTTTACAATCATCCAAGCCTAATTGTGCAAATGCACGATTGTCTTCGAGGCCAGTGAACTTCTCAGAATTTTTGGCATCCTTGGGGTTGTAGATGAACTTCCTTAGGTCTGAGTAACGATGGGGGTGTTGAACCATGGTCAGTTTATTACCTACGCTTCTCTGCGTAGAATCCAGCCAGGCGCTAAACTCGTTTGGATTACCGATCGTGGCAGAGAGTGCCAATATTGGGCAAGGAGCCATGAGCAACAGTTGTTCCCATATCAAGCCGTCTTCCGCTTGCCCTATGCAGTGAACTTCATCAAAGATGATCCACTTGATGCGCTTAGACCACGAGTTGGCATTGGAAGGTGATAGCAACATGATTTGGAGAATATGTGGCACAGTAACCTGGATGGCGCGTCAGGAACACAATCTTCCATGAGGCCTCACGATACGTACCAAGATCTGACAGCCGGTTGGATTGTTGATTCTCATGTCGCGGGTGTGGATCGCCCATACGCTGTTTCCGGCGTAGCCGTAGCGTTTTGAAAAGCGCCCTTGAATCTCTGCAGCAATCTGATTGACCAATGCCTTAGTAGGCGCTACGTAGACTAGAACGTCTTCGTCGTTGACTTCTAGTACTTGCTTCATAGCGTAGAAGGAGATGAACGTCTTTCCGGCCGACGTTGGGGCTATCACTAACAAACTTCGTTTCGCGTCAATTTCATCCAACACCTTGCGTTGCCATGCATCTGGCTCGAATGGCACGCGAGGATCAGGAGCAGAATCAATGCTCCGGTCAAGATATGGACCGCAGTAGAGCAATTGGAAGTCTTTCTGCGAAATTGGCAAAGACAGCGATCGGGCAGTGGATTCAAGGGCGAATTTGAAGGCCAAGGGTCTATCACCATCTGGTTGTGGGATAGGAAGCTTGGGTAGTGCAAGCTCCTTCATTACGGTCTGGAGGCACTTTGCAATTGTCGCTGTGATAGGTCTTTTGAACTTGGAGAAGGTGCCGATTTCGGCGAAAATAAGCGCAGCGATTTTGAGAGCTTCGGACTTTTCATCATTTTTGCAAGCCTCCAGCCACGGACTCAGTAGAGCATTTACCATGTACAGGCGCACTTCCGCCTCCAAGGTATCGCGTTTTAATTCCGCCGAAGTGCCGGTATTGAGCGTAGCCAAGTAAGACTTCGCTCGCTGATAGCGCGCAGTCGCACTAGGCTCCTTGTCAACGGCGCTACAAGCCGTGCGCCAGGCTTGAATATGCTTTTCCGCAGTGGCTTCTTCCTTTGTACTTCGGTCTGCTGCAATCTTAGCCAACATGGCTTCCTTGCGCGATGGAGCTGCCTTCTTGTTGCCCTTGGGTGCTGGCTTTCCCTTTGGCTTGGTATTTTCCTCGGCACCCGGAACTGCTTTCACAAGACGCCCTCCAGTCGTAATAGTCTCAGGGTCGAGAGATTTCCCGACGGTGTTTGTGAGACTCTGGGCGTATTTCTGCATCTCATCCATGAACCACTGATTCCGCTTTCGCGCCCAAAACTTCTGCTTCTCTGATTTTGCCAGCTGCTCTTCTCGCAATTTCGGATCCAAGGGTCTCTTGTGATTGTGCCAATGGGATATCTCTCTGAAAATGTTCGAGGATGTTGCTTCTTCGACATCGCCTACTCGATCGATTGCGAGGCGCACGGGTGCGAGGTGCTTGTCAAAGACTTCGTTAGAGAAGGGAAGAACAGCGTACGACCCTGGACTCTGTGGCTTGTCGGCCTGCGAAGCGGACGCTGAGAAAGAATTAGAGGAGTTCGTGAGAGAAGATGGGATGATCTTACCAGCATGAACATTGCTACTAGCAGTCTCAACGCTAGAGAGCCCTGCACCCAAGGCCCCGCAAGCTTGTACGAGCATCCTATACGTCTCTGTAGCGCCGACAGACGAGTCCTGGAGACAAGCTGAAAGCAAGCGACCATCGACTAGGTCCGCCACGTCACATTCGCAGTCCCAGGCCTCCATATTCTCCGCCCACTGTTCAGACGCGAGTATAGTAGAAGCTTCTTCGCAAAACAGCCCCAGCGACTCTAGCGCTTTTTCGTCGAGCTTAGCCTCGGACACCAGGCGATTGTGAAGCGACAATTGAGATATCAACGACGTGTGCCGGAGGAACGCTGCGACAAAGTCTTTGGATGCTTTGTTCCCCGCAAGAAGCGCCGACAGAACAAGCACAGTGAGGTAGTGTCGCTCTGTCAACTTGTACTTGACAGTAGAAGTAACAGATTCCCAAGTAGCACGTTCGACGTATCGCTGTCGCGGTTCGGAAATGGCATCGTCTTCGTCGAGATCGATTTCCAAAGGTATTCCACTGCCTGTACCCCGTAAGTTCTCTAGGACGGTAGCGATGATACGGGCATCTTGAAACTCGAGGCCGTTTATGAGCACGATGTTGGACCCTTGAGCCATAGACCAATGTATGAGTTGACGGAAGATAATTTTCTTGCATAACTCTTCGTCTTGATCGTCGTGCTCTTCGTTTTCAAGAGCGTCCAGGGTCTTGTCTAGCAGTGTTCGCTTTCGCAAAGCTCTCGAAGAAGCACCATCGTGACAAAGGACGAAGTAGAACTCTGTGGCTCTCAGGTAATCCGCAAATTCGTCTGAAGTAACTGATGAGAAGACGTTGATCTGCACCTCTGGATGGATGGATTTTAGATTAGCTGAAAGATGGCGGACGATGGCCTCCCGTGCCAAAAGATATTTGGCGTGGGTTGCCGGAGATGCAAATGATGGAATGCAAAGTTCGCGGTGTTGATCGAAGAATGCAACGTGGAAGTTTGCTCTCCTCGAAATCATGTTCCGCAGAAAGTGTTCGACTGTCCATGTCGCGTGCAGTTGTTGGAAGCCGTGTTCGATGTCGAGGTGCTCGTCGCCAAAACAGTGCAACAGCAAAGAATCGCCGTCTACCAGAAACAGCTCGTTTCCAGCATAGTCGCCGACAATATCGACACGGCGGGAGTAGATACGCGCATACCATTCAAGTACGGCATTCTGCGACTGAGAGGCGCTGTCGCGCTCCTTGTTTGCCATCTTGCTAGGGTGTCAATTGCGTGAGCTTCAGGCGTCCAACATGGCAATGAATGGGCTGCAGCCTTTACTGTGTTTGCAGGCAGCAAGTGTTACACCAGCAGATGTACGACGCACAAGCTTGGTGAGGGGTGAGTTGGAGGTGCGGGTGAAGCTTGGTGGGGATTTGACGGCGGGCGGCAATAGAAAATTGGCCTTGTTGCTAGCGCGTTTTAAGCGAGAGGCGCTCCGCAGCTTACGAGGAGCCCGTTTTTAGTGAGGAATAGCACTAGCGCGCAGGGGCCCCACAACCTTAGTAGGCTATCTTAATTCTTAATACTATAACTTTAATATGCTATCTCTCTATAAAAATACGGCTAAGTTACTTTAAAAAAGATACTAATAATATATAAAAAGCCCTGTAAGACAGCGCCTATAAAAAGTTATATTTTAAAAACTACGCGTTATAAGTTACTACTTAAAATAAAAGCCTACGCTGTTAGCGTAATATTAGTAAAAGTATTTTAATATAAGCTCGTAAAATAATTTCTTATAACTTAGGGAGCTCTTAGTAAGCTTTTTATATATATATAAGAGTACGTAGAGTAGTTAAAATTTTTTTTATAAAATTTATATTTTTATAAAACAGAAATCGGCCGAAGCCGTTTAAAAATTAAACTCTTATTTAAGTAAAAAAATACTATTATTACTATAACTATCCGGGATTAGAATATATATAAAAAATAAAGCTAGTAGACTATTTTTAATAGAAATTTTAATTATCTATAGTTCCCCTAGTCCCTTAGTATTAGTAGTTTTAAAAATATTATATATAAAACTAGTTATATCTAGAGAGCTTTAGGTTTTAAACTACTACTTATAAATAAGTAATAAAAGCGTTACCTTTAGTAGGCGCTTAAATATAATTTAAATAAATATAAGTATAGTAATAGTTTAGGCTTTAATTTTTAGCGTATAATATATACTAATAAAATATTAGCGCGTATAGGTAAGTAATAGGGTATACTTTAGGTATAAATAAAATAGGGCGAGACGTATAATCCTAATATAAAATAGCTAAAAATATATAATAATTACGCCCTCTAGTTCTATAGAAGTTTTATTTATAATATAAAAAATCTTTATTATATCTTTAGCACTAAATTAGCTAAAGTAAAAAAGTAAGCTAAAGAAGCTTTTAATAAAAAGAACTAGCGTAATAAAAAATAAAGAGAAAAGCTTATTTTTATAACCTACGCTGTCTTTAAAGAGCTTAGAGAAGTAAAAGTAAATAGTAAAATATAAGTATAGGTAAAATACTATAAACTAAAATATAGAAATTAATTCTATAAAAGTATAAATAATTACTACTATTTTAAAGAGGTTTTAAAGCTTTTACTAGTACTATAGATTAATTCTCTATATAAAAAAAGTAGAATACCCCTCTTACTTAAAAATAAAACTCCTGCTTATAAAATAAGAATCTTAATTAAATATTTTAAAGTTTTATATATAGAGAAGCTTCTTTAGCTTAAGTATTTACTAGAGATTAACGCTAAAGAGTATACTTAGTTATAGATCTAGTATTATATTATATAAAATTTTATATTATCTATATATAAGGTTTAGTGCCGTTTTTAGTAAAAGTATAAATAAAAAAATCTCCCTTAAAGTCTTATTAATAAGTAGATTAATAGAATTCTTAAAGTTATACGTTAAATAATCTAGTATAAAGGAGATAACTACTTTTATAATAATAGAGGCTAAAGGACGCCCTTAATACTAAATTTTTAATTTTAAAATTACCTAAAAAGGTAATTAAGTATATATCTATTATCTATATAATTAAAAACCTAAAGAATATCGACTTTATATAAAAATTTATATAAAGGAGCGATTTTTAATAGGGAGCTAAGAATGCGCGCGCTAGTGCTATTCCTTACTAAAAACGGGCTCCTCGTAACTTGTCGTACTTCCTAAATTCTCTACCGCTTCTCCACAAGTGCAGAAGGTAGCAACGGTGTCCATCCCGTACGTGAAGTCGCATTACTATTCGTATTGCTAAGTTACGTGGGGACTCCCGAGATCCTCGAATAGCACTCTTTATTCGCGGTTCCATTGCGTTTTGTTGATAAGCGCAAGACTGGCGACTTCTCTAGCTCTCGGACGCGATCACTCACCGGTTTGAATTACTGTATCACCGGTTCCTCCCGGTTGGGCCCACATCAGCAGCCGAGTACGCCTCGAACGTCGGCCCATATGGATACCCAGTTCATCCTTTAACTGGTGTTTGGCTTCGTTTCAGCACTCGTCTCTTCAGAGCCGACAACGGTGGTCGACTGCTTGCCGGTTCTGATTATTTGTGCCGTGGAACACGTGCAACTTCGGACGGAAGGCGAGTAACCAGGATATGCGTTATCGATCAGAGTCGCCCATAATATCACACCAGATATCGAAGCCGTCGCCAGCGGAACACACAAATGCAACGCCAGTCCAGGCACTCCCAGCGGGGAACATCTGGATAGGAGCTCATTAAGAGATTTGCTATCATCGCCCCAAACAAGGTTCCTGTAACGAAAACGTGACCCTTCTCGCTGCCGTACTTCTTAAACACCCACTTTACCATACAACAATCCCTGGCACGTCGCCTCCGCTGTTGTGTGTCAATAGATTATTGCTGCTCTCATCGTAGCATTGGTCCTCGATATGCGAAGCATGTAGATATACCGAGACAAAGCCGTACTGGTCCCAGCAGATGCCCACAGTCGGTAATCGAAGGCTTGTTTGCGCGTTACAGTAAGGTGCGACGGGAAGCAGCAGCTTCAACTACAGAATGTTGCGCCCGTAGATGTAGAACGACAAGTTCATAGAATTCGGACCGAAATCTCTAGTCTTAGCAAGCTTCAAGAAGTGGTGTTGCGCTGACGCAGCAGCTGCAAACAGAACACAACAACTGACGATGCGAGCATACCGATCGTTGTTCGGGAAAGAAATTGCCAATGCCTAATTATCCACACGGTTCGGTAGGCTTCTACGTCGTTCGTAACTTTCTCAATACGAGCTGCCTTGTCTATGCCACATGGCACACTCAATTGTCCCACCATTATATATAAGATATGATGCAGATGGCCGTCTGTCGCACTGGGTGTTCCCGGTTTTGGTCGAAATAAAGCTTGATGCCGGTATCCCGGCCGGTCGCTTTGCCTCTGCCGCCACGGAGCGAAAGAAACTAGATGGATATTACCATTGCTAGCGAATCGCCCTCGCAATCCGAATGCCTATCCTTACATTGCCTTTCATAGTCGGGTTCACCGTAGATCGTATGTTGAGATCCCATAAAGGCCAATGAATAGCACATCTAGCGTTGTATCACATACTGAGGAAAACCCAAGCTTGTCTAAAATCAACCATGCTAAAAGCCGCCCAACTACCCGCCGCTCGAGTCAGAAAATATAGGTCTTGATAAGATAAATTGAAAGACCATTCTACACTAAACCGCACCAACCCCAACAGTCCTGTGGGCCCACCATGCACACAAAACCGCGGCCACACAGATCAGCCGACTACCTCTAACGACTCGCTCACCATCGATATGGAAGATCGACTCCACCGACTAATCGATGGCCTTCACAGACTGTCGATGAGGAACGCCCACTGCTCGGTAGCACTGAGACTCCATCGCTTGTTGCAAAGCCCCCTGCCTGCGCCGTGATATCGAAGACGCGCCACCAATCTTTTTCAATCGATCATGGATGGCTACCTTGGCTACGGGTTCTCGCAGGCTGGGTTCTCTTCGCAAACAGCTGGGGCTTGCCGGGCGCGTACGGTACCTTCCAAACGGAGTACACACAGAATTTGCTGTCCCAGTATAGTGCCGCCACAATTGCCTGGATTGGATCTGTGCAGATGTTTCTTGGCACAATCGGATGCCTTCCAGCGGGCATTCTCTTGGACTGGGGATACCTTCGAGATCTCATCGCAATGGGCTTAGTGCTCGAGGTGATAGGGCTCGTAGGGACGTTTTTCCCAACACAGTACTGGCAGATTCTACTCTCTCAAGGTGTTCTGGTGGGAATGGGTGGAGGTTTGCTAGGCTTGTTACCTGTCGCGGTCATCTCAATGTACTTTGAGGAGAAGCGCATGCTAGTTGCTGGCATCGCGGCGACAGGCGCAAGCTTCGGTATGCTTTTCCTTCATTCTCATGACCGCAGCAAGCCCGCACGACTAATACCTGAGTAGCCGGCATTGTGCAGCCCGTTGCACTGAAGCATCTCTTCGAAAGCATTGGATTCCCATGGGCGGTCCGCATGCTTGTTCTAGCCATCCTGCTGAGCAGCGTCTTCCCTCTTTTCGTCATGCATCTGCAGTCCGAGGGTGCGGACGGCCGATCACGCTTCTCACTCGACCACTTCAGAGATTCCCCATACTCAGCCTTCGTTTTTGCCTTTACGCTTATACAAGCCGCAGCCATGGTCCCAATCTTCTTCATCCAGGAGTATGCCCTGGGTCTTGGCATAGACGAGACAATGGCCTTCCGTCTGCTTGCAGTTCTTAACGCGGCCGGCCTCTTTGGACGCTTCCTGCCTAACTTTATTGCAGATCGGTAGGCAGTTTCCTGCTGATAATCTCACCATACCTTGCTAACGTCGTTCAGTTATGGCGGTATCAACACACTTTTGCCTCTGACCTTCACCTGCATCATACTTTTGGCAATCCTTCCGTGGTTCAACACCCTTCCTTTGCTGGTCATTTCTGTGTACTGTACGGCTTCGCTTCCGGTGGCACGCTTGTCCTCCCTGCGCCCATCATCACGAGGCTGTGTCCGAATGCAGCGGACCTCGGCGTGAGCATGGGCTTGGCGTACTTGTTCGCAGCGTTCGGTGGATTAGTCGGGAACCCATTATCAGGCTCTATAAAAGATAAAGGTGCATCCAATGCGGCCAAAGAGTTCCGTGGCGTATGGTGGGTCGCTGCAGGTATCTTGAGCATGGCGTTTGCCATGCTTTTAACCACCAGGCGGTTGAAGGTTGGGATGATGTTTGGAAAGAGCCGTGTTTTAATGCTGGATAGGTGTGGTGCTATTCTACAGGAGGAAGATTGATACAATTTGGGTGCTTGCAAAGCTGTGATACTGGGACACACATTAGCGGTAGCCATCCGTTTCATCGATCCGTGCAGGTTCCTCTATCAATGACAAGACAGTTGAGGACTACAGGTTTTCGCCGACATAAAAGGTCAGTCACCTTTCAGATTCTTCAAAAAAGCACAGTGAACAAGACAACAGTAGCACTACTTCTCTACATCCTTAGCAACGCCCATCACCCTCTCTAAGCTCGTCTCGGAGCTTTCCCACTCTCTCTTTACAACATCAAGCACCCATTGACCCCTGGGCCTGAGACGGAACTTCAACGACCTTGGCTCAGTCATAAAACCCACGACTACCATCGCCCACGGATCAACCTCCTCGCCCTCCAGCACTTCGAAATCAATCGTCCAAAGCAGATGCGCAATGTTAAGAAATGTTCCGTCCATCGCAACACGCTTTCCCTGACATATTCTTCGACCTTGGCCGAACACCGCAAGAGGAAGATCACTGCGAACCTTTCCGTCCCGTAGCCAGCGCTCGGGAACGAATTCTTGTACATCCCCGAGAGATGGGTCGAATACCTTTTCATCGCGCCCAATGGCCCATGCATTCGCCATAATAGTGACACCCTTGGCGATCTTCACGCCGGCGAATTCATCCGCATGGTCGGCGCGGCGCGGAATCGAGCCTGGAGAAATCGGGCGCCAGCGGAAGAGCTCGTGTGCCACGGCGTCAATGTAGGAGATGCTGCGGTCTGCAAACTTAGGCAGACGGTTACGACCGACGACTTCGTCTAGCACTTCATGTGCGCGGGCCAGAAAGCCAGAATACTGAATTGCGGCGATGAAGAGCCAGAGTATTTGGCGAGGAGACGTCTCCATGCCTCCTTGGACAGATGTTGCGAGCGTGAAGACAAGATCCAGGTCCTACACTAGGGAGTCCGCTGGAGCGTGCTTCGGTGCGGTTGCGAGGGCTTGCTTTGTCGCGTTCCAGCCAGGAGCATCTCTACCGCGGCGGAACAGGCGCATGTATAGGTCGACCTGGGAGGCGTAGAGTTTGTTGGCGTATTGCTGCCAAGGAGAGATGAAAGCGGGTAGGTGTCGCAGGAAGGGCGCGAGATCCGGAAGGTGTGGGTTTGCGGCCAGATAGGCGACCTTTTCGTGGACGCTCATGATCTCGTGGAGGATTGGCTCGTCAAATTCCGGAATGCGCAAACCGTAGTGGAGGGCAACGATGACACTGGACTGTGTCCGTTCGAGCAGAGGATACATGATCTTCGTACTGATACCTTCGCCAGATTTGCCAACGGCCAAAATGAGGTCGAAGAGTAGCTGTTTTGCTGCTAATTCCATGAGCGGCCGGTACTTACTAGTGGCGGGAGCACCCAGACTAGATGAGAGGATGCGGTGGTGTGGCTTCAGATGATCATCATAGTCGTGCATCAAGGTGAATCTTGCGCGTCCTGCTTCGGCGCCGGTAATCATCTCCATGCTCACAGAGGCAGGCCGATTGCTGTACCATTGGCTATGGCGGCTGAAGAGTTCGGTGACGGCTTCATAGGAATTGAGCACAACGATGGGCACAATGCCAAAAAGCTTGGGAACTGTAATTGGGTCCTGTTCTTTGGACCATGCGCTCCAGTTCACGAGTGGTTTGTCAATCGGAGAGCTGTGAAGGTCGCCAATGAGGGGCAGTTTGAGGAGCGGTTTTTCGGTCGCATTATTTCTCTTCCTGTTGATGCCCTAAAGATAGAGCACCGTCAACACGCCTGCGGCCAGAAAAATGGTCACAGGAGAGCTGGACATGGTGGTAGAGGTGCCGCAGCAATATTGCAGGAAGCACAACTGGGGCTTGAGATGCAGGGCACTACCCAGGGTCTTCTCCGCGGAGCCCACCTTTGGTAGCACGCTACTTCTTACAGCGACTCTGTCGACAGGCACTCTCCAAGATTTTTTCCAGCTGTGCAAATGTGCAGTGGCAAGTTTCTCAAGCCTCACATCTCATTAGGCCACCGGGCGGAAAGCCGCCATGGCACCCACTAGGCCAGCTTTGGGCAATGGGCAAGCTCGGAAACGGCTTCCCGGCCAATGCCCTAAATAGCGACAGTATCTAGGCGCCTGGGCAAACTCTACAACCCGTGATCGGTCTGTTTCAAGGTTCAGTAACCGCAGTTCGTCTTTGGCGCGCGCGCCCACTCAACAAAATGTCAACTTTGGTTCTTGAAGTCATTTCACCATACAAAACCGAGCCTCTGCCCGCTAGCGCCCAAGAGGGGTGCAACTGTCAGATATAAAGTCGTGAGCCGCACACTCCTGGTTTGTTGCGCTGCCCAGGGGCATTTTCTTCACCCTTAACGTTGGATATCTTTATATTTCTAAAATTCCTATACGTCCGAAGAGTTTATTTAAATATAATTTTTAAATATAATCGAAAAGTAATAAGTATGCCTAGATCTCGATCCAGAGGTACGAATGCAATGGGGGAACTTTGTTAGGTACTAACCTGTGTACGCAATGTTTTTAAATATAATAAAACCAGTTATAACAGTATAATTATTTTTTAATAATAAAAATTTTTATATAAAATAATTTAATAATAGAAGATATATAAAGAAATTTTTATAATATTTAATTAGTATATATTTAAATTTATAACACTATTACTAGTATTAGTATATTATGATTTATAAGATATTAAACAAAATTTATTATTTAGTAGTACTGAATTTTACCTAGCTGCCTAGCCTGATGCCCTATAAGGACGCTCAACAAGTTGCCTAGGGGCAGAGCGATAGGGCCACTGTCGCCATCAAGAATCACGACCAGAAGGCCGTACCAGGTGTCACCCTCAGCTTCTCGATCCTCGCCGCCATTGCCACCAGTCTACGACTGCTTGCGCACACGATCGCACACAGACGATAGACATCCAGTGACTATCTCCTCATCATCGCTTATATAAGTCCTCCGCGACTAGCAACTATCATCACCGCTAAGAAACCTCCGAGACTTGCCGCGGACTCGTAGTCTATTAGTACTGCTAGCGTATTCCAAGCTGGCATTAGTTACGGACGTGTCACAGATATTATACTCGAGTACGGACCGAAACTCGTCTTCAGACTATTACAGCTTATCATCCCCTTGCAATTCCCGTAGGTAGTAAGTCTTAGCCTAACTAAGATATCTATCCTATATCTATAACTGTAGATCTTTCCGCTCGAGTAGTTTCTGTAGAGCTCATACGAGACTATACTTACGGGCTGTTTAATCTGCCGCCCTTATGTATTTACTTAGAATAAGACGATTCCTGGCGGACACTACGGCGATCGGGTTAACTTCCTTTACAATTGGCGGGATAGTTAACTTTATTACCGTCACGGTAGTGCTTCTATTACCTATACAGCCGCTATACCGGTTAAAAATAGAAACGTATAACAAACTCACCTTTATTTCCATTTTCAGTTTGGGTATTATATAAGTCGCGCACCTAGTACCCGCCAGGGAGCCTTACTCCATTCAAAAGTAGAACCTATATTATTATCACCTTCCGTATCTCCGTCCTCTCCTATAGACTTCGCTGGTATTACCTTTACCATCCCGAAAGCGAACACAGTTAGCGGTGTCAAGTCCTGTCTCGCCGTA
This sequence comes from Pleoardoris graminearum, assembly GCA_030770415.1. NCBI lineage: Eukaryota > Fungi > Ascomycota > Dothideomycetes > Pleosporales > Didymosphaeriaceae > Pleoardoris > Pleoardoris graminearum. Next base: position 45,610 of record JASEKS010000206.1, read on the forward strand.
GTTCTGCCTACATCCCCTTAATACGTCCGCTCCTCGGCCAGTCCGCAGCGTCACTATACAGATTAGGCAAAACGCCCATAAGGACTGTGCCCAAGTCCACGGATTCGAGGGTGGCAGGTAATAATAGTTTCGAACAATTAGACAACAACATAAGCACTCTATACTTAGACCGCTAGGATTACAGCCATGCCAATACTTCGGCGTTGTGCAAGAAACCGTGCCTGGAGACTTAAGCGACGGAAGTTAAGAATCGCTTTATAAGCACGCAAGGAGTGGCCAACCCGAAGATAGGCGTATTAGGGTAAAACAGTCGCTCAAGATTTCTAAGGGAGCTGGACAATAGTTGTTTCAATATTCATACCAAATAAGTTCGGTACCCAGTAGGCTGGCAGCGAGCCCCTTATCAAAGAACTGCTAACAAATCCAGCTATCCTTATCAGATATAGGTAGCTTTTCCAAGCGTATTCACAGGCTAATATCAAATATACCTAAATCTGCGACTGTAATACGAATTACTAGGAACCCCGTATTACTATTAGCAAGTATATGCAACTAGAGCCTAGTGCATGGTTGTGGCTCCTCACTCACAGGCAATTGCCATCGAGCTATAGAAAAACATGCCCCTACCGCTGCTCCGCACTCCCGTGCTCCTCAGCCCTTATCTCCTCAACTAACCTATCCAAATTCCCCAGAAACTCCTCCCTCAGCATTATCCCAATCTAAACATTCCCCTCGCTATCCATCCTAATACAATTCGTAAGCCTTCTTACGCTAAATGCTCTCACTATTGTAGCGTTAGGATGGATATACACCGGCCGCCCTCTCCTCCTATCCTTCTTTGCCCCACTACTCGCCTCATTGACAATCGCCGCGCTGAAATCCATCTCGAACAGCTTCGCCTTGCTCCAGTTGCTAAACGCGCTGAACGTCATGTCGCCCGTGCCGAAGAGCGGGGTCTCGTAACCCCCATTGGCACGTGCGATGCGGTGGTGGGCTTCCAACTGCGCGCGCGTGCCCTGGATAGCGAGGTCGCGCCGGATGCGTGCGGCGATGTGGCCGAGTGGGAGGGTGAGGAACTCGTGCACTGAGAAAAGAGAAAAGATAGCTGTTATGCAGTTTGTGATGTAGGCCTGGTCTTTTGGGAGAAGGGCGGCGAAGCCGTCCGAAGGGCGAGAGAGTATGTCGCGCATGCCGAACATGTTCATAACCAGCTGGGTACGTGAGCGTGTTGAAGCGGTGAGGACGTTCGGATTGCTGCGCGCGATGAGGCGGGTCGTCCATGCGCAGAGGATGTCGCCGTCGGACAGGAAGGGCTTGCCGGTCGAGGAGTTGATAGTGATGAGCGAGGGGTCTAGCGTTTCGAGGTCCTTGAAGGCGCGATCCCGCAGGAAGGAAAGATACGATGCTGGTATGCAGATCACGCGGCCATTCTCTTTGGGGTAGAAGACGATCTCCCAGATCATGTTGAAGACGAATCTGACGAACGAAAGGCCGCGCACTTGCTTCGAGTGGAGGACGTGCTCTTCGATCTTGGGTGTCTCCGACCCTGCTGCTACGTTGTCGGGTGCTGCACCCAGCTTGGTCAAGGGATCAGAATCGTAGCCATAGAATTCTGGAACGTCATCCTCGCGGCCGTCGAGCATAGCTGTCCATGCTTTGAACAGCGCGCTGTGACCCATAGCATCCAAGAGGGTATGAATCCACATAACGGTGACGAAAGTGGCATCAGTGAATGTGCAAACATGGAGACCGAGCTGTGCAACGTCGGCGTTGATCCAATCAGCGAGTACATGTGGGCTGTCTTTGAGCTGAAGAGTCTCGCGCAGTGGTTCCTTGACATTGAAGGCCTCCAGCTTCCCATTTGCGCGAGGCAGACTCGCAGTAACCGGATGCTCCGACACCGATATCTCATAACTGGCCTTGGAGAATTTGATGGGGGGTCGTTCCTTGGTAAATTGAACTGGAACATGGTATTCAAGGTTGCCCACGTCCTGAAGGGTTAGCAAGAGTGGCCGATAATTTTCGCAGGCGCTCACACATTCATCCGCATTCGAGCCCCAAGTTTCCTCCAGCCAGGCTTTTCGACGAGTCTCCACAAAGCATCTGCCAGCTTGTCCGCATCCAGCACCTCATCGAATCGCATAGTTAACTCGAAAGCGATACTTTTGTTGGCATATGTATCATCATGGTCATATAGTGGAATTACAGTGTCTGTGGGGACGCGTTTAGGCTTATCAGTTTTGAAGCCTAAAAGGCGTTTTAGGGTCTCCATATTGGGAATATGCGGTAAAGCAGAGCGAATGCAAAAAGCGAGAGGTTAAGGAAGCGCGCTGCTGCGGTACATATACATCGTGCGGTAAGTCAACTTTTAGTGTCGAATTTAGGCCCCCAAACCGTACATGAGTAGAAGAGTCTCGAGGGCGTGCTGTAAAGTCAAAGTGTGTAAACGATGGATCTCGAACTCCAGCGCCACAGCGCTTACGTGAGCACTAACTGTCCACTGCAGCAAACTTATGTATCAACGCCCGTATTCTTTGGGCTTGCGAGTGTCGCTCCTGCGCGTTCTTGCCATTGAAATCGTTGCTGAATATCGCTGGTATATACATAGTCCTGTGTTCACAACTTCTTCTGCCGTCCAACTCAAGATAAAGCTCAGCGTCGAACCCACAAGTTCCACCACAGCTAGTCGCTCTTCGCGCGAGTTGGTGTTCGACAGCTATGGCCACAAGAAAGAACGAAAGGATTCCATGCACAGCCCTGGAGCTGGACGAATAACGTGCATCGCTAAACAACAAATCTAATTTCCCTCGCCCATGTCTTTTCGGTCCATCATGACATTTACGCATCGCTCCAAAACAAGCAAGGCCAAGGATTTGCACCTTACTCTATACAGGTGCAGCCTGGCTGGTTGTTCAGAATGTCCCACCTACACAGTCACCACCTACGAAAAGTCGATCTTCCAGCCCCTTCCAATGCCCACCTTCGGATCCCTTACGACCGCCCAGTCCGCTGTCCTCCCGCTCCCGGCATGGAAGTCCATGGCCACGGTCTTGCGGCGCGCACTCTCCTTCGCACCCTCTTCCATAACCACCACCTTCCTCTTGCCCTTCCAGGCCTTTGGTGCGCCGACAACGATCACCTTTTCTACACGCACCTTGCTCATGCTCTTCAGGTAAGCCTCCTGCTTAGCCGTTTGCTGAGCCCCCAGCGGAACAGCATTCGTGGATGTGAGGATCGAGCGCTTGGGATCGAACGAGAATGTGCGGTGGATGTATGCCCCGGCTTCGTAGTCGAACGTCTCGCCGTCGTCAATGTATAACTCGCCCTTCGCGGTACCATCCTTGTCGAGGACAACAACCAGCGTGAAAGGATCGAATTTCATCAATCCAGATGATCGACGCGGACGATCGCGTCTCGGGATGATGTGTCCGCCTTGCATGAGCAGCGGGATCTTCTCCAGCGGCGCAGGAACAGTATGTGTTCCCGCGCCTTGGTAGGTGGTGAAGTCGAAGTAATCATAATAAGGTTGGTCATCTGCAATATACACGTCCACGCTCGTCGCGCCCTCTTTCGTCACCGGCTTGGCAAGAAGACCGGTGGATCCGACGTACAGCTGATCGTCGACAGCGAAGCCGCGCTCGTCCTCAGGATGGACGTAAAAGTTCGGACGAATGATGGGCGCGCCGGTGGTGTGCGCCTCGCGGAAGGCAGTGTACCACGCGGGCAGGAGCTGATAGCGTAAACGCAGGGCTTGCGTAATGATCTCGGTGTATGGGGCTCCGGGAATGTAGGGCTCACGACGGCGTGTGTCGATATGCGCGTGGCCTCGGAAGAAGGGGTAGTAGATGCCAGCTTGGTACCAGCGAGTGAGGAGTTCCTTGGAAGGATTACCGAAGAAGCCACCGACGTCTGCGCCGGAGAAGGGGAAACCTGAGATACCCTGATTCAGAACCATGGGGATGGAAGCCTCGAGGTGCGACCACTCGGCTAGGTTGTCACCGGTCCACATAGCAGCGGAGCGCTGGCTGCCTGAGTAGAAGGCGCGAGTGAGGACGAAGGGACGGCGGAGTTCGCCCTTCTTGCGCTCGACAATGGCTTGATAGGTCGCATTATGGAACGTCATGCCGTTGATGTTGTGCACGTCGCGATGCTCCCAGTCGCCGAAGTGAATGTTGTCCTTGGGCATGGTAGTCTCCGGTCCGTTGAAAACAGACGGCTCGTTCATGTCGTTCCAGATGAAGGTGTTGGGAGCGGTTCCCTTGAACTTGTCGTATTTGAACAACTCCTTCCACCATGAGATGGCAGCAGGGTTGAAGCAATCGACCCACATGGAGCTGCCGGGCCAGCACCAACCTTCATATTGGTTGCCGTCCTTGTTCTTTACGGCAAGGTCCTTCTTCTTCAACTCGTCAATGACCGGGTAATCGTTCGTGTTCTTGATGTGAGGATCAATGATAGCCACGAGCTTCCTGTCGCGCTTTGCCAGCCGCTTGTGCATCTTGTCCGGGTTGACGAAGGTCAAAGGATCCCAGGTGAAGTACTTCTTCTCCTGCGTATACTCGATGTCAAGCCAGATGACATCGTAGGGAATCTTGAACTTGTCGAATTTGCGGTCAACATCCTTGACGTCTTCGTCGGTGACATAATTCCATCGGCACTGGTGGTAGGCGATGGCGAACGATTGCGGCATGGCGGTATAGCCGGTGAGCTCGCCGTACTGGCGCGTGAGATCCTGAGGAGTAGGTCCGAGGAAGACGAACACATCCAGAAGACCGCTCTCGGAGATCCAATGCGTTTGGGTGTCCGTGTGGCTCTTCGTTCCCAATGAAAGCGGGTTCGCGGTCGACTTTGACTTGACCACGTCGATCCACGTCTCAGCAGCGTTGAGCCAGAACACACCGACGGTCGAGCCTTTGCGGTGGGCTTGCATAAAAGGGATGGACCCATAGAGAGTCATAGGGCTGTCCATTTCGTACTCGAACACGTCGGCATTGTACAATCGATAAGGCTCGCTGTATGCTCCTTCGCCGCCCCTACCACTTGGTTAGCATATGAAGTACAAAATAGGCGCGTCGTGCCGTACCTTGTGGTCTTTAACGACAGCCGAGTAGCATGCTCAGGGATGCCGAACACATGCTCATAGCCCGGGAACGAGATGTCCAACGCCACCGCTTCCGGGCCCCTCGGCTTCGAATCCGTGTTTCCACCGAAGCTCTCCTCCCACCACGTGCTCTCATCCTCGCCAGCAGGCTCCTCCTTCTTCTCCTCTTCTTTCTGTTCCTCCTCTTTCTTCTCCTCTTCGCCCTCCTTTTTCTCCTCAGCGGGCCTCTCGATCTTCGGTCGCCAGTGCTCCAGATTCAGCAACCCACGCTCGTTGAACTTGACCTGTGTCTCGCCATCCCTCTGGAACTCGATGCCAAAAGGCGCATGGCGGATGACAGCTTGGTGCTTGCTTCCCTCGCCATAGAACACCTTGGTATAGCCATCCTCGGCCTTCTCGCTCAGCGCCGCGCCGCCAGCGACCTTCAGCCCGCCAACAAGCGCCCACTTCCCAGCCTCGTTGTATCGCTCCTTGCGCACTTTGCTGTCATGTCGAAGCGTGATGTCGCCCTTCTGCCTCTTCTCCTCGTCCAGGGTGACACGCGCGACGCCCGACTCAAGGAACGTGACCGTGAGCGGAAGCTTGACCTTGTCTTCGCCATCTTTCAACGTTTTGAGAACTGTAGCATGTAATTCCCCGTCCTTGAACGTTATGGTGGTGGGGTCGAGCGTGTACGGTGAGGTCCACGAGGCGGTTGCGGCAGCCGTGTCGGCGAATTGGCGGTTTCGCTTGCAGAAGCCAGATTGGTCGCATTTCTTGAAGTTTTCGTGCTTAACCATGACTACAAAAGACGTCAGCTACCATAGAGAGCGTGGAACAGGGCGCCAGGGAGCTCAAGAGCTCGTATGCCGCTAAACGTACCCGCGGGAACGAAAAGGCAGCACAGCGCCGTCCATAGCAGGAAGACGGCCGGCCACCGGGGAGCCGTCTCTCCTCGAGATCTCGCCATAACTGCAATCGTTCAGCTGCTCACAAAGAAATCACGGGCAGCTCTATCGCAGCTTGAAAGTGATTGCGAAACGCCAGGTGTAGCATCCAAGCTGTGACTAAGCGGCGCACGATCCAGGGTCTACAGAACGTAACGTGGGTTTCGAGCACCTATCAAAACATTCGCTACCACAGTCCACACGTATGTCAATGCCAATCAATCGTCTCGTCTTCCTACTTTTGGCATATGGATTGGGTGTTCTGGGTCAACACGATGTAGCTCACAGTCCGCCGTGCACCAGGCTTGCACAAAGTTATGCAAGCCAATGCCTGTCGCTCTGCCCCGCCAACAACCCCACCATCCTAGCGCCCAATATTTTGCTGTCCCTCGCGGCGCCCACCGCTTCTCCTACTCCCCAAGTCAAGAAAGACTCGACCACCACGCAGACACACACCGCAAACATGTCCAACGAGCAGACGTAGGTGCCTCAATTGGGCCCTCGCTACCGCCCACCGCAGCCTAACATGTGCACAGCTTCATCGCCATCAAGCCGGACGGCGTCCAGGTACACCTCCTCGCCATTGGCACTTGCCATCCAGTCTACTAACAATTGCCCAGCGCGGCCTCATTGGCCCCATCATCTCCCGCTTCGAGGCCCGCGGCTTCAAGCTCGCCGCTATCAAGCTCACCACCCCCACCAAGGAGCACCTCGAGAAGCACTACGCCGACCTCTCCGACAAGCCCTTCTTCCCCGGGCTGATTGCCTACATGGGCAGCGGCCCCGTCTGCGCCATGGTCTGGGAGGGCCGTGATGCCGTCAAGACCGGTCGCAAGATCCTCGGCGCGACCAACCCACTTGCCTCAGAGCCCGGCACCATCCGTGGCGACTACGCCATTGTATGTATACTCAAACCTATCTGATAGCGAAGGGACGCCGGGAGAGATAGCGGCTGCAACGTGTAATTCGGATGGGAGAGGCTAATGACGGATAGGACGTCGGCCGCAACGTCTGCCACGGCAGCGACAGCGTCGAGAACGCCAAGAAGGAGATTGCTCTCTGGTTCCAGAACGGCGAGCTCCAGAGCTGGAAGCAGAGCCAGCACGACTGGATCTACGAGAAATAGATTCGCTGCGACACTGCCTGAGCCCGCTACGCTGATGCAGCTGGTCTCACGGGTGTAACCCTGACCTCGCGTCCGAAGGATAGTGATGCTTGGGTTCGTGGGATGAGCGGCGGCGTGGAGGTTGAGTGGATCGGTATGGACGCTTACGCTATACATGCGCGATAGAAACGAGAAATGAATATCATGAAATATGGTGTCACGAAACAGATTGTTTTGGCCTGGATGAGCAATACATGAGTGATTCATGCTAGGAGTGACTGCAGTCAGAGCAGCATCACATACGCTGACTCCTCACGTCGTGCCCCAGAGTTCCTGGGTGTGCAAACCCGTTGCTTGCCCTGAAGATCCAACCGCTCAGGAACTATTGTTCCTTTCACGCCTGCGACGCACCCTCCTTCTTATCCTGACTCCTCGTCCTTCGCGCTTTATCCTCCAGCTCGCCCTTCACAGTCCCCGTGTACCACGCCCGGAGTCTCTCCACTTCTGCCCACTCGCCCTCCCCGCGTTCAACCGCCGGCCCGTTCACCTCCTCCCTACTCCTTACCTCTCCAAACGCCCCCTTCTTCTTGCCCCACAACGGCTTGCCATACCTCCACACGCACCACGCACTCTCGTCTGCGCTCACGAGGCACGGATGCCGGTTCAGGCTGCGGACGCTGAACGCGCGCAGCAGCACGACATCGCCCGGCTCCGCAACCGGTAACGCATTCGCATAGGCCCGGAATACCTGCACCGTGGTTTGGCTTGGGTAGACGGACAGGTCTGTGATGTGCAGCGTCGTGGTGTGGTGTTTCGGGCCTTTGGTAGCGCGCGTGGGCGGGACAGAGGCGGTCGTGACGAGCGCCAGGACATCGGGGCTGTCGGCTGAGTGGAATGTCGAGGAGCGGTTGAGAAAGTAGGGGAGGTCTTTTAGGGGCGTGTAGTACGCTATGGGTGTGGATAATCCGATCGAAGGGTGTTCGGTCTCGACGGCTTCAAGCTCTCCGTCCGATGCGGAGTGGACGCTGGGTTTGGGTGAGGCCGAGGGCGATGCTACATCTGTAGCCGTGGCGTTGCGGCGGGGTGTGCTTTTCGTGACGGGAGAAGGCTTGGCAAGCGTGGCGGTGGTGGGTTTCTGGCTGCCGTGGGAGTTGGCTTTGAAGGAGCGGAGGGCCGCGGTGGTAGATTGAGTAAGTTGTGGTGTCGGTGGGAGCCTTTGGTCCTGTACAGCGGTGAAGCTAGCTTGCGAGTCGACGAGTGTCTGCTGCGTGGCATCTGGTGTCATGGGCAGGACCGGCGATGCGTTAAAAGGTGCAGTTTCAGTTCTCACTGCTCCTGGTGCCTTGACCGTTTGCTCGTCGGCCTCGACAGTGGCAATGCTCTCATCGAAGGGATGGTAAGCTGACGGTGAGTTCTTCATTTCAACTTCCTTGCCTAAAGCTTGTAGGTGTGGATAGGCCACCACGTCATCAGCTAGTCTCACTGCTTCCGAGTTGTGCATGTCAGTCATGTCGTGGTCTGCGGCGAGTTTTGACGAATCCTTATTGATGCGACGCGATCTACGAGGAGTACTCGAGGCGACACTAGTGGAAGCAACTGAGTGAGTTGATTTGGTGGGGCTGCTCAACGGGAGCTGTGTGGCAAAAGGAGATACTGATTCGGCCGACGTGCGCTTGTTAGTTATTACGACTTGTGGTCCGGCTTTTCGCGTTGGCGTTACTGGTGAAGTAGGTTCGTGGCTTGCAACACGACCTTTTTTTGGCGTCGACGGAACAGTAGAGAGAGAGCCTTCAGAATACAGGCTGCCTTCTTCAGAGTCTTTCACATAGGGTACGTTTGCAAACTTTCCCTGCGAATTTCTTAAGAAGCCCAGTTCCTGAGACGAGCCGAAATTAGTCCACGGAAAATCGAAGTCGTCTCTGGATAATGAACCTTGAGTGAATGAACCTTGTTGCGAAGAGGATTCCGCGCTTGATAGTGTCCGTGTTGACCGTTGTTGGCGGTTTATCTTCTTAGAAGTTGGCATAGTGGGCTTTGCCAGAGAATGATGCTTGGAATGTGATCTCAGACTGTGTGGTGAAATGGAAAGGCTTTCGTTTGCAGGTGACACGGTTGATCTGGACCTTGTTGCTGGTGGCGATGTGATCCTTTGGGAAACTTGGGAAAGCGGCGCCACAGGACCTCTCTTGCGGGATCGACTAGTCTGCGAAGATACGGAAGCTTCTTCCCCAGGGGACATGGACGTCCTTGTCTTGGATCGAGTATTCCTTGCAGGAGCAGTATCGGACACGGGTACCAAGTGGACCTCGCCAATGTTATGGCCTTCCTCAGGAACCGGGGGGAGCATTTCAGAATTAGCGTCAAGCGACGCCTCATCCTCGTCATGTCTCCCATCTTCATCGATCAAACTTGAAAAGCCTTCTTCTATTGATTCTATCTTGGCGTCCTGCTGCGTAGAGCCAGAATCATGTGCGAAAGAGTCTGACGTCTGTGCGATCATGTCTGCTTCTTCATTAATTCCCGAGTCTTCTGTTGTCTCCGGCTTGATGAATTGTTCCGGTCCAATTGATACGTTACGTTGTAGAAGCTCGTCTTGCGTTGAATGTATCTGAGTGATCGCAGCCTGGACGGGGTGGAGTTCCTGAACGGATTTCTCCACGATTTGTACTGAATCAATGACTTCATCCACCTCACTCTCTCCTGCAGGCGATCCGAGGTCAATGACTTCCGAAACCGCAGTGGAATGCTGCGTGGCTAGACCAGGCGTGACATCGTCTTGGACGTCTTCAGAATTCTCGTTTCCTATAGCGCGATCGGGATGACCTGCAATATGATCTGCCTCGTGGTCTTGCGCAGGAACATTGGAAGTTTCAGGATCAAGGGTCGTGCCAGATGGAATTTTTATAATTTCATCAGCTTCGTGAGTCGAACCGTCCCTATTTCGATGGTTCCCGTCACTCATCTCGACGTCTGGCTGCACACCGCGCTCGACATCCTCAACCACTGAACTCGAAAACGCGGCCACTTCATCTGTCGTCTTTTGTTGAGATGTCGGCGGCTCTACTGATGACCCTGCAATATCAGGAACAACGTCCTCGTACGCTTCTGGAGCATCACTGGTATTGATCGTTCCTTCGTCAGGAGGTACAGATGAGCTCGGCGGAACTTGGTTGGCATTCGAATCTTCAATAGGATCTGTGGTGTCCTGAAGGTGGGGCGTATGATTCCGGATCTTATCTGGACCTGACGACGTCTGTGGACGCGAGAACGCAGCGCCATCCATTCCGAAAGTAAAGCGCACCTCCGTAAATGCAGATTCATGCGTCGGATGAAACGCAGGTGCCTTCGAAGAACTCACTGAACTGTAAAAGCTTGTCTCCATTATGTAGTCGACCTCGTCATCAGGTCGCTCTTGTCTGGTCTCTTGTATGATAGCTTGCTGACCGGACTGCTGCGGAGAGCTAACAAAGTCCAGATACGAACCGGCATTTCCATCTCGCTCACCAGGGAACGGCGACGGCATGGGAAGCGTAGAAGAATCTAACGGTTGGAGGTTTGGGCTGGATGGCTCCTTGCCGATTGGTGTCAGCATTCCTGGCTTGTAGGTTGTTCGGAAGTCCGTCTGGAGCAGGGACAGCGTGGGGGGCGGTGGCATCGTAACCTCAGAAGTATGATCCGAGATATCGTCCAACATTATTGGACCTTCATGTGTCACTGATCGTTCTCGTGTTCGCCGATCCAACGCCTCGTTTATTAGTGCATCACCAGTCTCATTGGCTTCAGCCTCAACCAAATCTCCCCTCTCAGTGGATCTGATCCTATCATCTGCCCCAGCGTCTGCATCGTCGCTTTCGGAAGACACCTTAATGACCTCAGATGATTGTCCCCCAGAATATGCTTCCCCAAGACCTTCAGCACTGCCCGTGGACATATCGTCAGGATGAACAGGCACTTGCAAATCGTTCTCGAGCTCCTCTTCATCTGTGTTAGGCTCTGTGTCGCCTCCTAGAATAACGCTGTCGTGCTCGAGTGGTTGTTCCTCGGGCCCGGCGTATAAGTCATAGTAAACAGCGTCTCGTACAAAGTCATCTTTGGTTCCGTCAGTCTCGGGACGATCGTTGCCGGACGGACTCTCTTGAAGTACCACCTGGCCAGTTTCTGCGAGGGAATGTACGTTTTCGTCGGTGCTTTTTCGACCAGAGCCCTGAGACGACCCCACGTCCGGGTCTACCTGTACCTTGGCAGGAGATACAGGTGTATACGGTAACTGCGGCGCACGGATCGGCGAGCCGTTGGTGGATTCCAACCCATCCATGTCCGCGTCTTCCTTGTCTGGTGACGGCGTACGGGCAAGATACGTCCACGTATGCCAATCCCTGTACGACCTTCTCCGTCGCTTTTTAGCATGCCCATCTTCGATGTCGTCGGCGAGTGGGTCGTATGCGGGTTCGAGCGTGGGGACGTCTGATAGTCCCATGCGTTTAAGAAAGGCTGGGGAGGACCATTGGTGTGAAGATTCGACCGAAGGTCGGCATCGAACGGGCGAGCGTGGTGCAGGTGTGGGAGCGACGTCGACGAGGTCTAGTTCGGCGATTTCCTTCCCTGCTCGTATTATACGCGAGGAGAGAGTCTGTGTATATGCAATTTCCCAGTCGATGCTCTTTCCAGGCGTATTTACAGAACTATCCCTTACGAAATCCGCACCGCGCAAGCTCAACACCACCTCGTCCCCGATGCCAACGCCGGTACTAGCCATGGCGCGCGCGCCAGAGCCGGAGAAGCGCACCCTAACCTGGCCATTCTTTCGGCGTAGTCGGAAGTCGATGTCGCCGAGAAGGAATGCGAACTGGCGTGCAGAGGAGGAAAAGGGCCATATAAGTGTTACCACGCCGCGTATCTGCTTTGACGCAAGCTCGGGCAGCTCTGGCTTGAGCTCGGAAATGGGGATATTATCCATAAGTCTGTGCGAGCCGTGCGAGGAACATATATCATCTTAACTGGCCACGACTTTTCGGGAGGATGTTTTGGCGTCGGTCATGCGCCTGTGAAGTGTGCCGTGGTGAGCGATGCGGCTCCTTCCCGCGCCGATCTGCTTAGTCATCTGGTCTCACTCCCCGCAGTCGGTTTGCACAACACTCAAGGCTGTCTTCTCCCGCTCTCTGCATGGGCAAATGCCACTTCGTGAGTGTTGCCATGCGGCGCAGCTCTGACGGTCTACTGAGTCTGCCTTTCGTACTTAGCCCTCTGTGGAGCAACAGATGTCATTCGCAGCTTCGCAACGCTAACGACCTTAACCGCCCGGGAATCGGGCGCGTATGCCAGGCGCCATCACAACGCAACTCCGGTTCGTCCACGATGTGACATCCCAGCGCTTGCACGCTAACGGACCACTTTCCGAATTCTTGCATACTCATGATTGGTGGCATGTCGAACTTACACGCTTCATTGAGCTGCCGCCATGCGGCACGGTGTATTGTCCAAAGTCTCATATGCTTGGGGCCGATATTTTGCACCACGTCTCATCTCTAAAGTCTCCGCTACACCACACTTGACGGTTCGTTGAACATGTTACTTTCGCAATTTCGCTAAGCTACTCTTTCTTTCTCTACAGTGCTGCTGAGCTATCCTAGCTTCACCCAGTGGCCCAATTAAGAGCGGTATCCCATTGAGTTTCCCGTTGCACTATGCCGACCTTTTCTGTCTCCCCGACGTCTTTGAGAGCTGATGAGTCATCCGAGCGCATATGTCCAAAATGTTCGGCGAGCCCAAAAGATCAGCCCATTCACTGTATATCAGTAGCGCCACTTCCTGATGACACAGTGGCTCCACGAAGACCAATTTCCGGAAGGTCCGCAGTTCCGGTCCTCAGCGTGAAGACGTCAGGTCAAGGGTCTATGCCTGTTTATCCGTATCGTCCTGCGGTCGCTCTCAAATCAACCGAAGGAAGACTTCGAGTACGGTTCCGTCGGAACGCCTTCTCCCCGATATCTCCTCAAGTTTTCGAGCAAGGTCTCGACGGCAGTCGGCACAGCCAAATAAGCCTCGACATACCGGATGCTCAGCGCAAACCTGATCGCAGCCCAATCACGCCTGGAACGGCAGAGAAGGCGGAGAGAGTGGAGAAGACCGAAAAGATACAGTCTCGAGAAGAAGGATCCGGCGGCCTATTTGGTGCATCAAATCTCGCACAAAAGATCGAACAGAAACTGTTGCAATACAGCGCGTCTCGAAGTGTTACTAAAAGATGGCTGGTAGAAATTATCAGCTGGATTTTTAGCGCACTTTGCATGGCTGGTATTATCATCGTTCTTTGCATTTACCAGGGTAAACGCCCACCGCAGTGGCCCCTTGGATTGACACTAAACGCTTATATTTCGGTCTTGGCAAAGGTTGGCTCAGCTGCTCTACTGTTTCCTGTCTCCGGAGCTCTCGGGCAGCTGAAGTGGAACTGGTTCAAAGTAAAGAAAGACAAGCCCAAGCAAAGCAAAAAAATGTGGGATTTCGAGTAAGTAAATACAGTTCTACGAAGTGGACGCGATGTTTGAAAGTATACACACAACGCTATTGCATTACCACCTCATAGTATACAAGTCAGCAGGACTAGCGTTTGCTCCCTCTTTCTTTGGTCGCGCTGACTTTATGTTTCAACTCTAGGCTGTTCGATAACGCCTCTAGAGGTCCATGGGGATCCTTCATGTTACTATTGCGTGTTAAAGGAAGGTCATTAGCAGCCCTAGGCGCGGCAATTACTCTGTTTGCGCTTGCTATGGACCCTTTCTTCCAAAACCTTTTTGGTTCCCCTGAGCAATGGCAAGTTCTACCGATGAATGGATTCATTCCGCGTGCGACCACATACGAAGCTTATACAGCCGGAACTACCATAACGGGCAACACGGACATCATGGAGCTCGATCAACCCATGTCGACGACAGCGTATCGTTACTTCTACGATAATGGGGCAATGTCCGTAACACTCAGCAACGGTAATGGGATCAGATCTACAATTCCGCTAGCGTGTCCCACCAGCAATTGCACATGGACCGAGTACGAAAGTCTAGGCGTGTGCAATAGATGTGCGGATATCACTGACCGCCTTGAATTTCGTTGTCGCAATTCTACCCTTGACTGGATCGCGGTTCCTCAGGCTCGTCCTGATCTGTCCGGCTGGGACTACCCTAACGGGACCGCCTGCGGATGGTACCTCGAAGCAGATGACCCGATTCTAATGGCCGGCTATACCACTGACCGCTTTACCAACCACACCGGAGAAGTCCTTGTATCACGCTCGCAGCCCCTATACAATGTTTTTACAAGAGCCCCACTTCCTGGATATAAAGCGAAACTCAATGACATCCGTAATCCGATAGCGCATTTTGTCGTTGTATCTGGGGAAAATGTAGTACAGGTTCGGCGAAATATGACCCCCATAGCGCATGAATGCAACATATCTGTAAGCAAGCCTGGGCTTTAGTGTTTGTGTTCGGCAAGATCAGCGTTGACAAAATGCCACCCATGTGGCGTTACGTGTGTCAATTGTCTGAGACCATGCACATACTAGCCAATATCTCCACTCTTCGACCAAATACGCTGACGTTGAGGCCCGGCCTCTAGTGGTGCATCAAAACTATGCAATCAAGAGTGTCTGAAGGAGCATATGCTGAAAATGTGACGGCTGCAATATTCAACAGAACTCTTGGGCCCAATGCATGGACTGCGTCCAAAGTCATGGACGGCGACGAGATTTTCGGTATCACTCTTGGATACAACGAGAACATCACCATTATTGGGAAAAGCGGATACGTTTACGAGGCCAGCAATGACACGCACGCCAACATCTACGGAATTTTCGATGATATCTTTCCATCAACATACACGGTTACCAACACTACAGATATGACTCGTGCTGTATTGCGGTTCAAGCAGTACAAAACCAGCGGTTATCTATCACGGCATGGGTTGTACAACCCTTTTCTCTACGACAATATTACGACGCACTTAAACAATCTAGCTACTGATTTTACGAACATAGTAAGGTCAGCCAAAGGATCTGTCGAGATGGTGCCGGGACCCGCGTGGGGCCTTGTGAGAGTTGTCGACGTCCGCTGGGAATGGCTCTCACTTCCTCTAGGCCTGCTTCTTCTGACCTTGGTCTTCTTAGTGGCAACGATCATTCAAAGCTCGGTGGACCAAGACGTCGGCGTGTGGAAGACTTCCGCCGTTGCAGCACTGCTTTACGGTCTCCCAGACGATGTGCGGGAGAAGGTTGTCTCTATCGATGACAGAGGCGCAACGCAAGCAAATGCGAAACGTGCAAACGTCAAGTGGTTTCCGAAGACTGGATGGAGACTCTCAAGCGCAAGCGCAGTTCCGCCATCCTCTCCGGGACCTCGTCACATACCTCCGCAGGCGGAATGAAGGGGATCATATAAGATCCATTATCCCTATGATCGTCATCCCATAGACGTGTTCTTCATTCTTTTAACAAGGCTATTAGTGGAGTCTGGGCACGGGAACTGAAGTTTCATTGTCTTGTTCTACAGCATATGTTCACAGGGACAATACGCTAGATCTCATCTATTTTTCATTTCCATGTGTACATATAATTTGCGAAAACTGAGAGCGGAAGGATTGACAGCTAGTAACCTTTACGCGGTGAATCGCTAGGGTTTCATTACCCTACAATACGGGTAACGAACTTGGAACGGCTGCCAACGTATACCTATAAGCCTTGAAGGCTGCGCCACTGACGACCAACATCTTTCTGCATATTTGAATCTTCGAACGGAAAAGGTACGGTGTGGAAAATTGTTTGCGTGACCAGTTATGAAGGCTCTGTTTCACTCGAAATCCCGCGAAGCGCGCAAGTGCCGCTTCACTCTTCGACCTTCTTGCTTACCACGCAATATTTCGCTTATTCATAAACTCTCAGCACCCCGCTGACCTGTCACGCCCACCTTTGCACTCTAATCCAGCCCCCACCTTATCAAACTACAGCCACAGACAAGCCAATCGATAACAATCAGAGCACTTCTCAGGATTGTCAGATCGAACCTTGACCTCATTACCATGGCAGCACCTGCAGGAATGCCAAGGGCACGTTCGACTCGGAACCCTCCGTTGATTACATGCTACCTTCTGCTCCAGAGGCGAGCAGCTCGGAGCGCTCTATCGAGTTTGTGGCCGATAACGAAGACAAGCCTCCGCACAAACGCCGCATTTCGACCGTTTCCGATGACGGCGAGAAACTTTCGGAAAAGCAGCGCTCCCAAGCTGCCGATATCCTTCCCTTTCTTAGGCTGCCGGCGTAACTACGCATTATGCGGAACCTGCACAGTCACGCGTAGGCCTTAGGGGACGGTAGGGAGGTAACTAGGTAGATAATCGTATTATTGGGAATCTTGTTGGTATATACCGGTAGATGGCAATGCTTTTAAAACTATGGTTCAAACTTTCCACCTTTGTGTCGGAGTGATGAGTCGGAACTACATATTACGTCTGGCCTGATAGGCCAACCCTTCTCGCAATACCATGGCCTTTATATGTCTTGTCGTGGAATCAAGGACGAGATAGATAAGTACTGTGCTAAGGACTATAAGGGCCCAGCTCTAGAATCTTTCCCACGGCCTACCAGATTGGTGTCAGCTCTTGCTATCTTCCGTCCAACAATCCGACTATCTACAGATCGTCCGATGCCTTGACTTCCGGAAGCGCTCGCCTGCGGCACGCACACTTCCAGCAGATGGTCTAAATGCTTTATTTCGAGTTAGTAACCGTTAAGCTGGCTTTTACCACTTCCTCCACAGGATTTCTACGAAATTTTCGTTTGTTTGCCATGTGGGCCAGGTAGAATATCTACGTCGACTCACATCATGCATAACGGTACCACGGTAGAAAATTAATGTTCTCGTTCATTTTAAATTGTTCTGTCCCAATTCTTTTCAGTAATATCCGTATTTCTTCGGTCACAGATATAAAACCAGAAATCTGTGAGTCCCTACAATCTGCCGCTTCCACCTTGGGAGTGCGATGTGGAGATTAATCGTCAGAGACGAGGCAAGGTTCACAATGACTTGGAAACCAACAAAAAGACAGCCTATGACGGAATTTCACTCCAAGTCCATCAGTCCCGGAAATGCTGAAGTAACACGCAGCAGTACTGTACGTGCTGAAGGATACCCGAGTCTTTCGTAAACTCTAGACCACAGTAAGGTCAGAAGCCTCTCCGTACCCATTGTACGCCACACCCCTCAAATTCCACTGCGGACACGCCTCCTGTGTGTTCCCACTCTTATCCGTCGCTCGACTGAACAACTTCTTGTCCTTCCCTCTCGCCATTTTCACGCGAGCCCGCCATAAGCACCATGCCCACTTCAAATCTACGTCCTTGGGCTCTTGGTCTTTCAGCAGTTGTGCCTCCTGCCAGGTTGAACCGCCGTCCGTGCTGACTTCTACTTTGACGACCGGTCCGTCTGAGCCAGTGGGCACGGCGTAACCCTTGACTTCTAGCGCTCCGTTCTCGTCGAGCCGGATAGTAGAGCCGGATTTCGGGATGGCAATGACACTGTTGATGGGCATGTCTTGTAGTGCCTCTACGCGGTCCCACCATTTCTCCGCATCCTCCTTGGTCTCAGCTTCGGGAGGGAGGATCTTGTAATCGTGCCTGAAATTGCAGATGCGAAGTTAGTTGAACAGTCGGATAACGTCTTCGGCACACTACCGAATTTCAGGCGCTTCAGGCGAAGATGAGGTCTAGATCTGACCATGGGCGATATTACATACCTCTGGTAGAAGTTCTCCGACTCGTTCTCTTGCACGGTAAGCCTATCCAACCACTTTACGCTCCTCGCTCCCGCAATGCCTGGCGTAATAACCCTTACGGGAGCCCCATGATTGGCACGAAGCGGCTTGCCGTTCATCTGCAGCGCCAGCATGATACCACTTCCAGGATCCATGGCCCGGGATAAGGGCACGCTAGCACCGTACCATTGGTCGTCCTGTGTGGGTGTTTGGAAGCATGCGAATGCCACATGTGTGCTAGCATAGGCGTCTTTGGGAACCTTGAGTGAGGCTTGTTGGAGAACGTCCCGCAGGAGGGGGCCTGTCCAGGAGCAATTCATTACAGCACCATCGAACCAGTCGATGCCGCAGACCTCCTTAAGCTTCGTACGCATAGTGTGGCGACGATTGCCGGCGCATTGGCTGTATCGTGTTAGAAATGCAGCAATGCTTCAGAGACGGGAATAAAAATGGCCGCTAGGTTGTTTATCCCGAGGCTTTACGCCGTGCGCAAGACGGTGTTGGGAAAGACTGCACGGGATACTGAACGGATACTTACAGCGCGCAAATTATCGTCTGCTGCTCCATCTTCGCCAAATCCTCAATACTCAGACTCAACTTCTTCTCCACCAACCCGTCAACCTCAACCCTATGCTCTTCTGCATTGATGTGCGGGATGGGGCCATGGTTTCTGTCATATCCTTTGCCTTCCTCTGTGATGAAGCTGCCACCACGTCAATCCCGTGTATTAAATCAGATATCAACAATAAGGGTTGTGTACCTTGATACCAATTCATCTACGTCCGGCTCCCGATTCAGCGGTTCCTCGACCGAGTACTCAAGCTATGCGATGACGTCAGCGGACACCGTTGTCATCGCGAAGCAAGCGAAGGTAAGCTACCGCATTCAGATACTTAAATAAAAGGCGTACCTGAACCATGGCGTTGTACGTTTAGCCTTCCTTGGCGATGGCGTATGGGAGTGTGATTGCTGGGACCGATGTTCGCGAGCGTGGGGTCGCGGGACTACAAGGTGGGGGGCGAAGAATGATGCAACAACATGTTGCGAGGTGATGAACTGCAACTTTTTATATTGCTATTTATTGTACGTAAGAGCCGAGCAGGTGCAGCGAGGAGGTGCAGGGTAGGAGCGGGCAGCAATGGGTTGATGCAGGTACGGGCGGTACGGTTATGCTACCGGCCCCGGTGGTACCTGGGTAGTGGGACGCGGATAGCTGCGGCTGAGGAAGGTGAGGCACAGCCATGCGGGGACAACAGCACCAGGTGGCTCCAGTTGAGCCCTCCTGTGTGGATTAAAGTAAACGTGTCAAATGCAGGATTTCGTGGAGATGTGGTTGTGGCCCAACAAACGATATGCGCCTCGTCAGGTAGGTGAGGCTCTTGAGATCGACCGTGCATTCCCCCCTGCAAGGGAACCAATTGAACAATTGATGAAACGGTCGCGACCTCTGCTGCCTTCAGTGACAATCATTTGTGAGACCTGTACTCGGGCGACTCTCCATAGTGAAAACCTTGTTCCAGTCCAGGGGGCTTAACGCCGAGGTCGACGCCTCCCATTGCAAAGAAAATCCATGCAAACATTTGCTCTTCATGGTTCACGCAGTTAGAACAAGCGGAGAATCCCTCCGAAACTCTTTCGTGACCATCTCACCCAAACCCATGCAACATCTCCTTCCCACGCCCTCACTCTAACAGTATCCTCACAAATTTTTATAGTGCTGCTCCTGAAGCAACCAGTACATTCTTACACGTGCGGGCACGCTCCACAGCTTCCTGCTAACGATGCCTTGCATAGCCAAACTATTGTTATTGTTTTCCATAACGTAAAGCCGGATATGTGGGCTCGCTCTGGCTGCCGTCCTGCTTGCCGTACTCATAGCGATACCCGCGCACTATAGACTGCGTACTAATAACCTCATCGCGCCAGTCCCGCACAATCTGTATATGTTTCGTGCTAACCGGGCGCAGATGACTTTTCCTTTCGTGAATCAATGTCTCCATGAAGTAAGTCCGGTCTTACAGGCTGCACGCGGGTCGAGGGATGCACGTCATGATACGAAGCCAGCGAAGAAGCATATGTTAACAACGCAGTAATGCTGCAATGCACTTTTCGTTCATCCTCGATGATCTGGGCGAGACGGAAGAACGCGAGGCTGGAGCAAACACGCATACCAGTCCGGCAATTGGGCGGGTATCCATTCTCTGGGTCGATAAAGAACTCAATCAGTGCAGCAGCTACGCATCGGAGTATGGCCTCTGGACGCCTTCAGTCTCGATTACGGTTGGGGGACCATCGCCGCCACACGAACTCTCTAAGACGGTACTTTTTCAACGCATTCCCCACATCCACGTTCCCACCCTTTGTCGCACCGTTATCCCAGGGTGGTGGAACCTCCACGTAAACCAACAATAATGTCTTGTGCACCTGGGTCTGCACGCGGTTTACCCGGTGCAACCACCACCAGTCTCGCTGCGCCTTCTTTTTGCATGCCTCGGCCCTCGCAGACGTTGCGGACCAGTACGGGTCGGAGTACGCGGGAACTATCATGATAGCGAACTCGGCATGGGTGAAAGCAGGGCCGCGTAGGTAGAGGAGGTAGTCACATGCGAACTTGATACCAGGGCGGACGACCCAACCAAGGGAGCGGAAGTGATGGAAGACAAGATACTTCAGTATGAAGCTGTTATCGGGTTCTATGCAGTGAGACATGGCTGAACCGGCAAGGTCGGCGCGAGAGCCATCGCGGTGGAAATGAAAGTCGGACTGTGCACAGACGAGACGAAGCAAGTCTGTTGAGCTAAGAACAGCGTCGCCGCGGTAAACATGCAGGATCCCAAGCACGTAACTGAGAAAGAAGGCTTCTTCGAACGTGAGCTGGAGATGCTCTTGATCTTGAATCTCTAATTCCAAAGTTGGCGTCGCTTGCACAAGCTTGTCTTCGACCTGATCCATGATGGAGCCTCTAATTGATGAGGTAACATCGCCCAGAGGCACGCCAGTGTCTGAAGGGTAATACGTTCCTCTGGGAGATTCGCTTACGCTGCCGTTCTCGACGAGCTCTTCTAAATTTGTCTCTGCATCAAGCTTCCCTTCTTCGCGTAACTGTTGTTCGATAGCTTCTCTCTGCGCCTTGGCCCTCTCGAGCTTGAACTGGCGCCGGTCTTCTCGCCTCTTCCGTGTGACTTCCTCGGCGGTGGTCATCGCATCGACACCCCGCTTTCGCTTCTCTTGAGCTAGCCACTGTGGTTCGCTTCGACTGAGGGATCCAGACCCCCAGAAACCCTGCTCCCACAAAGCGCGGATAGCTTTGGGCTCGGTCACGTGTATCGACTGCGTTTGGACAGAAAAGTAGGCCTTATGCGCAGCACCGTGAGAGGATGGATGCCAGATATATTGTGAAAGTAAAGTAATAGCTATCCGCAAAATGGAGATTGGATTGTGTGGGACAAAGGCTGAAAGAGGATAGACTTCTAGAGGAAGTGGCTTTGCATGGATCTCGTTGTAATTTGGCCTCTTTTCTCGGGTTCTCTTGGGAGGAGTATTTGGACCAGGCTCCTTCGCTTTGGCCGATGAACCATTGGCTGCCGTCGGTCCGGCTTGCGCGTGGTCCTCCAGAGTCGCAGCCATGACGTGGATTTGATATGACCTGCACGATAGTCAGTGTACAGAGCCATCCGAATGCTGCAAACATGAAGGATAATAGCAGTATCAGATACCGTTGTAGTCTATTTTTGAGATAGCATAGAGCACAGAAAACCAGCCAAACGAATGCCTGGAACTGCGTCTAATATGAAATGTGATATTCATCATATGAAGAGGGGAAGGCCCTTGGGAAATAATTGAACTTACGGCAATTTCTACGTCTGTCTCCTGGCAGCGTTCTAGTACCAATGGGACATGTTGGCGGTTGTTAGGTAGTTGCTGGTTGTGGTGATGGGGTCGGATCTTGACTGCTCAAAAAATGGCGAACTCTGCCAAGCGTCTAGCGTGCTTGATCGGCTGCAATCGCCGTAGCTATGCCTTCAACTACGCTACAACCTCACTTTGTCCACGACCACGCCGATCAAATAATGAGCGAAAATGCTTGCGTTGGAATAATATTCTGGGTTACTTGGTGATTTGACACTGATTCCCCAGTCGCAATCATGTGGATGACGTAATTCAGATGCGTGAGGAGCGTCGAAGCGTCCACCAAAACCAAATTGCTGTACCACTGTCAACTGTCAGCCAGTGTCAGAGATCCCACTGCGACGCCCTCAGGCATTTGCATAAATGCGCAGAGGTACTCGGGCAATAGTAGTCATCTAGATCCATCATTTTACTTCTCATAGATTTCACTCACAAATCCATAATGCTCGCCGGAGCGCGCTGGTCGCTGGCGGTGCCACGGAAGCAGATACGCACTTTAGCAACGCGCAACATCCCGCCTGGGCCGCGAGGCTCTATCCGTCGCACAAATGCCCCTCTACTCTCTTCACGCATCAATCGCCCGGCTTCCTCGCGGCAGCCTAGGCCTAAGCCTCCACACGATGCCGCACCCTCGAACGGGACCTCCGCGCCGCCACCCAACGAACGACCATCCGAGGTCGAAACCCTATCCAATGCCCTTGCTACCACCTCCGACTCTCGGAACCCACTCATCACGCCCGTCCACATACCCGAAGATCCTCATGGTATCATCAAGGAAACGCACCCTGCGATGCGGATACTCGAGCACTCGGCCGTCGTCGTTCAGCGACAGCTGGAGATGATGAACGTTTTGATGGGGTTCGAACAAGCGAATCGCTACGTAATAATGGATCCGCATGGAAATCACATCGGGTATCTGGCGGAGCTGGACCACGGCCTTGGACGAGCGGTGGCACGGCAGGCGTTCAAAACACATCGTTCATTTACGGCCCATGTTTTTGATAAGGAAGAGAGGGAGATACTTAGGTTCCATCGACCGTTTGCTTGGATAAACTCGCGGATACGCGTGTATGATGCTTTGGGAGGCGGTTCGGACGGATATATCTCGTATGATGCGTTGCAAGGCACAAGTCTGGCCTTGAACCAAGCAGGTGCGAGCGTCGCCAGCCGGCCGCTGTCCGACATGAGGATCATCGGGATGGCCGAGCAAGAGTGGGCACCGCTGCGAAGGAAATACAACCTCTTCCTTGCTCGCGAGATCGTGACAGAGCCAGCCGCCCCAGCCGCCCCTCAGCTCACCTCAGGCGATCTACCGCTGTCGGGCTCCAAGGACCTGGTGCTAGCAGACGAAGCTAATAGAGAAGTCGCCATGGTCCAGTTCGCGCGCATCGACGAGCCATTCCTGTCCTGGGATTTCAATCTCGTGTCCGAGGACCAACGGCTGATCGGCTCTGTAAACCGCAACTTTGGTGGCTTCGCGCGCGAGATATTCACGGATACGGGCGTATACATTCTGAGAATGGACGCTGCTGGTCTTCAAAAAGAGATGCAACATGCTTCTAGCGTCGAGCAGGCAAAGTTACTCGCAGAGCATCATCCAGGCATGACGTTAGATCAGCGCGCCGTGATGCTCGCAACCGCCGTCAGTGTCGACTTTGACTACTTCAGCCGACACAGTGGGTCGGGCGGAATATGGCCTATGTGGATACCCTGGTTTGGTGGTGGTGGCGAGGCCGCAGGGGGAGCTGCTGCCAGCGCTGGTGAAGCTGCTGGAGCGGGGACGGCCATTGGAGCGGCTGGCGAGACGGGGATCGCTAATGAAGTTGGCGCGGCTGCGCGAGGTGTAGGATCTGCAGAAGGCTGGGCAGCTGGAGCAGGTACTATGGCTGGCTACGAAGCTATGCAACGAGCCAGAGGTCAACGTCGAGATCCAGATGATGCGAGCCCTCAAGCAGCGGACAACCCATATCAGTACCCTCCAGAGCAGCAGCCTGGGCAGCAGGGGGAAGATGTCTGGGATCAAGGCGAAGACCCATGGGGTGACGATGGCAACGACCCTTGGAGTGGTAGCGGAGGAAGTTCTGATGGGAATGGCGGTGGTGGCGGTGGCGGTGGCGAAGGTGGAGGTGGATTCAACATTGGAGATTGGTTTTAGGCATCTGTATACCATCCTGTATTATCAGCTAAGCTAGGCTAATATGTCTGCTTGTTGCGAAAGCATCATTTGCAGAGAAAATTGCATGTTTCGGCTGCCTATAATATATGATCCCTGCGGGTAGTGTGCACAGACCGAGCCAAGGAATGAATGCAAGGACATAAAAGCGAACGGTGAATGGCCCGTGCGCGGTGAGGTGAAGGCGCCGAGTTCGATGGCAATTTCAATTGCCTAAATAGGAAGTTTGGTAAATGGCCCGTGCATGACCACACGAGTGGAGGTTCTCTCGCTGCCGCTCGTATCCTCCACGACACGCAAGCCTCAAGCAAGCCTCCGAGCAATTCTCGCGCACGCTCACGCCTCTCCGCAAACACCTTCCTCTATTCAAAATATATAATAGCAAACGCCCATCCCTGCAGGAAGACCGTAATCTAGCGCCTGAACCCCACCGCACCCCACCCATCATGACGTCCTCCCCCTCAAAACGCCTCTTCAAGGAATACCGCAACTTGTCGAACGACCCGCCTGAAGGCATTACCGCCGGTCCCGTTACGGAAGATGATATGTTCCTGTGGGAAGCGCTGATTCAGGGTCCCGAGGGCACGCCGTTCGAAGGCGGTGTCTTTCCGGCGGAGTTGAAGTTCCCGAAGGACTATCCGCTCGCGCCGCCGAAGATGAAGTTCTTGGTCGAGATGTGGCATCCGAATGGTACGTATAGCCCTGGAGCGCGAGGAGACAGACGAAGGCAGGGAGGGGCAGAGGAAGGGGAGGGAATCGAAGGAAGGCTCGAGATCAAGAGGCAGGGTGAGCTTCTGGCTGATGGCTTGATGCAGTGTATCCCAACGGCGAAGTGTGCATCTCGATCCTGCACCCGCCTGGCGAAGACCCGCACCACTACGAGCAAGCGTCCGAGCGCTGGTCACCCATTCAAAGCGTCGAGAAGATACTCATCAGCGTCATGAGTATGCTGGCTGAGCCGAATGATGAGTCTCCCGCAAATGTCGATGCGGCGCGGATGTGGAGGGAGAAGCGGGCGGAGTATGAGAAAATTGTGAGGGACAATGTGAGGAAGAGTTTGGGTCTATGAGGAGACGACATCACGTTTGCTTGCATTTGCATGGCGTTCGGACAGCGTGTGCATGATTGGATATGGAGGCGCTCTGAGCGACGAATGCCAGGACGATTAGGTGTGAGGAACATTATGACGTTTCCTGCTCGTCTGAGTTGATTGCCATGTTTTGCTTGCACTATGAGCACTGAACGGTCTGGAGTAGCAACTGGAACAATTAAACCACAGGCATGTCTTTAACTGGCATCACATATAGAGAGAGCAGCATTGGCTTTTGGAGATCAAAGGAAGACCAGTAGCAGGCTATCGAGTATGTGGTTCTGCGATCAAGAAGTTGTACCTTGGACGTCTGTCGTTGGGCGCTGACCATCGATCACGAACTGTGTCTTTCGCCTGGGCACAGTTGGCAGGTCCCATGCTTTAGCCCTCCCCGTAGAGAGGTGGCACCCCAAAGGTCAGTAAAACTATCTACTGATTTGGCCTGTACACGGCTTTTGCCTGTCTCACTCCAAGGAACGCCAAGTGAATGAATCAGTCCTGCTAGTCTGCGGAAGTCTTTATCGCAGTTAGGGCTACTCATGCTTCCCTAAAAGGCACTGGAGCGCCCTCGCCTACCTCCAACGCTTTACTCCCTTCGACAAGACTTTGACGTACTTTTCTTATAATACTAACTATCTGCTTTGATCTAAATACTGGCTAAATTTTTATACAACAGTGTATGTGTTCTGAGGTTACTATGTAAGATACGTAATATTCTTCGCGAGGTCTACTGCAGTAGTGGTCCTGATGAACCAATGAAATACATGTTTCCAACCTTTGTATCAGATACTATTAGTATTTTCATTTTTTTTTTTTCGGTTTTGCGGTTACTTTAGGGGTTGAGAGCTAAACCCGCGATTTGCATCTATTGCGCGCGAAGTAGCAGCTTTGCGAAGCAGTTGGTCATCTGTGGGTACAGTACGGGACGAAGGTTTAGAGCGAAAACCTTGCGTGCAGGCACAGAACGCCGGATAAAGGCCGAAGATATTGCTTAATATGAACGTAGGCGGAGTGTTTTGGATTTCGGCTAATGAGCGAGGGTCGTGGACGAGCTACATCCATTGCGATTGCATGATCGACGAATCTAAATGTGTGCAGCAAGGAAGGCTGTAATGACATGCATGGTTCTAGGGAGATAACCCTGTTACGCCTGTGAACTTATTCCCGTACCACTGTATATGTATGCACATGAATGGCAGCACGACATTCACCTGGGCAAGCTTGCGCGAAGCCCAGCTGCAGAACCGCAACTGCTTTACAGCACTCTCAACATGCTAGCCAGACGCCTCTACCTCCCTTTAGTGACCTCCCTCGCGGTTCAAGCATCCTCAACAGAATGCGACCGCACATTCCTCAACGACATGACCGCTGCCTACCTCGCTGCGCAGACCCTCGGCGAACCCTGGCTCATTCCCTCCGTCGCCCCAAACCTCACTTACACCGAGCAATTCAAACCCCTCTCCATCAATAGCGGCATTCTTTCCAAGTCCCTCGACATCACAAGCCACCGCTCCTTCTACGACGATGTCCTCTGCACTGCGTTCACGCAATATCTCGTACAAGATCCTAAGCATCCGTATGTTATCGGAACACGGTTTGAGGCCGACGGCTTGTACATCACGAAGATTGAGACGCTCGTTACGGATGAGGGGGATTGGGCGTTCAATGCGACGGGTTACCAGGTGAGATGGGTTCCTGAAAAGCGCACCGATTGAGGCACTGCTAAAGCTTCGCAGTACTGGGACGAACAGGAAGATTGGAGCGAGATTCCACAGGACAAGAGAGACACGCGTGAGGTCATAAAGGCTGCAGGTGATGCGTACTTCGACCGCTTCGCGAATGCGAATGTGACCGTGCCATGGGGGACGCCCTGTGCTAGATTGGAAGGAGGCGCGTATACAGGCAGTCGGAATCTGACGGGAAATACGTGTAATTTGGGACTTCCGAGCACGGTCAAGGTGGTGGATAGGAGGTACGTGGTTGACGAAGTGAATGGTGTTGTGGTTATTTACCTTGGGTTCCCGGGACTAGATCGGGAGGATCCAAATCCGACGCCAGACAGTCATACCTTCCGGGTAGAGGGGGGTAAGATCAGGTACATCCACACGCTGAGTACGTGCGAGGGGCATCCTGGGTGCGGATTCAACGGCACCGGACCTCCATCGAGGAGGGCACCAGTAGTGAGGCTCGTATGAGGTAATCGTATTCATTCGCGTGGGTGTTAAAGGAGAGCGTGGCTCACAAGAATATTATCCTTCGTTTCGGTGAAAACGTCATACTCTTTCTCGGATCTTCCATCCCGTAATGCAGACCCTCCCCGCCATAATTGTCAGGCTCCCTACGAGCATCATCGTCCCGGCCCACATCTGCGCCGCTAAGTAATTCCCATGGTTTTGCTGTATTAATGCCCCGGCAATCGGTGGCCCCGTCAAACTCGCAAACCCCACCACACTCAGCCCCATCCCATTCCTTGTTCCCACTTTGCTCAGATCCTTAGTCAGATTCGCCATGACTGCCGGGAATAGCCCTTGAAATCCTGCCGAGAAGAAGCCGTACAGTATGGTAAAGGCGTATAGAGAAGCTTTGGTTTTGACCGCTGCCCAGCAGTACATGAGAAGGCTTGTTATCAGCGCCCAGGGAATCAGTGTATTGTACGGTCCGAGCCACCTATTAGCAATGTACCCCGGGATAAGGCGACCAGGGAGACCCATACCATTCATGATAAGAACGAGGTTGACGGATGTGCTGTATGGGACCCCAATGACGTTGATCGCATAGGCGCTGATGTAGTAGAAAGCGAAGTATACGCCGAGACAAACCAGAAACAATCCGATAGCGTATAATGTATATGGTGCCTCTCGGAACGCACTGAGTTCGAACAGAGGTCCACTTTTTCGGGGCGGTAACCTTGGTCGTAGTAAACTCGTATAGCATGCTCCGACAGCCAACATGATAAAGCCCATGACGCGAACCGTCCACTCGAAGCCTATTTGCGGCAGCAGTTGACGCATGATTGTTGGATATAGAAGGCCTCCAATCGCTGAGCCACATGCCATGGCAGCCAAGGCCACACTGCGGTTGCGTGCGAAGTAAGTTGTTACTAGGGACATACAGGGCGCGAACTGGCAACCATTGCCAATACCATTCATTAGTCCCTGGGCGAGAAAGAATTGCCAGTAAGCACTGCAGATGCTGGCGAAGAAGATGCCGAGGGCAGAGAGGAGCATTCCAGGAACGACAACCCAGTGAAAGAAGCCTGCGTCCAGGGCCCTACCGGTGAACATGCCTGTAGTATCGAGTCAGCGTCTTCCTTGCGTAGTTGACGGGGCGTCGTATCGACTGTCTGTTCGCTTCCCATAAACTTCTCGTGTTCTGCGTATGCAGAATCATATTGCCAAGCTCGTACCAATGAAAGTGACTGACCTAAGCCGAAGTGACCCAGCATCTGCATGCTTCCAATCCAACTCACAGCACTCGGTTCCATGCCTAACTCACTCGTATAGTACGACTGGAACACCCCAAACGACGCCGTCATGCCCCACGTATTCGTGATAACAAGCATGCCCATGGCGACTTGGGTCCAAGCCTTGACGCCTCCGTCCGGTGGCGGACCGGGATCGACGACCGAAGCATTTGAGCGTGCAGTTATACTCTTCGTGATCTGCCTTATTGACTTTGGACGCGCTGACTGGGCGCGAGAGCGATGTGTAGGTATCCGTGCAATCTCCTCTTCTCCGACCGTTTCTTCGGATGGTGATGATTCGTGCGGTAGGTAATTTTTCGAGTTCTCGTCGGCTTCCTCGCCAGTTCTATTACCGGAAAATTTATTTCCTTCACGTCCATTCCCTTCGGTTTGCACACCCTTCTCCACGTCGGATACCTCTACATGGGAACGAGCCATTACGAATTGCCCTGATGTATGGCCTTCCTTGTCTCAACAGCATAAACCAACGGGCCAGGAAAATGTCGAAGAGCACGTCTCCACACCGGCCGGGCATCCTACGTACTTAAAGAGCCCACAGCGACAACCGGCCAAAGAATGACTCTCCACTTGGTCGCAGGACGCATCGTGATTTTCGAAATCGTCATTGGTCACGGTTCTAGAAATACTAGGGTTGCGCTTTTCTGTCGGAAGCGCTTACGGTTAGACTATCCGGCTAGGCGGTTGCTTGCTTGATAATCCGCAGGATTCGAGCATCATATGACTATTATAAAGCAGCAACTGCAATGTTACTGGGAGAAGAGCTATTTCCATGGAAGCTTCGAGTATATTATTTTAGGGAATTTTGCGCGCGAATTCGACTCCTAGTTGTTTACGAGCCTTGCCTATCTCTACCTAAGTAAATAAGCGTGGAGAATCGTATGTAATATTAACCTTTGGATCATGTGCTTGATGCTAGGTATAGGTTCGAGTCTCCGCGGCCGTTTTTGGACGAAGTCCTGGCGTACTCTCTCGTACTGGTCTCTGCGGCCGTGTACGAGCTCCGTTACGCGAATTACTCCTGAGTACTTGTAACTAGGCTCTCTCGCTGCGCTGTTGCAAAGCGTCTATAAGCTCGTAAAGTCTATCGTCCGGAAAGGTTAATATTTTTAGGCGTCGGTAACACAAACAAGCGCTTCGGAAACTAAACCTAGAAGAAGACTTTTCTGATATGTGCTGTAAGTAATTAAAGCCACACTTGACGTGGCCTTGGAACGAGACGAAGCGAACTCTGGCCAAAGAAAACGCTGAAGCGGCTTTCATATTGGATAATACGTTTATCCGTATGGATGGACCTTTGTTGGTCCAAAATATGTGCTACATGAGCATTAGGAATATATTCCCTTTGCGCGTACGGCTTCATGGTAAGGAGGCGGCGCTTCACTGGCACCGCTATCTGGCCTGCGCACTACGCCCCGCACGCGTTGTAGGGCAACACTTCGCGGTTCATGCTCAGTGTGCTCGGCGGTCCCGCCCACCGCGGCGTTTGAGAAGGTCTCAACTTTCTTCGTCCTATCTCTCCTCGTCCATAGCCATATAATCAATCCCATGAGGCATGACGCCACAAACAGAACGCCCACCACAACACCAACGATCAACCCAGTATCCTTCGAGTTGTTTTCGTGTTCCTGTGTCTCTGGAGCTGCCAATGGTGTGTCGTACGGGTCCAGGGTGGACGAGGGACGAGGCGGTAGGTCAACGCCGGTCGGATACGTTGCGTTGAACACTCTGCGCTGGATATTTTGGCGCTGCTGGACAGAAAACGGCACCGTATAGTCCCTGGCAACGTCGCCGAAGATGGTAAAGATACAGAGACCACACGTATCTACTGGGACGTGGGAATACTGGTCGAGGGAGGGGAATGGGTCTAGGTAAAGGCTAGGGACGGGTCCGAACCTCCTGGTATAAGAGACGGTATTCTCGTCGTCTGTGTCTGTTCGATGTTAGGCCGACTGCAGCATACAGGTGGGGCCATCACGTCAAAGCTGCGCACTTACAGTTGGAACACGCATGCTCAATGGGTCCGAGGCCGCGCCCCTGCTTGCAGAGTATGCAGTTCAACCCGTATTCTCTCAGCTCGTCGTCCTTGAACGTGCCTCTGACGGTGTCTCCCACTCTTACAATGGCGTCCGCCCCACCCCAGCCCTCGTTTGGGAACCCAGAGTCGACGCGTTCGTGTAACGTGAGACTCCGAACAGTTGCTAGCAGTATCGCGTACACTTCGTGATCTTCCGTGCCATGATTAGACTGTCTGTATTCCGCGGTGAAAGCCTCCCGGAAGGTGGTGTTGAGCGCCGGTGGGAACGACCACGAGGTCTCATTCGAGGTCATCTCGTTGCGCGGCGCATCCGAAGCATGCGATTTATTGTACGAGTGGATAGCGACAGCAGATGTCGCGATAGCATCCTACCCTAACTGAACATGCCGCGGACGGCGGGCGATGGTCTTCGTGCACCCGCGAGCAGTCTCGATGTCTTATCTAAGGAGCGAACGCGAGCGTTACCGCTTGACGTCCTCGTATCCGTGTTATACGTGATTGATGGAGAAAGCTGAGGATTTGTATCCCGGTCTCGCTTATTATCCTACTGCTATTTTGGGGCTTGCAAGGGGCCGAAAAGAAGGAGCTTTGGCTAGGGAGGGGCTAGTGGGAAGATGTGGTGACGCTTATACGGATTTAGACTTTGCGAGTCGGTAAAGCGATATGAAATGGGTAAATAACGACCGGTTGCAGGGTGTAGTGGTCGCTTCGAGACTTCTATAATGAGAGCTACTGCGGGGCGGACTCGACAAGTCAAAGCCCATCATCATCACACGCACATGTCGACCAAGTATCAGTGCCACGACAAAGTAATCGACTATCACATTCATCAACAACACATGCTCCACTCAGCTTTTGTCCCTTACCAACCTCATGTGCCCCATGCAAACATCCACTATCCCGCTGCTGTACACGAGAGGAGACCGATAAATGGCGCAGCATCCTTCGAAACATCGCAGTTTTGAACACTGGCGCGCTTGAACGTTCGAGAACAAATTTTCACGATGCCCACAGTCATCGCAAGATAGAACCTCAAGAAAACCTCGACCCGCTCCCCTAATGCGAAAACGAAGGTAAAGGTTGGCGAGATGGCCAAAAGCAGATATTTTGTCCAGGAAAGGAAGATCGATGTATGCGCGCGATAGTGACGTGCACTACGAGGCGGAAGCGAGACGCAAGGGCCAGCTGAGAGAAAGCTGCTTGGTGATGCTGCGCGCATGGTTGGCAGGACGGTACAATGCTCTTGTTAGACCCCAACCTGATAAGATAGTAACCGGAGAGTTCCGAAAACCAAAAGGCCGCATGTACGCGCGCTTGCATCGACAATGGATCATCGAACACAAAACGCCTCATGCACCCCACTCTTCCAATGGCGACGGCTCATCGGTGTGGAAAGCGCTATGCGTAAGCGCCAGTTGCAGTCATCAGATGACCTCCCCAAATTGACCTGTCATAGACCGATCGTGTCGTATCCATCCAACGCTCACGCGGAACACGCAGCTAGTCAGCGTGGGGCGTGGGAGCCAACCCGTTTTCCGCGCCACGCAGAGCCCCCAGCGCTCTTTTCAGCTCATCCTCAGCA
Organism: Pleoardoris graminearum; assembly: GCA_030770415.1. Taxonomy (NCBI): domain Eukaryota; kingdom Fungi; phylum Ascomycota; class Dothideomycetes; order Pleosporales; family Didymosphaeriaceae; genus Pleoardoris; species Pleoardoris graminearum. Next base: position 77,812 of record JASEKS010000206.1, read on the forward strand.
ACCATGACCGTACCCGCGCGTGCCGTGCTGAGATAGCTCATCTCGACAGGGCTGCCCAGCTGGCCCGTTGTGCCTCCGACGAGGCGGCCGGCAACGCCGCAAACGATCCCTGTGCTCTCCATAGGTAGGTCGCGAAGGTCGAGCGTGATGGGTATGAGGTACTCTTCTTTGGAGCCAAGTAATATGTCTTGGGTGAAGTTCGGTAGCAGCGTGTGATCGAGCAGAAGCGACGCAGGTTCGGTGTCGGTAAGCGTGAGGGAGAGAAATTGAGGATGAGGCGGTGAGATGAGGCACTTGACGAGGCCGAGATGAAGAGCGTCATCTGCAGCGCTTGTCTGACTGTTGCGGTTACGACCTTCGTTCATGCCGTTTGCGCCATCTCTGCGACCGGCACACTGTACAAGACGTAGGCATGAGTCTACTGTTGGTACGATGTTGCGGCGTTGCAAGGTGGCAAAAGTTCGTGTCTGTAGCTCCGAGACTGTCGTTGGTGGTGGCGTACCCGGTGGCTGGACCTCGAAGGTCGGGGAGGAATGTTTGCGACTATGATGGCTCAGGTTGACGTAGGATGATGTTTGGTCTTCGAATTGGAAGCCACGTTCTTCCAGCGCGCGCACGACTTGGGTTCGGTAGCGTATTGGCACAAGTATATAGTCGGAAAAATAGGTTGTGATGAAGAAGATGGAACTGGGCGCACTTAGTTTTTCATCACCGAAGCAGCAAGCACAGAGAACTCACATGCCAGCCAAAGCAAGTGGGCTTGTTAGTTCAAGGACACGTTGACCTGCATCGAGACCTTCGCCGTCGACTTGCATAACGACGTAGTCCTCTGAAGTGATGGAGACCTGACTCCTCGATGCGGCATCAAGCTGATTGAGTGCTGGTACGAAGAATTCATTGGCGAGCTTTCGAGAGCAAACTACCGAACACTCAATCGGTGTGACTGAGATGTTGAGGAAGGGGTTCTGGTTCGGCCAGGCAGGAGGAGGCTGCACAGCGCCATTGCCGTTACAGGCCGAGTGGCCATTGCGTGATTCATCGGGGAGCAAAAGCTGAAGTATACTTTGCAGGAAAGCGGAGTAAAGATGCAAGGGGATATGTATAAGCGACAACTGGGTGTCCTTGAAAGCGAGCATGGTCAGTTGGGTCCCTTGACTAGGCAGAAAAGTTTGTGTCGAGAAAAGAGCACTACGGAACGCCGCGCGCGACACGATAGCCAGCCACAATAAGGCAATCAACGCGTAATGCACCGAGGCACATGATCGGTAAGGAAAGAGAACATACGAGAAATTGTATGTGGGCGCTCAGCAGCGTCAGAGACGACTCCATTACGTGCAACCCACGATGATAAGAATAGTGGGCCCGATGACGACCGGTCTCGGGCTCGTGGAGACACAGTGCCTGCAGGCGCCCTGCTGGGATGCGACAGACCCGGGTCTGGTAAGGCTGATGAAACGTGGGATAAGCAAGCGTATCTGACTTGGTGGCCCAAAGAAGCAATGTGCCTCAAGCCGAGCAAATGCGGGGAAATGGAGCACAGGCACGATGCTCAGCGGTTGATGTGCTCTGTGAAGGTTAGCAGAGTCCAAGCTGGTGTTGCTTTCCACAGACCTTGTCCGACGGGCCAGCGATAGGTACTCTTTTTGAAGTTCATTCCCAGGTATCGATGCTCTATGATTCTCTTCGTGGAGGAGGGTGGTGTAACGCCAGGCTCGGGACGGTGGGCGCCGTTACCGTTAGCTTTTTAAGGGAGAATCTGGGGCGTGGAACAGCGTCACGGCGATAGGTCCACAGAGTCTGGGAGAATCTGGGACGGGTGCAGTCTGCTGCCGCTGTACTTCTGGGGTAGGTGTCGGGATGCCGCAATTGGTGCTCGCGTAGGTTAGCCGCACAGGACCCTGACTTGGGTTCCCCGTGCCACTGAAGGCGTGGGGTGGGCAGTGTACGGATGCGGAAAGGGCGGGCGCAAGGTGAAAGCTGGCTGCGCGTGCAGCGGATGCTGACGACGACGGCAGTGTACGAGTCCACGGCCAGGGGCGCGAAGCAGGAGGAGCTGACCGACGACACGGGCATCTGGCGGTTTATCAATTGCTTCGGCATGCGAGAGTGGAGCTCGCAGTAGACGCCGTAGAGGCGCGCTGGGAATGGTTGAGTCAGAAAGGACACGGGCATCGCCTAAAATTTCGTGTTGGTGGGACGCCAAATGGCAGCGAGGTGGAGATGGCATGGCGCGAAGGGCGCTGCACTCGGCCTAGCATGGCGATGCGTCGCCGCAGGCCTTTGTTCGTGAGCCATGCATGCTTCACAGAGCGAAGCAGCCATGCAAGCGCGCCCGTGCGCCCCTGGTCGGTAGGCGACGTCACCTGCATGCCCGCTTTCAAGGTACCTGACGGGCGCACGCAGGCAAGCAAGCAGGCGTGCCGATGCCTTGGATATCCAGCAGGTCGTGACTTGTCTTGCGACAACCAATTCCAGCGCAACAATCGTCCATGCGTCGTACACGACTGTCCGACTGGGATTTGCCGTTGCAGGCCCGTGGGTGCGTGTCTCGATGCACGCCAGCTCGCCTCGCCCACGGCGCGTCATGTTGGGCGGCGGATGCGTCGACGCATTGCTGGCCCAAAGCTTCAACGGTAGTAAAACTACGCGATTCCTTTTAATATACTATAGAATAATACTATATAATTAAAATAATTAAAAATAAAAATTTTAATTCTTTTTTTACTACTCTATAAGATTTACTATAGTAAATAATAATATATATATTAAATTTACGTCTATTTAGAGATTATTTTTTTATTTTTATATTTACCTTTATATTTATACTAATACTAATACTAACGCTTTCCCCTTTATAATAATTTATAATATTAAAAACTACTTTTAGTATTTTACTATTAAAAAGCTTAACTATTTATATAACTTTTTTAATTAAAATATCTATATAATAAGTATAATTTTAATTAATGGCCTATATATAGTAGCTATCTACTATTAAATAAAAAATTAAATTCTCCCTCTATAATAATATAATATTTTTAATTTTAATAATATTTTTTTATATTAATTTAGCTCTTTACCTACTAAATTAAGAATAATAATTTTATAGAAGTAGTAAAATAATATCTAATATTTAAAGGCCGGTGTATAACGCAGGAGGTTGCAATCGTAAATCGGCACGATAACCGTCCGCAACGTCGACGCCCACGAACAGCCAACCCACTGGCCCAAGAGCCGTCGTACCGCAGCTTCCCCAGTCACGGACGCCCACAGCACAGTTGACAAGGACATCCATATTGCTGACCTCGGTCATGAGCAGCCAAGCACAGCACCCACGCACTATGGACCTCGATGCAGAGCAATCAATCCAGCATGCACTATGAATGCAGGACATGGCAGCAGGCGGGGTGGACCAACCACGAGTACTGTGCCCGGTAGCGCTTCCCCTCGCCAGCTCACCAACGCGTCTTCTGCTCCTCAACGGCCTCGGAATCGAACCCGCCTGGACGATTTCGTACGCAGGCCTGTCTCGGGACGACTACGTGCAGCAACAAAGGCCTCGCGATACTGCTTACCATGTCCCACCCATTGGCTTCGTCGTTGCACCGCAGCGGCGGATAGCGCTCCTCCGTTTCCCCTCCGTGGTTTTGTTCTGTCATAAGAACCCTCGGGCGGACAGCGACAAGTACGGCAGTGGCATTCGTGTTACTTCGGAAACCGCGGCGACAGCCCTGACAACCACGCACGCCATCGTTCGAGGTCCTGAGCGGAGCAACATCACACAAGACGGCTAGTGCATTCCGGAGCCAAGGGTACCTCAGTACGACCACGACGATATTCCAAACTGATCGATTCCACTACATCCACCGAGCTAGCTTTGCCTCGCACGGATACGCGCACTGGAAAACTCCATACATTCTTTGCCATTCGAATACACTTAGTCAGCACGGATGACAAGTTACTCTCCAGGCCGCTGTTCACCAGTCGTGCGTAAAGGCCAGTGGATTGCCAGAGCCACAAAGGCTTGGAGAATGTAGAGCGACAGGGGCGGAGACGCTGCATGAGCGCGATGTACCAAAGCTTGCGAGCACGGGTGCGGAGCTCGTGCTGGGCCATCCAGAAAGCGTGATATAGATTTGCAATTGATCGGTTGCATTCATCGTAGGCCCATCAAATCTGTCCTTTTGCTAGCAAGCATTGCACACACTGTGACCCCAAGACATGCTTAACGGCCTCGAAATTTCGCACCGTGCCTCCATTGATCGACTCCAAATAACGCCAGCCATGGTATCCTTATAACACGTCTCTCTCCACGCTCATGCCGAACAGACTCCCGAGATTGGATCGCTCAGGACCGCTCCGCAATCTTCTTCTCTGTGCAAATCGTCAGCTTCCACGCTTGCGCCCCATCCACTAGCAAAACATACTCGCAGCGCCCCCAGCCTGGAACGGCAACAAGCCATGCCTCTTCTTGATCGTCACGCGGTGCCTATGTCTCCTCGTCAGCCCAGTCCACCGTGTTCCAGCCCACATTTTCCACGATTTGTCTTTGGGCTTCGAGCGCGAGTTTGGGCAGCCGTGGGACGGCTTCGTGGGCGCGTACCTCGAGTAGGTATCGTCGGGCGAGAACCGCGCCGGGTGTGCCGAGCTGGTGATGCGGCCGTCGACGACTTTCTTGAGCGTGTAGACGCGCTTGCCCTCGGCATTGAGCGTGTACATGAGATGCATCCTGACACGATTAGCACTACCCTTGTTTTCCACCGCGCCCGCTCTTCGCGCGTGCGTTTCGTAGTAGGGACGCTCGTACTTGACGGATAAGGAAGCGACCGTGGGTGTGCGTGGGCGTTGTTCGTAGTCGACGAGCTGTGAGCTTCGACTTTTTTGTTCGGCGGCCGGCAAAAATCCTCCGCGCCGGACCCTGGGAATCTTGGCACCCACCCGCACGTGACCCTGTCTAAGCTCCACGACAGCATCATCGGCGCCCGGGCATCCCACTTCCTCCTCGCCCCTGCCGTCGCATACCAGTTCCCCACGCGAAGCTCCAAGATGCAACTCTTCTCCTTCCTCGCCGCCCTTCTCGGCCTCTTCACCCTGAGCGCTCACGCCCAATTCGGCTTCTTCGACCAAATGTTCGGCGGCCACCAGCAGCAGGCCCACCACCAGCAGCAGAACGTGCGCAGCGACGCCTCGTGGTACCAGGCGCAGTACGAAAACGGTATGTTTGCCCAATGCCTCGTCCTTCCTTGGGAGCATTTCTCACGGAGAAGGCTTGCTGAGAGACTGGTAATAGCACACTGCGACAAGTATCTGTGCCCCGGCACCCTGAGCTGTGTCCACTTCCCGCACCACTGCCCCTGCGCGTGGGGGAGCACCGAGGACAAGGTCGAGCTGGGCGAGGGAATTGCGATTTGTGCGAGCAAAGGCGGCTACAAGGAGGGGGAGACGCTGCGGAAGATTGAGTTGGCGCGGAAGGGGCTGCTGTAAAGTTACAACGGTACATGGAAACGGCGTTTGGCTAGGAGGGAACAAGGATTCAAATGGAACGAGAGGTGGGCTGGGGGGCCCATGGTCATGCTATAGACGGTGTATGAACAGGAATGCGTAATCGGAGGCTTGATTACGGCGTTGGATCCTACAATAGCACACATGGCGACTATCCAGCAGCCCCGGCAGGATAAGAACGGGCATAGTCGAGCCGGAGGTACCTTTCACGACCTCTGCACGTATTTGTACCGATACCCCTGCTTTCCCCCCTCTTTCGCGATACCCACTTCCTGCCTTCCCCACTCCCTCATCAGCACCTTACCCATAAACTCCCTCTCGCCCTGCATCTTCTCCGTCCACTGGTCATCCCTCTTGCGGACGACCGCCTTTGTGCGTTCCTTGACCGCTTTGCTGAGCATGCCTGCGAGCCGTTCGTCCATGGCTTTGTTAACGGCGATAAGATCTTGCTCGCGGGTCTCGGCCTCGGCCTTCAGCTTTTCGTTTGCGCGCCGAAGGCTATCAAGCTGAGATTGCAGCTCCGCGATGGTTTCGTTGTTCGAGGTCCTTTCGAGCGCCTTCAGACGGGCAATCTCTTTGCGGAGGGTAGCTGTCTCCGATTTCAAGGTCTTGAGGGACGAGGCTTGTTTGCGAACGAGCAAGCGTAGGTTCTCCATCTCGGCCTCTTTTGGATCGTGGTGAACGGAGGATAGCATCGAGCTTGCTTCATCAGACGCGTCCTCTTCTTCTGCCGCCTTTCGTGCGGCTTCGGCGCGAAGCCCCTCGAGCTCTTGGGTCGTCTTCTTGAGCTCGGTAGCAATTCTTCGCTTCTCGGTGCGTTCTTGTTGGAGCAGAGAGCCCACCTTGCGGATAGCATCTTCTGCCTTGTCACGTACGGCTTCCATTTGGACTTCCTGATCCTCCTTCAGGTCGTCATGCTCAATTTGCAGCTGTTTTAGCCTCCCGTCTACTTCCGCCTTGGCATCTCTGAGCCTGGTGAGCCTCTTCTCGACATCGGCTACGCGCCGATCTGCTTCAGTGCGAGCCTCTTGGAGACGTTCGTTCGCGTCCTCAAGCTGCCCCTCGAACTGCTCAGCATCGGTGCGGGCTTTTGCGGTGGTTCGGTGCGCTTCCGCCAGTTGTTGGCGCAGCGAAGAAACTGTTGTTTCGAGACTCTCGATGCGCCCTTGCGCCGTGTTTAGTCGCTGTTCAAGTCGCTCCTGTTCCTCGAATTGCTTCAAGAATTCTTGATCCTTTGCCCTTATGTCGTCAAGAGTTGAGTACAGCTGAGCCTGTAGGGATTGAAGCCGTGACTCCACCTGAGCAGATTGGGGATCCTTCTGATCATTCGTAACCTGTTTGCACCGGGCATCTTCGAGCTCTGCACGCAAGGACAGAAGCTGAGACTCCAGATTTTGCTTTTCTTCAAGCTGGCGGTCTTTATAAGCGAGCTCCTCTTGGGCGGAAGCAACCTGTGTTTGCAGGGTATCGACCTGAGATTGAAGCTCTGACACACGAATCTTATGAGACTGAATAGCTCCTTCAGACGAAGCATGGAGTGCTCGGCTCGAAAGCGCTTCTTCACGAGCGGATTGGGCATCTGCTGTCGCCTTTTGAAGCTCGGCCTCGAGTGTATTTGCCCGCGTTTGTAGAGCAGCGAGCTTTTGCTGCAGTTCAGTGGTGGCATTTTGGTTGCCATGGCGGTCCTCTGAATGTTTCATTTTCTTCAAGTCTTGCAATTCCTGCGCATGCGATTCTTGAAGCTCACGCAGCTCTTCTTTATGCGAATCCCGTAGCTGGCTCAGCTCACTCTTCACATGCGCCAGCACTTCGCGGCTCGAGCCCATGTCCGCATCCACCGTGCGCTTGGCTTCTTCCAGTGTCCGCACTTGTCGGGCAAACTCCTCCTGTTGACTTTGTAGCCGGGCAAGATTCTGTAGTCGCAGCTCCTCTCCAAACTCCTGCATTCGGGCGTTGAACTCCTCCTCTTGCGCCTGCAGCTGGCTCTGGAGCGATGCGCCAGTTTCTTGCAATCGAGTGTTGCCTTCCTGTAGCCTTCCGATCTGCTCTTTCTGCTTGTAGGACTCGGAGCGCGCCGTGTCTAGATCGGAGCGGGTGTACGATAGCAAGGTCTCGAGCTCTGTGATTCGCGCCTTCGAAGCCTGCTCTTGCTCTTGTAAGCGCGATTGCAGTTCTGTGACTTGCTGTCGTAGCGACTCGCGTTCGATTTCGGCCTTGGGTTCCGGAGGATGGTGGATGACTGTCTCTTGCGTCGGTTTACGCGGGGTGTCGTAGTCTTCGACCGTCGGCTGCAACGACCGTGCCCTCGCAGGCGAAGGGCTGGGAACTTGGAGCATGTTGTGCTTGGGTATTCGGAGTGGCGTCGAAGCGAGCACTTCGCCTGGGAGGTCGGAATCCGGCAGCGCGCTGAGGTAGCTCCTGACCTTCTCCTCGTTCGCCATGGATACCACTGACGGTGCTTTGCTGCTGGAGCGGCTCTTTGCGGTGCCGTCGACGCGTGTTGTAGTGGACGCCGGGTTCGGTTCTGCCTCAGACGCGCCGTCTTGTGAGAACTCCTTCAGAACCACCTTGTCTCCCTCTCCAGTCGTGTCTTGCGCGCCGCTTGTTTCGACGCGCGCGTCAACGCGCACCCGGCTAATGTTTGTATGCGCCTCTTTTCGCGACCGTATCTGCTGCGCCAGCGGAAGGTCGGCCGTCATCCAATAAGTCATATTCATTGTGAAGTCCTCCGGGCCTTCAATGTCGCTGGTTTCGACCACGTCCACCTTTGGCTGGTGCTTGTCGTCGAGCTCGGTAGATTCAAACGTCGAATTGAGGCCCAGCGCGTCCAGGTCCATTTCGTACTGCGATCCGCCTTCCGAAGTGTCGTGTCGCGGGCTGCGTTGCGGAGATCGCCAGCGCGTAGGACTCGCCGTGTAGGAAGAATGTGTACGCGCCATGCTGCATGACCCGTGAAAGGGCGCGTGCGTAGGGAGGCGAAAGTTGTGCAGTTAAGAATTGGGGTTGTTTGTTTGTTGATGATCGCCAGTCGGCACGCGACCTAGGCTAGGGCAATGGCACGTGCGCTGGCTCCTCCGATTGGAAGACTAGCTTGTTCTGGTTCGCAAGTGTTTTCACACGCTTCACCTCCATCGAAATATGATGTCATCAGTGCTTTGTTCTATAGCAATCCGTCAATCGACTTGCACCGTTTAAAGAAAATTTGAAGAAGGCGCATCCCTATCCTGTCCGAGCGCTTGATCCGACCACAACACTATGCACGACCCTCGAGGCCCACCGACTGCGAGCTCGTCGGTATCGTGTGAGCTGTTTGGTTCCGTTTCACGAGCTGCCAACGCCCTTAAGATGCTCCTCGTGCAGCTTTTTCTGCTTCTCCCACTCCTTCCGCAACTTTTTTGCCTTGCTCTTCGGCACATCGGCGCCTTCTTGGTCCTTGGTCGGCATACCATCCTCATCCCACGCGCTATACTCGTCCGTCTTGAACATTTCTTTCGGATCAATCTTCGCCAGCTCTGCCAGCTTAGCCTTCTTTTCCGCCTCTTCACGCTCCCGCTTCTGTTTCGCTTCAGCCTTTTGTCGGGCGATAGCCTCCTTTTTCTCGCGCTCGGCTCGTAACTCGGCGTCGACGGGGCGCACCATCGCGGGTGCATTTGTGCGGTCTTCGAGATAGATGCCGGCGTTCCACAGGTGCACATCGCGTAGACGATCGGACAATTCGAGAAAATCGGTGGGCTTCGCGTTCTGCTTTGACAGGCACAGCAGGTCTTCTTCAAATTGGGATAGGATTTCGGCGTAGGGAACTCCTACCGCATCTTGTTCCTTGCTTGGCTTTCCTTCCTCCGTGATGATTGAGCTTACCACCTCTTCGGTCAAGCTGGATTTTGCAATAGCCCTTGAGCGTACAACATCGCGTATACGTGAGGCAGCATAGACAAAAGATTTGGCGCTCTCTGGAATGTCAATGCCCGACCATCCGATAGTGCCATCGTTCGGGTCAGCGCTACCATCAAGCCCGAAAATCCTGATGATCCGGGTAATGTAGCGGGCCACATCTTTCGAGACTTCGTCACTCAACGCAGAGTGGTCGGCGGTGTTCCAATCTTCGATCAGTCGCTTGATGGCATGCATGGCTGCAGGAGTGTCGAATGAGTCCGAGAGAGCGGCGTGCACCTCCGCTTTTGCAGTTTCTAACTGCTCCCTCATCCTCCCATCCTCTTTTGTGCTGGTGGCGGTGTTGGGATGTATCTCAAGATCCCTAACTCGAATAAAAAAGTTGGAGATGTAACTTTCCAGTCCAGCTCCTGCCTTGCGCATATCGTCCGTGATCTCGATCCCATCATGCCATCCGTTCATCAAGAGGATCATCCTGAAGCTGCGAGCGGTCCAGTCTCCTCGTCTTAGAGCGTCCCTTATCGTTGTAAAGTTCTTGAGAGACTTGCTCATCTTAGACCCGGCAATACTGAGATGACCCATGTGGAGGAAATGCTTTACCCAAGTCGTTGGACTCGAACCAGGCGTCCGAAAATATGCTTCACTCTGAGCAATTTCATTATCGTGATGTGGGAAGCAAAGATCAACACCGCCCGTGTGGATGGTGAGCTGCGAACCAAGCGACTGGATCGCCATTACCGAACACTCAATATGCCAGCCTGGTCTGCCATCTCCCCATGGTGAGGGCCACGATGGTTCGCCTGGGCGGCTTGCTTTCCACAAAGCGAAATCGGATGGAGATTTTTTCGTCGATTTCTTGGACGATAGAGAGCCCTCACCCTCGGCCAATAGCTGGGCGTTACCCCTACTGGATGGTGAGAGCTTGCAGTAGTTGTTTCCTGGAGTCGCCTCGAAGGAGGCAATATCGAACCAGATACCATCGCTGGTCTGATAGGCGTATCCGTTGTCGATTATCCTCTGAACGAATGAGATAATTGGTTCGATAAAGTCAGTGACACGAGTAACGATATCAGGTGGCAAGACGTTCAGGGAAGCCATGTCTTCGTCGAATCGCTGCTCGTACTTCTTCGTGAGGGCGGAAAAGATGGAGTAGTCGCGAGCATCTATAGAGGAACCGTATAGCGAGTCGAGGTGTTCCTGGAGGACATCTGAGGTATGTTCGAAGAAGCCATTAGTGTCACCAAGTGTGCCGCTGGATGCTGCGAGTAATGCCGTCGCGGTTTGTGTTGCGGTCCGAAAATACATCTTCAGTTTCGCTTCTGCATCTGACGGAGGTCCGTTCCCATTAAGAGACTTCCCTTGGAGCACCGTAGCATACTTCTTGCCAATTTCCTCGTCTAGGTCCGCGGGTCTTAAATGAGGGTTAAGCAGTTCGAGGTTCTTTTTGAGATAGGCCGAAAAAGCCGTAGAGGTGATGTCCAAGACTTCCTGGTCGACGTTGGGGTGTTCAGATCTGAACTTCCGAAACAAGTGTTCCTTCCTAGCCTTCACAATAATCTTGTCGTCCACTGCTCTCGTCTCAGCATATTACCTCATTTACAACGAGACGACTGTGCCCCGGCTTCATGAAGCTTGCGAAGTACGTTGATTGAAAATAGAAACGACATACCATCGGTAACATTCTGGCAGAAGCGGATATTGTAACCGAAGTATTTCATCAAAATCCTTCGAAGAATATCCACGGAGCAAAAATTCCTGGCATGTCCCAAGTGAGAATCCGAGTAAGGAGTGATACCACACGAGTACCAGTACACGGTTTCGTCGACTGTGAAAGGGACCTTGCCCTTGGCTAGCGTATCCCAGACCTTCAGGTCGCGACGATCCGCCATCGTACTGCAGGTCCTGGAGCAACACAGGGATCGACGTCGCAAGCCGATGTCGATGTGTGTATTGTGGGCCCCGGGGGAGAACAGGGAAGTGAAAATTCCAGGCCGCAGGCGCAGGCGGACGAGTCGTTGCATCAAAAAGTATGCGCTTGGTGAGTCGTCGCGTGGTGAGTCGTCGCGTGGTGAGTCGTCGACGGCCTTGGACCTAGTGTGGCGCCTTGGCGTCCTCCCCCGCTAGGCTGCCCCACCCCAGAAGGCTTCGAATTTACTCCATGGATGGGCCTCACGCTCGCATGGAGCCCACCGTGTCGCCCTTTCTCGATCCCGGCACCCACGCGTCCGCCCGCAGCCTCGGCATCCTCCAGCTCCAGCGCGACCACCTGATCCCCGCCGTCCTCTCCGATTCGGCGTCGAGCGACTACGCCGAGGGCAATGTCGTCAACACGCGCTTCGGCAGCTTCACCCACACCAGCCTCATTGATAAGCCGTGGGGTACGCAGGTGCTCGCCTCGGTCGTAGATACGGGTTCGCGCAGCGCACGATCGAGGAAGAGAAAGCGCGAAGCCAATGGCGATGGCGACGCGACAGGAGACGCTGGAGCTGATGGTCAAGAGACGGCAGGGGCTGTTCTGAGGGCTGCGACGGCGAGCAGTGGATTCGCGCACCTGGTGCCCCCCACGCCCGAGACCTGGACGCTGTGCTTGCCCCACCGGACTCAGGTCGTGTACACGCCCGACTACAGCTTCATCATCCAGAAGACGCGCTTGCGGCCGGGGGATCACATAATAGAAGCAGGTGCTGGGAGTGGAAGCTTCACACATGCAGCTGCGAGGACCGTGTTCAATGGATACCCTGGCGTCGACGAAGAAGCCGGAGGACAAGAAGGAGCTGGTCAAGAAGTAAATGGCACAGCCCCAGGCAAGGCGCGGAGGCCGCGGAAGCGTCACGGCCACGTCTACAGCTTCGAATACCACAAGCCACGTGCCGAGCAACTCAGAGAGGAGATCGTCTCTCACGGGCTCGATCCCATGGTCACCATCACCCACCGCGACGTCTACGAGGACGGCTTCTGCCTAGAGGACGGCAACGCGCCCAACGCCGACGTAATATTCCTCGACCTCCCGGCCCCATGGCTCGCCCTCAAGCATCTCACCCGCTCCCCACCTCCGCCCGCAGTGGTAAAGTCTGTCGCCTCAGACCCCTCGACGCCCAACGCAGATGCCTCAACATCCACACCCCAACCACCTCGGCCCACGAAGCCCTTCCGCTCGCCACTGAACCCGAAGAGCACGACTAGGATATGCACCTTCTCGCCCTGCATCGAACAAGTCCAGAAGACGGTAGCAGCCATGCGCTCCTACGGCTGGCTCGACATCGAGATGTTCACCATGGAACACAAGCGCCTCGAAGTGCGCCGCGAGCGCATCGGCCTCGCTGAAGAAGGCCTCCGTGGCGCGAACCCCTCCCCAGCGACCGTCCAAGAAGCCGTCCAGCGCCTTCGCGACGTCGAAGACCGCGCGAAAGTGTTCCATGGGTTGCAGAAGGAGAAACAGGAGCAGGTCATGCGACGAGCGGAAGCAAAGAAGCGTGGTCAGGAAGTGCCTGCCGAGGAAGACGATGAGCATGAGAAGCAGGACAAGAAGAAGAAGCTGGAGGGCTTACCACCCAGTAAGCATGACCGGTTGGAGCGCGCGAAGAAAGAGTTTGAGAATCGGCCGCTGTTCAAAGAGGGGCGGCTCGTGTGTCGCACGGAGCCCGAGATCAAGACGCATACTTCGTATCTAGTCTTCGCCGTGCTGCCTATCCAGTGGACGGCTGAGGACGAGGCCAAGGCGAGGAAGAAGTGGGGTTGAAAGTCTCATCTCCAACCAGTGTACTTCGCGAGCTTCATGAAGCCGCGGCACAACGCAAGAACGAGTACTCAATGAATGCTAAACGGCTCACAAATCACGTGCGAGCAGTGTGATGAATCAAACTCTTAAAAGCCATACTGCTTTCCATTCAGCGAGGGTCAGGGTGCCCTACTGAACACAGCGACGCGACGCTCACACTCCAATCATGTATCCGTGGATTGGCGATTGAAATTCTCATATCCATGTTCCTACATCATCTTCGTCTTCTCCGTAGGTAGCCACATCATGCGAGTTGGAGGCCGTGTGCATTGCGAATCATTGAGCCCGACGCATCCTATCTTTACACTCTTCTCTAATCTGCATCAACACCTTTGCTTCGTGAACAAAACACACGAAGCATCTGTGACGCCGCCCGAATCGTGTGCGTGAGCCTCAGCTGTAGCGGCCTTTGCTCAGGTGTAGCTTCGACAGCATGAACCCCAGGCCCGCGTAGCCACCAATACCTTCTAGTCGCCAATTACGAACCCTAGCCCTAAACTATCTTTTTGCATACCGAGCTTCTTGCCGGACTTATCCCGAGCGCTTTTGGATGACTTTCCAATGTTCGACAGCAGGCACGTGCGCGCGCCGTTGGAGCTATTTTTGTCCCTTGGCAGAGCTCCTGCGCAACATCACCAAGTAACCCAATATTTACGAGCGCGCACGAATCATTCCGGATAGTCATCAAGGAGAAAATATATCCACTATCTATTGGTTCCGAGAGACTATTGTTTGAAGAATGGTGAAACGTGGTATATACGGCCTGATTCATTACCCACATGGGCGACGCCGTATCCAAATGTTTTCGTGGTAGTGCTTGCTTGACCCTCGTTCGCGTGCGACGTCCGACTCAAGGGTTTTGCTATGCAATGGGTGATGCGAAGGCAGCCAAGTCCAAATTGGGTATGCCAACCACCCACTTAGTCCTCCCTCGGTCCTCAGCCCCAGACTGCATCTTTAGCTCTCTTGCTTCCGTCTCGTAACGGCGGGGTGGAGATGACATGCGTCCATTCTTCTACCCCATCGATGAATAGACGATATTTGAGCAAGCTCTGCTCGCTGTTCTCCGGCGCCGTGATCTCCACCGCGCCGAACTTGCTGTTTCCGTCCGGCAAGTACTTGATGCACACGTCCTCGTCGTCGATCTCATTATACGTCCTAAACGGCAAATAAAACATCGACAGTGGACTCGTGCTGAACTCGTGCACCGTCGCGGAGACAGGGAAGTCCGAATCCTTTGGCGGAGGGAACGACGTCGCAGCGAATTCGTGGCGGTCGCCGCTGAGAATGACGACACCAATGCCGTGCGTGGAGGAGACCTCCCAGGCAGCTTCGAGAATCTTGCGGCGCTCGACCAGATACCCACCCCAGGCATCCTCGGAACCAAACTGCCAATTCCTCGTAAACGGAACGCTAGTCACGAGAATCTTCCAGTGCACACCCCGCGCCGGCACTGTACTAATCCAAGCCAGTAAATCCGCCAGCTGCGTTTTGCCGAGCATCGTCTTCTCCGGATCATTCGGGTCCGAGTTCGCGGGGCTCCGATATCTCCTTGTATCCACCAAAAAGAAATCCGCAGGTCCCTGGACAAAGCTGAAGTACGTTTGGCTCTCCCTATGCGCAGGGGGATTGGCCGCTGCATGGTAGTGCTGGAATGCGTCGTACGCGGGAACGGCTACACCGGTCATGTTTCCGTTCCAGTCGTTTTGGATCTCGTGGTCATCAATGACGTGTATCCAAGGGAGGTCTTGGCTGACGGAGGGCCAGTCGGGTGAGGAATATACCTGGCGGTATCCGCGGTGGTAATATTCCGCATCTCTGCCTAGTTGGAGAGGGACGTCGGCATAGATGAAATCACCGAGAAAGAGCATGAAGTAAGGTTTTAGCTCGGGTATCCGACGGGCTAGGTGAGCGAATCCTGGGAAGTGGAGCGGATGCTGGAGTGGAGTATATGGAACGCCTGCAGATGCGATGAGTTTATTCACGCTGGGCAAACGCAATCTAGGGTAACTCACGTGGTTTAATGCAGCTTGAGTGGACAAAAGTGTACCTGTTGTCTCGAAAGGCAGAGAGACGACCTGCTCGAGGTGGAGTTGTGAATGTGCCCGTGGTGTTGCCACTGGATGTTACAATCACATACTCGTAGGGAGTATTCGGGCGGAGGTCTACACATTGGTATGCAGTAAGCACGTGCTGCTCTGTATCACCTGCTTCGGGATCGACTCACGGTCAAGCTTGATGGGAGTGGTAAAGTCGGTGTCGCCGGTCAACCAGTGGTCTGGCTGGCTTGCACGGAGCGTCTTCTGCATCCAGGACCGCTCCTGTTCGTCGATGGACCGATAGAGCACCTTCACATCATACGCGTACGGCTCACGCACGAGTATGTTGGCGCAATGATCCGAGACATAGCCAATGCGCCCAAAGCTTGCGTGCTGGTGAGCATGGAAGATGTGAGCACGGTAGATGACGTCCAATGTCATGGCCAGCAGGGCCAGGTTGATGGCGAATGTCATCCAGCTCCAAAAGAGGGACGACGGGCTCGGCATGCCCGTGAGCAGGGTGCGCAGGACCTTTGGCTGACGCTCCTCATACTGGATGTCCTCCTCGACGTCCAGCTCTTGCAGGGGCCCGGCATCTGCGCCCTCGAGCAGCTCCACGCGTTCGGGGGAGTCAGAGTCGCTGGAGTTGGCCGCCTCTTTGACAATGATGCTCAGCTCGTCGGATAGGATCTTGTATGGCGCAGTCTCCTGGAGGCTGACGAAGAAGGCGGGCACGTAGACCAGGGCCAGCGCGGTAGCGAGCGGCGGCACGATCTGTTGCACGCCATGGTTAGCATGCGAGTGAGGCTCGGCGGGAAGGTGCACACTAACGGAGGTGGGTATCTACGGTGGGCAGTAGTCAGTTTCCGGCCGCAGGCAATACATTGGACGGAGTTCGACGTACCCAGCGCAGGAAGATGTAGACGCTCACGCGCAGCGCCACCGAGCTCACCAGCGCGAGGGCGTCGCTCACAGAGGCCATTGCTGCCGTCACTGCGCTGCGATGACCTCGGGATGCCGCTGCCGTCGTGTGCTCAGCTGCGACGCCGCGCCAGCGCCCGAGGCTGTCGCGTTGCTTTGGCGGTGACGTACTGCTGACCTCCGTCTGAAAATTCACGTGCTGGCCAATCGTCGCTTGGCGCGTTTTTAGCACCGGCGACGCGGGTCCGAGCGCACCTCGCGTCCGGCCAATAGCTTCGCCCTTCCCACCATCACGAACGCATTCCCTTTCCACCGACCTTCTTGTGGCGGTGCGCAATGGTGACTGTTTCTCGTATCCGGCCTTCCCAGCAACGGCCCAACTACCGCTCCAAGCGACAAGCAGCGACCCATCCATCTTCCGCACTGACGTGCAGGCGTTTTCCAAATGCATCGTGTCTCAGTCTACCCGTCACTCCCTGGCCTCGTAGCCTACGCATTTCCAAAATGGCATCTTCTCGAGAATGGAGCCATGCATCGTGCTCTGTATAAATGGTCGCGGGAGGTTCCCGACATGGTGGAGACACCAGATCATCCACCGCGAAAACCAAGACACTGGGTAGTTGCACAGCTCGTCCCTTCTTGATTCGTCTGTCCATGTTCAATATTGCTAAGTGCACTTTCTCCTGCGTTTGCCTTCTTTCCAGCACCTTGGTCAACCAATACACCCCTCGGTCCGTCTCACTTGTTGCGTCCCTGCTACTCACCATGGGCATCATGCAGAGCAGTTTTCCTCCACCACCCAAGTGCCCCAACTGCGGACAGCCCAAGGACGCGAACCATACTTGCTCTTCGAGTGGCGGAACGCCATCCAGTGCATCATATACCTCCGACTAAGCAGCAGTTGAGTGTATATGTCCAGACTCCGGATACAGCGAAATGATGGACGACGCCAATATGGTCTTCTAATTCCGGTCATTCGTCCTTTGCAAGGACCTAAATCTCTGCTGGGCGCGATGTCACTCCGAAAGTATGATCGCGTAGCCAGGGGACACTTAAACTCGCTTCGCGACGTTGAAGCTTCGCCCCGTCCCATGGCACCCAGCTACCGAACGTTCTACGCAAACCTGCTACGTGCACCGCACCGTGCACCGGATACACGCGTCGCAGGAACTCTCAAGGGACCACGAAGGAACTGTCTAGCGAGAGGACGCGCGTAGCCCCGAAGCCTAGGCAATAGCCGCCCGAACTGGTAGCCGACCCATTCGGAGTATTTCCTACCATCATGCCGACCGCCAAATAAGCTTAAAATCAACCATCAAATTGGTATGGTGTGCGCGGATTCCAGATTTCCGGGTGTGGCAAGGCTGACGTACGGCAGATCTTACTCGGGGTCAGGCGCGGCCTGAGGCGGAGCAGGTATACGACGTCTAGTTTCTAAGCACATCTGTTATGATCGATTGCGATTGCATTGTTCTATACCGCATTTCGCGGTAGAATTTTCCTTTTTCTAGTAATATTGGCGCAGGATTAATTGGTTCAACGGTTTTCATGCTCTGCCCATCCTTTTTGTCTCATGCTTCCTTGCTTGATATGTCCTGCCTTCTTTACTGTTTTGTCTCTATTCCACTAATAATACATGCGTTCGCTCATCATACCTGGAAATCATCTGGAGAAGTTAGAGTCTTCGCTACGCCCAGCTATTGCCTTCAATGCGTCTGCCTGCTCCTAAAAAACAGAGCAGGGTTCGGTGTAACATATGATCCGATTGAACCATTTCTCACATTCCATGTCGCTTACCATTACAGTGGCCATGACTCCAAGTCTTGAAGCCTACTAAGCTTCCCCGCCGACGCTCAATCGCTGTCACCACTCCATAGTATTGAAACATTATTTTGTTAAAATTCCAAGTTAATATACATCCTTGCATATCCAGAATAGGCGCTTTTAAATTAAGGCGTGTTAGAAGACGCGTAATGGTCTTGGGCGTGGCCATGGCGAGCGTAATAAAATGCCATCGTTCACAAAGGCAGGAGACTAACCCACCCTATGCAATTGATCAGCCACCACCCATCTCGACTTAATACGTCGTCACAAACGCGACTAACACCGTCTTTCGGGCAAACACGCAATGATGGGACCGATCGCTTGTAAAGATGCGAGCTTCATTTACAAATCCCAGTAAAAAATCAAGATGACTGGGTGGAAAGGGGCTGACAACTCCTATCTCTAGAACATACACACTACGTACCGTCAGTATCCCAGCCTGAAGCTCTTGGAAGCCCTGCCTCTTGGGACAACGCACCCGTCTCGTATCAAAATTCCTGAGTTCAAGAACAGGGACCGCGTTAACGACCTCGACATCCACAAGCTGCCGGAATTGCGCGCATACCGGCCAACCATCTCATCAGAAACTCTCTTACCCTCAAGACGAAAAGGACGCTTTCCCAAGCTGGGCGTATGGTGGCGGCCAAGCGCCAGGCCCTACGACCCTTGGGACGCCATGCTTCTTGCAGACTCTGGAGTATCAGATGCTTTCCATCTCCGGTGCTGGGACTCCTGTGGCTCTGCTCAATGGAATACAACCGTATGCCACAACACGCCGTAAATTCATAGCCTCTTGAACCTTCCTTCTTACATCAGAAAAGCAGTCCTATCACGTGGGCCTAATCTTTGACCTTGATCCCGGTTGCCATGTGTGAACGATTACTCTATCCGCCCTTTTGGCCATATACAAACACTGAAGTTCACCCTGTGAATGCTACGCAATCTGTAGGATCAACCAGAGCTAATGTTCAACTGCCATGATTCACATGATCAACGCCCAGAAGTCGATCGCATTCAGCTTCTCCTTCCACAAGTTATCCATGAGACGGTCCGGGCGTGATATGCTACTTGAATCTTCCTCTAATTCTCTACTTGTCGCGATTGGTTTTCTGTTTTCCCTCTCCAACCATGTGTCCCTACTTGCGTGCAGCTTTGCTTGATTTGCAAACGCTAGCTGAACGATCCAATCACGCATATATAGATTCGCTGTCAATCGGCTACAGCAAACTGACCCAGAACCTTCCCTCTGCGGTAGAAGACCGTTCAGAAACAATGACTGATGATGCGTAGAAACACTGAATCTGATGTAACTGTGCGCCCTAAAACCAAAGCTACATCGCACGTACCTGGTGGCCCCTAGACCTGGCCCGGAGTTCTACATGCCTAGTATTGCGGATGACGGAGCCGCAGGGCACTACGGGGACCGATTTCTCGAAGAGGCTGGCTACACCGGTGTAGAGGGCGGGTCCCCGTTGAAGGACTCCGATCAACCTGTCGCAGCACATGTTCCCACAAGCAGCCATGGCAAAGGGCCTGCTCCAGCCGCGTATACCCCATTCACGATATCAGAAGTCACGCAGGGTGCTATTGAGAGGGCAGTGAAAAGCGCGGTTGCGGACGTGATGGTTGCTCTTAGAGAAGACATCAAAACAACCGTGCGAGAGTTCTTCGCAACGTTAGCGGAAGAGGATAATGAAAAAGGTACCAGTTTCATTGAGGAACGTTCGAAACGCCTCAGAGATGGCCGAGTTCAACGGGAAGAAGACACTGGGCAAGGTGGAGGTAAAGAGCATGACCAAGAGACTCATGGCGCTCGGGGCGCGTCGCCACCCGTAGACCCAATCTCTCGGACCGGGGACACCCCAGGATTCCTCAGACATAAATTTGTAAGTCAAGAGCAATGCACCGATCGATGATGAGTCTAACCTCATTGATAGAAGAAGAGAGCGCCTACATGGACCCTCTTTGGTGGTAAGAAAGAACGAGAAGGATGATCCGCGATACAATACTATTGCGTCGTCTATTACGGTATGCTTAGAGATGAACTATTTACATGTTACTGAAGAATGATTGTACGTCTTGAATCACCTTGACGCATCGATGATTCCGACTTGTGTCCCAATCCACTGGCTGTCGCGCGTCTCAAGATCACTAGCAATGAAGTCTGCATTCTGCTCGAGCGTAGTGCCGTAGCGACTTGCGTTCATGGCGATGACAAGCGGCTTCACAATCAGTGGAATATGCTTAAGCGAGGAGTCTTGCCACAATGGCGGAGTTCCAGCGCTTGCAGTCAGTCTTGCGTGCGAGCTTTTCGTGGTGACGCTGAAGTCTGAGGACTCCGGGGTCATCGTACTTGGGTATATCATTGACCAATCGACCGTGTTTGGTGGCAGAGCATGAAGCAAACGCATGTTCTGACGATGTGCGAGAAATATGGGAATGCTGCAAATCTTTAGTCTGCGTTGAATGTGAAGCTGCCTCGCTCTACTCACCGGTCAGAAAGCATCGACTTCGCTCCTGGATAGTGCAAAACTCCCATCCTGCCCAGAAACCAAACTCTCAGAGGCATCTGTCGATCTGCTCCAGCTCCTTGTACGCCCTCCAAGACAGCGCGGAATATCTCTGGTAAGTTGCTCTTGCCCCAGGGAGCCATAGGTGCGGTTCTTGCAGAGTTGGCAACAGCTTCACACTGAGAATCCATGATGGCTTTCTTGATTGTAGATGAATCCGTAGCATTGTCCTCGCGACCGAAAGCTGGCGATAAACGGACTCTGGGAGGAGGGATTCAAGCTTTTTAGCGGACCGTACGTAGGCTACGACATTGTGGTCATGTGTGAGGGGTGCTAGAACGAGCCTCAGGCCCACGTTCCCGGTTGCGCCAATAAGGAGTACCTTCATAACTGTGCCGGGTGTGGGATTGGTTTCCTAAAGAATACAGACAAAAATTTTGGATTCGATGCTTATTGATGAAATGGTAAGATTTAATCTGAAGAGATGGGATAGAAAACATTCGTGTCCCAAGAACATCAGATATACATACATAGTATCGCGGCTTCGGTGTATCTTTCCAAGGTAGACTTTGAATCGGGGCTAGGTAAGCCCGCGATCACGCTAGCGCGGACCCCTGGTTATGAGTCGACGTGAGGACACCTTTTGCAACCTACATACTCCGCTAAGGCTCCTAATAACATACTACGCTAATAGAGTACTGAGAAATATATTAAGCCTAATATATTTTTATAACTTATTAGACTTTTTATTTTTTATATTATATAAATATATAATATTTATATTTATTTTAATTATACTTTCCTGGATTAAGGTCTAGGCGTACTTTTACTCTTTAGTTTAATTTTACTTAAAAGTATTTTTTATACTAAATCTACTAACTATAAAAAATATTAGTAAAATATAAAATATATTATACTATTATTAGTATCTACGAACCTCTTATTTAAAAAATAGTATAAAGTTTATAAAAATAAATTTTTATATTTTAATGCTATAATATTATTTATAGTACTATATATATATTAATTAAATAGAGACGTGTCGCTATAGTAGCAATAGAGATAACTAAAAATAATTTTTAAAAAAGAGGAGTATATATATATATATATATACTTAATATTATTAATAATACTAAATACAATAATATTAAAAAGAGTATTATATTATACTAGTATACTAACTACTATACTAGTGCGTATATTACACTCTCTAAAAAGATATTATATTAAAAAAGTCTAATAATATTTTAAAATTAGAGTTATAGTCGCGCTATACCTTTTTCGACCTAGCCTTACCTAAATTTTTTAATATATTAAGTATAAAGGCATACACATACTCCTCCTTTTTTAAAACCCCTTTTAGTCGCCCTAAGCCACCACAGCCACACTATTTGTTCGATTAATATATAAATATATAGAGTTATAGTCTACACTTATAAAATTAAAAATTTAAATATATATAAATAGCTTACTAATATCTATAGTTAAGGTATTAAAGAAAATTTTAAAGAAAGTAGTAATTATTATATATAAACTAGTATTAATAGAATAAAAGATAACTAAACTTAAAGTAGTAAATAGAACTATTTTATAATATAAATTATATAAAAGAAAATAGATTTAAGTAAAAAAGGCCTTAATAGAAAAAAATAATACTTATTTAACTACTTTATAAAAGTTTAGGACGCGTAGTAATAGAAAATAAATAAAAAAGTAGGTATATAATAAATTAGGTAAACTATCCTAAAAACGCTATAGATAGTATAATATAGCTAAATATAATACGCAAATATATAAAAAAAAAATATAAAAATAAACTCTAAATAATATTTAATATTATTTTATACTATAAAGAGTTAAATTATATTATTTTATTCTAAATAGTAATAGTTTTAGTAGAGATTTAATAAAAGTAAATAATTTATTAATATAGGTAACTCGCTCGTAGAGTATATTATATAAAGAAGTATATTATTAGTAAAGTATATTTACTTATTATTAATAGTTATAAAAGGTATAACTTATTTAAATTTTCTTAATACTATTACAGGGGGTTAAAAAAACAGTAATTAAAATAGATACCTTTCTAAAAATATATATAATATAAATTACTAAGCCTAAAAATACGTAAATAATAACGTTTTAAAGAAAAAATTATAGAGAATTGTATAAGAGTTTTAGTTACTACTTATTAACTACTTATAATATATTAAAATTACCTAAATATAGTAATTATTTAGGCCCCTTTTTTAGGTTCCTATAATATTTTAGTTAGTAAATATATATTTATATACTAATCGAACAAATAGTGTGGCTGTGATAACTTAGGCCGACTAAAAGGAGTTTTAAAAAGGGATGAGTATATATATACCTTCATATTAATAAATATATTTAACTAAAATTTTAACTATATCCTTTTAGGCCTAGTATAGGTCACGTGACTACATTTTCGAAGCATATTAGTAATCTAATAATAAAATTATATTAATAATAAAAATTTATCCTCTGCTTATATAATTACTAATTACATAATTTATTATTAATATTATAGTATATAATAATATCTATTTAATATTAAAAATATAGACCCCTATTTCTTTAATATAGCGCTAAAGTTAATAAAACTTAAATCTAAAGTTAATTTTCTTTTAAAAGTAAATCTTTCTATTCTAATAAGTATTTTTACCTTAAAGGTACTCCTGGAAGTATTTATAATACTATATAATATATTAAAAATTAAAAAATAATAATAATAATATAAATAAAGTTAACCGGGATATATTTTCTAAGGTAATTTAAAGAGAAATAGGAATTATTAATAGAGACTTAATTAGAAGATCTAAAATAGGAAAGAAAAGACTAGTATTAAAAAAATACTCTAGATATTTTAAATAGATTCTTATAAAGGGTTTTTTTATAAGAGTAGAGTTATAATATTAATATATATAATTTTAGAAGTGCGGGGCACCGCTAAGAAATTAATATAAGACTACGGAAAGCCGAAATCCCTATTTAAAATACGTTACATTTACAGGCATATCTTGCTATCTAAAGTTAGATAAGATAAAAATATATTCCTAAATAGGACTAGCGTGGTGAACTAGGCCTAATTAGATAATAGATTAGGAATTTAATATAACTTTATTTAGTAATATATTAATTTAAAAATTAAAGAGCTAGTTATTAGTTTACTTAAAAAATAAAATACTTTCTTTAAATAGTTAAATAGCCTTAATATAATATTTATATACTAATCGAATAAACAGTGTGGCTGTAGTGGCTCGGGGCGACCAAAAGGGGTTTTAAAAAAGGAGGAGTATATGTATGCCTTTATACTTATAGCCTTAATATAAAAGGCTTATTTTTTTTAAAAAATATACATATATATATATATATAATAAAAATTCTATAATTAATTAATATAATATAAAAAAATAAATAAAGGTATACATATACTCCTTTCTTAAAACCCCTTTTAGTTACCCTAAGCTACTACAGCCACACTATTTGTTTAATTAGTATATAAATATAAAAAAAAAAGTTTAAAATACGCTAAATTAATATAGGAAATATTAAAAATAAAAATTAAAAATATTTTCTAATAAGTTATTAATATAAAAGGAAAAGACTAAAAAGGAGAATTAAACAAAAAGGGATGTAAAAATAGAATTAAAGAAAACTAGCTATTAGGTAATTATAAAGTAATATATTTTAAGATTTTAACTCTTTCCTTTTTAAAACCCCTTTTAGTTGCCCCGAGCTACTACAGGTACACTCTTTGTTCGATTAGTATATAAATATATATAATATTTTATATATTTTTATATATATTTATATACTAATTAAATAAATAGTGTAACTGTAGTGGCTCAGGGCGACTAAAAGAGATTTTAAAAAAGGAAGAGTATGTGTATACCTTTATACTTAATATATTTTTATATTATAATATTATTTCTTTAATATTAATTATATTAATTATTTTATTAGTTACGACTTAATATTCTAAGTTTATAAGGCTTCTTAGTTAGAAGATAAAAGTAATTTAGTATTTACTATTTTTTAACCTAGCCTTACCTGACTTTTTCGATACATTGAGTATAAAGGCATATATATACTCCTCCTTTTTTAAACCCCCTTTTAGGTCGCCCTAAGCTACTACAGCTACACTTTTTATTCGATTAATATATAAATATATATTAGTATTTACTAAACTACTTTATTTATCTATATCTTTTACTAGTAAAGACTATAGAAAAAAAAAGTCCTTATATCTAAAATTAAACTAAAGATAAAAAAGAATAAGTAACTTAATAGATTTTTTAGGACTTTTTTTAATATAATAATATATATATATATTATATTATATAAAATGAGGTAAAGTGTAGCGTCGAGACACTAGTCTAAAAAAGGTATAGGCTAAAAAAAGTTATTCTCCTAAATATAGTAAAAAAAAATAAGCGTATATAAAAATTATAAAAAATATTTTTATATTAGATTAGTATAGGATATAATTTAAATATATATATATATTTATAATTATATTATATTATAATTATATTATATTATAATTATATTATATTATAATTATAAACTTTATACTAATAGTAATTTATATTTGTAATTTTAATAAAGTAACTCTTACAGGGGGGTGCAATAAAAAAAGAGTAATTAAAAAAGATACCTTTTTTAAAATAATATAACTTTGTAATTAGTAAACTAAAAAATACCAGAAAAATATTATTTTAAAGAGAAAAACTAGTAGACTTTATTTACCCTATTAGAGGCTGCTTACTAAGGGGTTTAGGGGTAAAAAAAAATTAGTAAATATAGAAAATTTTTAGGACCCTACTTTAAGCTATAATAACTTTTTATTTAAGGTGTAAAATTTAGTTATTTTTATATATATTATAATAGTACTTATAATATATAAGTATATAAAATATTTTTATATATTTATATATTATGTATATAATTATATATAAAAGTCAGTTTTTTAAATTTTTAATAATAAACTAGTAATAATAAATTACTAGTACTTAGTATAGTAGCTTTTAGTTTCTATAACCGCCTTATAACAGTTAGAAAGAGATAAAATATAGTTATTAATAACTTTTTATAGTATATTCTATTACTCTTTATTAATAGCTCTTTTAAAGGCCTCTATACTTTTTAAACTATTTCCTATACCTAAATTAACCTTTTTATTTTTAATTAGCCCTAATTTTAATAAACCCTATATATTTTCTATAGGGGCTAAATTAGGACTATAGGCTAAGTAAAGAAATAGTTTAATTTTGTTATTTTTAAACTAAGTTAAAATATCCTTAGTTTTATAAATACGGACATTATCTTATTAAAATTACTAACCTATATTAATATTAATATAAAGATTATAATTATAATATAATATAATAATATATATATATATATATATTATTATATTATTAAAAAAAGGGGTAAAAAAGGATTATAAAACTTACCCCTTTTTATATAGGGTTTAATCTTAGGTATAAGGACTTTATTTATATAGTCCTTACTAGTATAAAAAGTAAAAGAATTAAGTATTTTCATAAATACTAAATTACTTCTATCTTCTACCTAAATTACATTCTAAACTTATAGGGTAAGGTCTTGGCCTATAAAATAATTAATATAATTAATATTAAAAAACTAAAACTATAACTTAAAAATATATAAAAAGTTATATATTTTAATATTTTAAAAAATTAAAATAACTTACTTTATAATTAGCTAGCAACTAATTCTTTTCTAACTCTATTATTACCCCTTTTTCTATAATGTTCTCTTCTAACTTTGCCCCTTTATATTGCTAACTTATTAGAAAATATTATTTTTTCTAGTTTTATATTTTTTATATTTTTTATTTATTCTTTAGCGTATTTTACTCTTTTTTTAGCGTTTTCTTTATTTATAAGAGGCTTTTTAGTATTTATATTAATAGAGTACTTTTTCTCTTTTAAAAAGTATTATAAAGCCCTTTAATTAATATTTAGACTATTATCTATTAATAATCTTTTATTTTCTTTTTTAGGGCTTCTAATTAAGTCCCTATTAATAACTCTTTTATTTCTAGGGGTTAACTTTAAAATTCTACCTTTTTTAACTTTTTTTATATTATAATTATAATTATTTTTATTTTTAATACGTTGTATAGTATTATAAATAGTCTTTTCTAACTTATTTAAAGTTATAGTAATTAAAGAAGGTAAATTATTTACTTTTAAAAGTAGTTAAACTTTAGATTTAAGTTTTAATAAATTTGGCGCTATTTTAAGGAAATAGAAGTATAGGTTTATAAAATTAAAAGATATTATAATATACTATAATATTAATAATATATTACGTGACTAGTGATTATATAAGTCTTAGTAAAATTTTTATAATTAATATAATTTTATTATTAGATTACTAATATACTTCGAAAATGTAGTTACGTAACCTAGACTAGGCCTAAAAGGGTATAGTTAAAATTTTAGTTAAATATATTTACTAACTAAAAAGTTATAGGAACCTAAAAAAGGGGTTTAAAAAATTGTTCTATTTAGGTAATTTTAATTAATTATAGGTAACTAATAAGTAGTAACTAAAATACTTATTATATTTTTTATAATTTTTTTTTAAAACCGTATTACCCCCGTATTTTTAGGCTTATTAATTAATTTTATATAATTTTTTAAAAAAGATATCTTTTTTAATTACTTTTTTTTTATTGCACCCCCCTGTATATTTATAAAATAATAAAGGTTTTAAACTCGTCTAAGAATAATTAATATTTACTTTTTTCTTATCTGGCCTATAACACTGATTTAGCCTATATAAAAAATATATAGAGTTATTTAAAATCTAGACTAAATAAAAATAAGAAGACTAATTTAGATATAAGATTAAGTTTAAAAAGTATAAAGGCTATTAAAAGAGCTATTTTAAAAAAGTAAAATAAAATATTATAAAAAGTTATTTTGTTTATATAATAAAGTTGTTATTAGTAACTACCTAATTAGGAAGAAGAGTGCTAAATATACTATATAAACTAATAACCGGCTCTTAAAAGATACTACGCTAAGCCTAATTAGAAAAAGTAGTACTAAGATAAGTATATAATAACTATTTAATAGTACTTAATAGTATTATAGCTTAGTATAGTTTATTACTCTATATATTTATATATTAATTAAATAAAAAGCGTGGCTGTAGTGGCTTAGGGCGACTAAAAGAGATTTTAAAAAAGGAGGAGTATATATATACCTTTATACTTAATATATCGAAAAAGGTTTATTACTCTATATAGTAACTTATACTAACGTATCTACTATTATAAACTAATACTAAGTAGGTATTTATAAAAAACAATATTAATATATTATAATTATAGTATACGTTATAGCGTCTAAAGTATTATTTACTAATAGTAGTATACTACTATTTTATAACTAAAATACGCGCTCCTAGTACGTTAAAAAATAAAATTTTAGTAAAATATATATACTAGATTTACTCTAGTCTATATTATAAAGTAGGTTAAATATTTTAAGCTTTTAAATTAAACTTAATACATAAGAAATATTAAGTAATAAGTATATTTAATATATATTTATATATTTTATATTTATATATTAATCGAACAAATAGTGTGGCTGTGGTGGCTTAGGGCAACTAAATGGGGTTTTAAAAAAGGAGGAGTATATACATACCTTTATTATATTTAATATAATTAATATACTATTACCTATCTTTACGGGTAACTTATAAAAGTTAATACTTAAATAAAATAGTTTTATACTTATAAGTATAAAGTTACTAAAAAAAGTTAAAAAAAAACTATTTAAGTAGGTAAAAAAGCTAAGAATCTACCGCTTATAGACGCTACTAAATAAAAAAAAATACTAAAATTATTATAGCTGTACTACTATATAAAATAGTTTATTAATAAAAGTAAGTTATAAAAGAAAGGCGCTAGTAACTATAGTGCTAGTAATAATAATACTAATACTAGTAACTATAGGGCGTTAAAATATAATAATAATATAATTTATTATAAAGGTATGCATATACTCCTTATTTTTAAAAACCTCTTTTAGTTACTCTAAGCTATTACAGCCACACTATTTGTTCAATTAGTATATAAATATATATATATAATTCTTTAATAAATAAATAAAGGCGTTATAAGTAATAGTCTAAAGCGTAGAAGGGGTATATAATTTTAATTAAAATAATATAAAGTAATAAAGGCATATATATACTCCTCCTTTTTAAAACTCCTTTTAGTCGCCTATACAGCCACCACAGCCACACTATTTGTTTAATTAGTATACAAATATAATATAAAGTAAAGGTTACGAGTATATAAAAAAGGGCTATAGCTTAATACTATAAAGGATGTTTAGAGGTAAGTAAAAAGGAGTTATTAAAGAGAGAATAATAGATAGTTAGTATAGGAGAATATTAATAAATAGTGTAGTATATAGCGGGGTGGCACAGTAGGCATATATCTAGAAATACTAAAATTTATTAAATTTTTAATATTTTTTACGTATTAGGGGTTTAATTTCTTTCTTTATTATAGCGTTTTTTAAACGCGCCTACTTTATTAATAAAAACTAAAATTTTTAAAAGTAAGGGGTATTGTTAAAAAATTAATATAAGACTATAAAAAGCTAGAATCCCTACATAAAATATATTATATCTAAAAGTATAAGTAAGGTATCTTACTATCTAAAATTAAATAAAATAAAAATCTATTCCTAAATAGGCCTAGCGTAGCGAACTAGGCCTAATTAGGCAATAAATTAGTAGTTTAATATAACTTTATTTAGTAATATATTAATTAGGAATTAAAGAGCTAATTATTAGTTCGCTTAGGAAATAAAAGACTTTTTTTAATAGTTAGGTAGTCTTAATATAAAAAGGCTTAATTTTTTTATTTTTAAAAAAAGTGCAGTATATAACTTAATAAAATAAATATTTTATATTAATTATTTTATTATAATTTTAAAACTTTTAGGTCTCTGTTAAGACTAGAAAAAGTTATTAATAATTATATTTTATTACCTCCTAGCTATTATAATATATTTATAGAATCTTAAGAATACTATAGTAAGTCCTAGTAATATATTATATATTTATATACTAATCGAATAAATAATGTGGCTGTAGTGGCTCGGGGCGACTAAAAGGAGTTTTAAAAAAGGAGGAGTATATATATACCTTAATTTAGTAATATATTATTTACGAGTTAATTATTAAAAATTTAAAAGTAAACTTTTATTAATAACTATATAATTAATATATTAATATATAAAGATAATTTATAAACTAATAAAATATAGTGTACGTTATTATCGTTGTAAAAATAAGCCAATTTTATAGCTTAAATAAAAAGTTATAAGAGTCTAAAGTCGAGTCCTAAAAAATTTTTTATAATTACTAATTTTCTTTTACTCCTAAACTCCTTAATAAGTAGTTCCTAAGTAGCTGTTTTAAATATACTGACCTTTTTTTTTAATATACCTTTTTTTTTATATATTTTCAGACCTACTAGTAAAAAAGTTAATTTATTTTAAAAAAGATATATTTTTGTATTACGTTTCCCCCCCTCCCCCCGGTAATATATTATCCGCTATAGTGGCCACTCTTTTTTAGCTTTTTTAATTATTAACGACTGTACTACTAGTAAATATTAAAGCGTTAATTAAATATAAATAATAATAAAAAGGAAACAAATTTTTATTTATACTAATATTTTAAATAAAATTTATTTATAAAATCTATATTTCTTTACTCTCTTTACTGTTTTTAGTTTACTATATTCGTTTATCCTTTTATAACTCTTAAACTTAGTAATATCGTTTTTAAGTATATTTAGAAAGTTTATTATTTTACTTTTAAAATAAGTAATTACTTTATATTAATAGCGGATATACTAGAAGTGGTCTTTAATAATATTATATATTATTTTCTACTATTTCTTGTCTAGCTTAGAGATTTCGTTATTATTACGTAATAACTTCTTATACTAGTTTTAATATTTATCTAGTTTAGTTTTATCTAAAAATTTAGGTAATATAGAGAGTAAGAAAATTTTATAAAATTTAATATAGAAGTTTTAAAATATTTTTATAAAATAGAAATAACTACTCTTAGTATCCCTTATATAAAATAATAAAGGGATATAAAACGAGGCCTTAATATTATCTAAAATTTAATTAAGTAATCTTTTAGAATATATCTAATTAAATTTAAATAAAGTTTAGTTTTTAACAGTATTCGTCTATAGCTATAGATATAAAAGTTATATTAGTTAAAAGTTTAGAGCTAATAGAGGCTAAATATAAATTTATTTATTATAAATAATTAATGTTTAAAGTAGCTACCTAGGGGTCTATATTAAACATAAATATATTTTTTAAATTTCTTATATATATATATATATACTTAAAATTTAATTTATATAATTTAATTTACTATAACTATAGACTTCTTACTATAATAGCTATTAGTGCCTTTTTATATATATTTACCTTTATTATAGGAGGTATTACTACTATAACTCCTTCTTATTCTAAATTAATTAATATAGCTCGTAGTAGGTCACTAAATAATAAAATACTAATAGTAATATCTTCTAGTAGTATTAAGGAGCTTTAACTAACGTATCTTTTTTTTTAAGAATATAAAGGTCTCTTTCTTTAATATAAGCTTAACAAACTTTATAGAATAGAGTATTAATAAATTTTTAATAATACTATTTATTACGGAGGCTTAAAAGTTAATATTAAATATTAATATTTAACGAGAATCTATATATAAAGAGCTCGCTAGGTGTTTTAAGGTAAGGTAAGAGTATATACTAAAACGCTAGTTTTACTAGCGTAGACGTATCTATCTTAGTACTTATATCTAAGTAAAGGGCGCCTTTATACCTATAATACTATTCCTTCTTTTAAGAAGCTTTATTCCTAAAACTTTATAGACTTTATATATTCTTAACTTTTATATAATAGGGTAGAGTTAGACGCTTATAAAGGTAAAATATTTCTATTAGAGTAGTAAAATACGTAACTACTTAAATAGTAAACTATAAAACTATTTTTATTATAACTTAACTATTAGAGTTATAAGTATAATAGGTAAGTATAGTTTCTTTTATCTACTGCCTATACCTTTAAGAGAGCTCTTTATACTAAGTTATATTATTTTTATAATCCTATTATACTATTTATTTACTAGTTATATTTTATTATCCGTTAATTATTTACCGGATTATTTTTACCCTTATATTATTATTTATTATTAGTTAATTATTTATTTATTATAAGCTAGATAATAGCTATTTATATATTATAAGCCTTTAGAAAGAATATACTTAATTATTAAGGTATTTATAGATAATACTAATAGTATTTTATAAAGTGTTTTTAACAGTCTGTAATATTAAAGTAAGGTTACTAATTAGGGTTATTAAAATTTTTTTATTTAATAAAAAACTTTAGTAAGTTTTTGCAACTAGTATTAAAATTAATTATATATTTATTAACTTTATAATTAAGTATTACTTTAATATTATAGACTAGTAGGTCTTTTTTTATAGTAACTAGCTTTTATAGTTTTTATTACTATTTTAATAATAGCGTTATATTTTATAGGTAAAATAGTTATAGGTAAAACTATAAATAAATATTTTTAAGCGTAGCGTAACTAGTAAAGTTAAGCTTAAAGGCTTAATTTATATTACGGCAGTTATTTAGTTACTTATTATAAATATTTATAACCTTAAATAGTTTAAAGTTTTTAGTTTTTAGTTTTTTAAAGTAACGCGTATAGATATTACGCGTATTAAGTATAATTTAGTTGCTTATATAAATCTCTAGGACCGGTAATTATTAGTTATTAGTATATTCTTTTATTTTTATCTATATCTACGTTAGTGCTAGGTATAATTATTATCTTATATAGTTTATATATATAAAAAGTCTATTTATAACTTACGCGTTACATATTACTTTCTATTTTTTTAGTAGTATACTAGAAAGTTTAGTATCTATATATAGTAAGTATCTCTTTATAGCTTTAAACAGCGTTATACCTATTAATATAATACTACTATTTATTTTAAACTTTATAATAGGTAATAACTCTATTTAGTTATTTTACTTATAATTAATAAAGCAGCGTAAATAAGCTTTTAATACTTAATTAGTAATTTCTATTTATCTATCTATTTCTAAATAAAAGGCTGTAAATAACTTTAGTATTATACTAACTCTTTTATATAATTATTTTTAAAACTAAGACGTAAATTACGTACTATAATTAATTATAAACTTTAATAAGTACCCCTCCTTACGCTAGATATATTTAATAAAAGCCTAAATATAAGCTTTAGTATTAAAGAACGTTAAAAGTATAAACTTTTTTTTTTAGATAGTTAATTAACTAGAACTATAATATATTTATAATTATAACTATTATAGTAACTTTTAAATAATAGTATAATAAAGTTAATAGATATACTTATTTAATAAGTATTTAGTATAGGTAGTAGATATAATAGGTTATACTTACCCTCGCGTCTTAATTTTGCTCTAAAATAAGTAAGGTAATTATATATATAACGGGTAATGCTGTCTATATAGCGTAGCTAGTAATAATATTATAATAATTATATATATATTTTATACTTACTATTATATCTAGTAATATATTTATTATAATATAGTTATATAAGGCGTATTTAGAGTTTATTACTATAAAATATAAAAATTATATTATTAACGTATAATAAGTTATTATCTAGGTAATAGTCTTATAGTTTAATATAAATACTAAGGTTATAATAGAGCTAGTAAAGTATACGGCATATACTACTTTTTATACTATTAACTATAGCTTTAATAATATTATTATAGAGACTAACTACTTTAAATAGCTCTAATAGGTTTATATTATTAGCGTTTTTATAACTATTATAAAATTTTTAAGTAGCGTTCTTATTTTAACTATTAGAAATAAATATCTTTTTACTAATTTTATAAACCTATTAAGCTAAGCTTATAGTATCTAACTCTATTATATCTATTAAAATTTTAGCTAAGTATATAGCGTATTAGAAGCTGCTATTATATATAGTATACGTAATATATATAGGTAGTTTAAATTATTTAAAAAGTAATAGTACCTACTATTAGTATTATATTTAATTATTATATACGTTTACGGGAATATCTTTAATTTATTATATTAATATATTAAATTTTATACCTTTCTTACCGGGCCTATATTTAATTATAAAATTAAATTCTAATAAAAACTTAGTCTATTAGACTTACCGGCGATTTAACTATTTAGTTATTATAAAGTATTTTAAAGCCTTATAATTAAAAAATACCTCTATAGGGTTAAGCGTACTAGTAAGCTTAAGTTACTATTTTTTAAAGGCGTAAATAATTATTATAAGCTTTTTATTATAAATAGGGTAGTTAAGCTCTACAAGTTTTTTTTTTATTAAAAAAAATAATAGGCTATAGAACGCTGTTCTTATATTAAGAGAGTATACTAGTAATAATTTAATTAAATATATTAATTTTTATAATTATATACGTATTAAAATTAAAGTAAGTAAGTATTAGGGCGTTAATAAAGGCGCGTTTAAGCTACTTAAAGGCCTTTTTAGCAGCTAGTATTAATATAATTCTCTTTATAGCGCTGTTACGCGTTAGCTTAATTAGTAGTTTTATAACTTAAGAAAAATAGTATATAAATTGTTAGTAAAAGTTTATAAACCTAATAAATGCTTAAACGTTCTTAACTATTTTAGATTGTTTTTATTTTATAATAGTTTTAATTTTAGTAGAATTTATCTCTAGGCTGTTAATAAAGAGTATTATATTTAAGTAGTTAACGCGTTATATTAAAAACTTATATTTTTTAATATTAAAATATAAGCTAGCTTTACGGAGTCTGTATAGAACTTTAAAATAATATTATTTATAGTTTTTTTTATTTTTACTAAAGATAATAACGTTATTAAAATAAGTTAAATAAAAATTATTTAAGTACTTGCGTAGCAGCTAATTTATATATTACTAAAAGGTGCCTAGAGTGTTATATAATCTAAAAAGTATAATTATATATTTAAATAAACTAAACTGTGTAAGGAAAGCTATTTTATACTTATTACCCTCTTTAATTTTAATCTTATTAAATATTATAATAATATTAAACTTAGAAAAGATACGCGTCTTATTTATATAAATAAGTATTTTTTTTTTAACTTTAGTAGAGCGTTGCAGTCTTTAATTATAATTTTATTAAGGTAGTAATAATTAATATATATATAAATACTTTTTTTAGATTTTTTAATAACTAGTAATAGAGTAGTAAATAAAGAGTTACTTTTATAAATATATTTTTTTACTATTTTAGCCTATATATAGGCTATAATTACTTTAGTTTTTTTACGTAACGCCCTAAAATAACGTTATATAATTAGTTAGCTGCCTTCTTTTAAATATATTTTATAGTTAATACCTAGCTAACGTAGGGGTAGTTTAGTAACTTTTTTAGAGTTCTATAAATTAGTAATATAATAGAATTATTTTAGTAATTTTTATTTAATTTTATTAATTATAGGGTGTAGTCGATTAAGCTTTAAATAAAACTTATTAAAATTATTTTAAATAATAGCGGTAGTAATATATTTAATTCTTATAAAAGTCTTATAAGTATATTAAATATTATTTCTATTATTGCCTATTTTAAAGTGTATCTAGTTTTTTAGTATTATCTAAATAATAAAGTCTAAGTTATAATAAACTATTTTTATAACAGCTTTAATTAAAATAATTACTATATTAACACTATTTTTATTTTTTAGTTTAATTATTTTAGTATAACTATTACTATACCGGTTATACGTTACTTTAATAGGTAAAAACTAGTATAAATAGTTACTATAGTAATAGTTTAACTTAAATACTATTATATTTTTACTTTACTTATACGACGGGTTGTAGGTTTTAAACTATAATTATTTAACTATTACGTTATAGTTAATAATATCTATTACTTAGTACTAGTTTTTATTAATATATTCTTTAATTACTATACGTACCTTAGCTATATATATTATTTTATTTATAACGTTATTATTAGTAAGTTTTAAAATAATAAGGCTCTATATTATAACTGTTTAGAGCTTATAGGCGCGTATAAAATTAGTATTAATAACTTATCTAGTATAGCTACTATCTAAAAAAATATACGTAGTAACTAACATTCTATTAAATATATTAACTTATACTTTTAGTTTTATCTAAGCGCTATAGAGTAGCTTATTTAGTAAATTTTTACTATAATTAGGTAAACGATCTATTATACTATATACTATAAAAGTAGTAAGTT
The DNA here is from genome assembly GCA_030770415.1 of Pleoardoris graminearum. Lineage (NCBI taxonomy): Eukaryota > Fungi > Ascomycota > Dothideomycetes > Pleosporales > Didymosphaeriaceae > Pleoardoris > Pleoardoris graminearum. The sequence continues at coordinate 113,700 of JASEKS010000206.1, forward strand.
ATTCTTATAAACTATAAGCTATATAGTAACTATTACTTAATAAAATAAAAAATAATTATAGACTTAATTAGCTTACTAGCGCACGTCGCTCTATTATAAAATAATACTAAAGTATATTAAATTTTTTTTATACGTAGGCGAGGGTCTCTAAAAGTAATTATTTTTAAAAATTATATTTTTTTTAACGTCTAATATTATAGTCGCTATTATAGGCGTTATTAATATTAGTATTTTAAGTATTTATTATCTAAAGCTATTCGGCTAATACTAGGGCTATAAGGCCCTTTTTATAAGAGTTAGATTAATTTTAATTTAGTATATAACTAGGTTTTAGATAATAAATATATACTTTTTTAGCTTAAACTACGCAGAATTCTTTTAATAGGTAGTAATTTAGATTAGAGATAAGGTTATATCTATTATTAAAATTAGACTTTTTACTAACGGGAGCGCTAGCCTACGCGGACTTTTTATTATTTTTATTATTATTTTTTTAGGCTTTCTATAAGTAACGTTCTTAAAAGTCTTATATTAGAATAGTCGTTAAATAAATTATATTTATATTTTATTAGCTAGGGCTGCGCTTATCGCGGCGGCTTTTAAATATAAATTAAAATTAGTTATAGTTTTAAATTTTATTAAAGTAGGTTTTAGATATACTTACGTCGCTTTATTTTTAAAATATACTAATTATTTATTAAAGAGTTTATTATTACGTTACTATAATTTACCGAAGTTAAATTTTATAAATATAGTAAATTACTAATTAATTAAACTAAATACTTTTTATAAATTATTATACAGTTCTTATATACTCTAATATAAATTATTTAATATTATAATAGTATAATTATAAATATAGATAAGTATATAATTTTTATATACTTAATAAAGGTACTTAATTTTAGACTACTTATTAGAAAAGAGCTTATATAACTACCAAAACTTTATCTTTATATTTTTAATTTATATATTTAAGTTCTTATTAGCAGTACTACTAAACTTATTAATATTCTTTTATTTATTATTTAAATAATACTTTTTTTTAAAGGTAATAATATTAATTATTAATACTAGCGTACTACTGCATTACTATTAATTCTTATAAAACGTAGAATAAGCTTTATTAAATAATATTAACTCTATATTATTATAATAAAAAGAACTATTAAAACTACTAGAGCTGTTACTATTATTATTATTAAATAAGTCTAAGGACGTAAGATTTTATAGTAACTTATATAGTACTATTTTTTACTTTTTATTTTTATTATCTTTTTTATACTTTTTATCCTTTTTAAAAAATTTATTATTAGCTATAATACTATAGGAAGCTTTTACTAATATTTTTAAATATTTTAATTTATTTTATAGTTTACGCGCTTCTTAAATTACTATAGTAAAGTATTACTTATATTTATTACTATATTAGATTACCTTACTAAGAGTCTTATTAGTAGTTAATTAACACTATTATTTAGTATTTAGCTTTTTTTATAAAATACGCGCGTTGTCCCTCGCGCTATTATATTTTTAATAAATATAAATAACTAATTAAAAAATATTATTAAAGTCCTATTTCTACTATTAAATCTACAGTTCTAGTTACGCTATATTTATTTTAGTAGTATATTATAGTTTTTATACTTTTACTTCTAACTATTTTATAAGTTTAATTATTTATTTAGCCGCGTCTAGGTTATTACGCAATATATTTTAGTAATAAAAGTATTTTAAAATAGTAATAAACTAATTTTTTAGGTATTTTACTACGCTTATCTAGAGGTTATTAGTAAAAAAAATAGTAATAATAATATACTTCTCTATAAGTTGTCTATTAGATAGGGTACGCGCTAGAATAAAGTATTTATACTTAAATTTTTCTTTAGGGTGCTCTTTATTAGTTATAATAGCTATTTTAATAAATAATAAAATATTAGTTTCTATAGTTTTAGCTTACTTAATAAATATTTTATAGTTAACTATAAAACTATATTACAATCGCTAGTCTGTTATAAGTTAATTAGTAATAGTTATTATATTAAGATCTTTATTATTATTATTACTAATATTTAGTAAAATAGAGTAAAAAATACTAAAACTACTCTTACGGTAACTATTCTTTAAAGATTCTTTACTTATATTTATTATTAGGTTTTTTTTAACCTTTTTAGTAAAAAGGCTATTTATAAATTATTTACTAAACTTATAAAAAGTATTTAGTAATTTAGCGATTATATTCTTATAGAATTTACTAATTTTAAGCTTAAAAGTAACCTTTTTTTTACTATACTAGGCAATCGCGATAGAAATAGTAAAAATAATTTATTTAACTAATTACGTAATATATTATTAGCTAGCGTATACTAGATTAATTTTTAAATATTATACTTTTTAGCAGCGCTATTACTAGCTAGTTTCTAAATAGCGCTATTACTAACTAATTTTTAGATAGTACTATTACTAGCTAATTTTTAAATAGCGCTATTACTAGCCTATTTAGGTAAAGTCTTTATTTAAAATTTTACTATCTTATCCGTACTAATAGGTATTTTATATAATATAGAGAATTAGTCTGCTATAGCTATATAATTAGTAAAATATAGATTTTTAAAATCTAGTACTTACGCGGTCTATTATAAAATATTATTTTATAAGTATTTTATTTATAAGTATAAAGGGATACGTAGATTATATTATAGAGATTTAAAAATTAATATTAAATATTAATATTTAATAAGAATTTATGTATAGGAAGCTTACTAGGTGCTTTAAAATAAGATAAGGATATATACTAAAATACTAGCTTTGCTAGTGCAGGCGTACCCGTCTTAGTACTTATACCTAAGCGAGGAACGCCTTTACACCTATAATACTATTAAAGTTATTAGTAAAATTATAGCTATAAATATATTTAGCTTTTAAAATGTTATACTATCTTAGTATATTATATAGTAAGAAGAGATATATATTTTTAGTATTATAAACGTTTTTTAATTCTATAATAAAATATTAACTCCTTTTTATAACTACTCTTTTCTAGTAAATAAAATTAAGAAATTTTTTAAACTTACTTATACTATTACTTTAATTAGTAATAGCGCTACTATTAAACTTAATAAGCGCTTTATAATTATAAATTCTTTGCTTATAAAATAAATATTATTTATTTTAATAATTAAATCGTAGTATAATATATTCTTTTAATATATTTAGTGTATAGTACTAAATCTAGCACCTTTTAATACTAATATTAGTAATATATAAATATATAACCTTATATTATTATCTAGTTAGTCTAGATTATATTTAGTTAAGATTTTTATACTAATTCTTCTATAGATAGCTACTTTTTAACTTCCTAGTACGCCGTATATGAATAATATAAAAAGAGGTAATTAGAGAAAGTTTATATAGAATTTTATATATTATATATTTATATATTAATCGAATAAAAAGTGTAGCTGTAGTAGCTTAGGGCGACTAAAAGGGGTTTTAAAAAAGGAGGAGTATGTGTATACCTTTATACTTAATGTGTTAAAAAAAGGATTTTATATAAATACCGTTTATTACTAAAGCTAGTAAGTAATTATTTATTAAATAGATTAGTTAGCTTAAAAAGTTAGTATATACGTCTCTAAATATAATAGTAAAAGAGAAGAGAACTATAAGTATATTATAAAGTTTAAATAGAATTGTTTTTATAGTAGTAACTATTTAGTAACTAAATAATATAAATAATCTTACTCCTATAACTTTAGCTGGGCCGGTAGCTATACCCTTATTTTAAAAAAAAATAGTTTAGTTTTCTAAACTCTAATATATTTCCTATTAGATAGATAAAATTTATAAAACCTTATTAGGGTTATAAATACATAATTCCAACGTAACGTTATATTAATTTTTAATTTAATATAATTTTTTTTATAGGAGGGTTAATATCGAGTCTAGAATTTATTATACTAGAGTAATATTATTCTCTACGTAGCGGAAAACCTCCTACACTAAAATAAATTATTATTTAAATATTATAACTCTCTCTCCCTTACTTCTGTTAAGTTATAAATAATTTATTATTATTCTCTAAATATTTTTCCTTAGAAAATTAGTATATAATTAAAATAAATATAATACTCTTAGTTATACTATTAATTAATACTTTTCAAGTATCTAAAATTATACTAGTTTTATACCCCTACCACATTATAACTATTTATAATTTTTAAATTTTAAAATACTAAACTAATACTTCTATAATAAAATATAGCTAATAACTACTATAGTAACCTATTAGTTACTTTATTTAACTTTATTTTTATATAAAATACAGATTATATTTATTTTTATTACTTTTTACTTTGCCTCTATATATATAGGTAGTATAGCGTTTAATAATAGTTAATATTTTTATTTATATAGGGGGGTGACATTGAAAAAGACCAATTAAAAAAAATACCTTTTTTAAAATAATATAACTTTTTAATAAGTAAGCCTAAAAATACGCAAAAAATAACGTTTTAAGAAAAAAATTTAGCTTATTCTATTTACCTACTTAGGGGCTGCTTACTAAGGGGTTTAGAAATAATAAAAAATTAGTAAATATAAAAAATTTTTAGGACCTTACTTTAGGCTATTATAACTTTTTATTTAAGGTGTAAAATTTGCTTATTTTTATATATATAATAATAGATACGAAGTTATATTCGTATATTAAATATTTTTATATATTTATATATTAATTATATAATTATATATAAAAGTCACTTTTTTACATTTTTAATAATAAACTAGTAAATAATATATTACTAGTACTTAGTATAGTAGTTTTTAGTTTCTATAACTACCTTATAACAGTTAGAGAGTAATAAAATATAATTATTAATAGCTTTTTAAGGTATTTTATTCTACTTCTCTATAGTAGCTCTTTTAAAGGCCTGTATACTATTTAAACTATTTCTTATACCTAAATTAGCCTTTTTATTTTTAATTAGCCCTAATTTTAATAAACCCTATATATTTTCTATAGGGGCTAAATTAGGACTATAGGCTAAGTAAAGAAATAGTTTAATTTTGTTATTTTTAAACTAAGTTAAAATATTTGTAGTTTTATAAATAGGGACGTTATCTTATTAAAATTACTAACCTAAATTAATATTAATATAAAGATTATAATTATAATATAATATAGTAATATATATATATATATATTATTATATTAATAATAAAAGGGGTAAAAAAGTATTATAAAACTTACCCCTTTTTATTAAGGGTTTAACCTTAGGTATAAGGACTTTATTTATATAATCCTTACTAGTATAAGAAGTAAAAAAATTAGGTATTTTAATAAATACTAAATTACTTTTACCTTCTATCTAAATTATACCCTAAACTTATAGGGTAAGGTCTCGGCCTATAAAATAATTAATATAATTAATATTAAAAAACTAAAACTATAACTTAAAAATAGATAAAAAGTTATATATTTTAATATTTTAAAAAATTAAAATAACTTACTTCGTAATTAGCTAACAGCTAATTCTCTTCCTACTTTATTATTACCTTTTTTTTTATAATATTTTCTTTTAGCTTTACCTTTTTGTATTACTGACTTATTAGAAAATATTATTTTATTTAATTTTATATTTTTTATATTTTTTTATTGTTCTTTAGCGTATTTTAATCTTTTTTTAGCGTTTTCTTTGTTTATTATTAGTTTTTTTTTACTTATATTAATAGAGTAATCTTCCTCTTTTAAAGTTCTTTATAACTATCTTTTTATAATATTTAGACTATTTTCTATTAATAGTCTCTTATTTTCTTTTTTAGGACTTCTAGTTAAGTCTCTATTAATACTTCTTTTATCTCTTAGAATTAACTTTATTACACCCCCTTTATAAACTTTATTTATATTATAATTATTCTCCTTCTTTTTAATTTTTTTATAGCGTTATAAATAGATTGTTAAGGCTTTTTTAGAGTAGTAGCAATTAAAGAAGAAGAATTATTTACTTTTAAAAGAAGTTTAACTTTAGATTTAAGTTTTCAGAATTTTAGCTCAATTTTAAGTAAATAGGAGTTTAAGTTTATAAAAGTAAAAAGATATTATAATATACTATAATATTAATAATATATTACGTAAGCAGTAATTATATAAGCCTTAGTACTATTTTTATAATTAATATAATTTTATTATTAGATTACTAATCTATTTTAAAAAACTAGTTACGTGACCTATACTAGTCCTAAAAGGGTATAGTTAAATTTTTAGTTAAATATATTTACTAACTAAAAAGTTATAGGAACCTAAAAAAGAGGGTAAAAATATTACTCCGTTAAGGTAATTTTAGTTTAGTATAGGTAATAAATATAAAGTAACTAAAATCCTAATAGATATCTCTGTTATTTTCTCTTTAAAACGGTATTATTTGCGTATTTTTAGGCTTAGTAATTAATTTTATATAAATTTTTAAAAAAGGTATCTTTTTTGATTAGTCTTTTTCAATGTCACCCCCCTGTAATTATAAATCCTTTTTTAATTATAAAAATAGTTAACTATAATACTAAGTATCTATATATCTAGCCTATATACTAAAGAAAAAATATAGGTTATATATAGGCCCCACCTAAAACTTTTAAATATTAATTACCCCTAGTATCTCTACATACTAAAGGCTTTACTATTTCTTACTTTTTATTTATTACCTTATAGACTCTAAGTTTTAAACTTAAAGCGTCTTTATCTTCGCTGCTGGTACTTTTAGTAGTATTTTATATATTTATACTATATACTCTAGACTATATATCTTTATTATATATGTATTTATATATTTATTAAATAAAAGGGTGTGGCTGTGGTGGCTGTGTAGGCGACTAAATAGGGTTTTAAAACAGGAGGAGTATATATATACCTTTATACTCAATGTATTAAAAAAGTCTATATCTCTATTATAAACGCTATTTTAATACGCTATTTTTATTTTATTTCTTATAGCTAATATAGTACTATACCTACTTCGGTCTTTTTATTTACTAATACTATTACTTTTACTACCGCTATTACCTTTATATAAACTAGTACTACTAATTCTAGATCTTTAAATTCTATTACTTATACTATATATATATATATTTATATATTAAGCAAATAAAAAGTGTGGCTATAGTAGCTTAGGGCGACTAAAAGGGATTTTAAAAAAAGAGGAGTATATATATACCTTTATACTTAATATATCGAAAAAGTATTACTTATACTATTAATAAAGTTACTACGACGTCTGTTTTATTATACTAATTATCTAATATTACGTAAAATTAATATTTAGTACTTTTAGAGAACTAGATAATTACGTTATATATAAAATACTTAGCGGTATTAAAAAGGACTTCTTATATATTACCCTATAAGTAAGATATAATAGAGATAGCTTTTAGTAGAGTAGAAGTATTAAAATTAAGTTAAATAAGTATAATATCCGTCGAGATAAGAGTAGAAAGAGTAAAAAAGTTTTTAAAAAATAATATTTTAAAAAACGATATCTTAGTAAGTATATTTCTTTTATTTAATAAACGTTTAACTATATTAATTATAAAAGAGAATTAACTGTAAGAGAGATAGAGGATAAATATATAAATAATAATTACTACTACTATCTATATATCTCTTTAAAGGAGAATATAGTATCTATACTAGACTTTTTTAATTTAATATTTTTTTAGAGGGCGCGCTAAGTATACTAGTATACTAATATAGTACTATACTCTTTTAAGTATTACTTTACTTAGCTTTTTTTATATATTAAGTATAAAGGTATATATATACTCCTCTTTTTTTATATCCCTTTTAATTACTTTAAGTTACTATAGTTACACTTTTTGTTTAATTAATATATAAATATAATAAAAAAAGATAGTTCTAAACTTTTAAGATTTAAGACAGTTAGCCCTTAAAAGTATACACTTTAGATTTATCTGGGTAAAGGGGGTCTGTAGTATATTTTAGTATATTTTAGTATAATAGTTTAGCACGCTTATATAGAGCTATATTAAATAGCTAGCTATTATATTATATTTTACGCTATACCTAACAGACTTAAAGTGTAGCGCTCTTTTAGAAATATCTATAAAACGTTACGTGTTGGCTATTTTTGGCAGCCTGAGCGTTCCTTGCTGCCAGCTGTCTCTTGTGCCTAACCCCCCACCACAATCGTAGCCATGGACCGAGCCAGCCAGAGGCCAAAGTGGCGCGGATGAGCGAAGTGCCAGTGCCAGCGAAGGCCCCAGTAGCGCCATGGAGAGCTCCAGTGGCACGGGTGTATTAGGGACAGTTCTGTTGAAGGGGTGATCTTGCGCTGGGAGTTGCGTAGGTTATGTAGGTAGAGGATAAAGGTTTAATAAAGCAGATGCCACTTCGAGATGTGTCTAGTGGCCATTAGTGACATTTGCTGACTGCCCTGGAGTCGGATCTTCATATTTCGAGCGTCCGCACAGCCATAGTAATCACCTGTCAGAGGCGATGCGCATAGACACGGAACTCGAAAACCTTGTATGCCTTTTGGCACCCTCACTATGTTTGCACTAATCAATCATGATCCAACAGCACCATACCAGCCTAAACCTAGCACAGCACCAAGGATGATTGCCAACGCAGGTGGTACGCCAAACCAAGCAGTCTCCGCGTACGTGACGGCAGCTACGACGACCCACCAAGGCTCCTGCGCAAGACTTTTCCCATCGCTACTCTCTGGCGTCAGATAACCGATCTCCCAGAGGCGATACACAGCTGTGAACACCAAGCCAACAGCTGCAGCGTTGATACCCCTCAGTAAACTCAAGACCCATGCCTTCGTTCTCATGACTTGCCAAATGGACTGCACGCCCACCGCGAGAACGACGCCCGGGAAGAAGATCCCTACAAAAGCCAACAATGCACCAAAGATGGTAGGAATGGTTGTCGATGCGAGGGTTAGTGCACCCAAATATACGGAGAAGTTGAAATTTGGCCCTGGGAACGCCTGGATAATAGCCAAACCTAGCAGGAAGTTTCGTGGCGAAACCCACCCTGGGTCGACGACATAGGAGCGGAGAAGCGGAATAACGACTGGACCACCACCGAAGATGATGGTGCCGGCGAGATACATGTTGGCGAAGAGATCGTATGTGAGGGCGCGAATGTCGACCGTTCCACGGATGACCATGACAACAATAAAGGATAGTAAGAAGCCTATGATGAGCGAGAGGCCGATCTTGATAGAGATATTGTGCGTTCGGGTATCCGTGACAAGCGTGGCTCCAGCGATCTCCATTGTGTTACGGCGCTCTGCCGAGCGGCTCGGACCTATCTCTTCTTCTACTGGCACAATACGATCCGTTGAATTCCCAGCTTGAGGGCGGCGCTTGACTGCTTCCGGGCGTTTGAGTTGCAATTGCTCTGCTGGTGGGACATCCTGCGCTGCGGCAGTTTCTTCGGCATCACCGCCTTCAGTTCCGGCTCTTCTTCTTTTGGCCGCATAACTAGCTCTGATCTTTCCAACTTTCTGACGCAGCCAGACATCCCAAATGACCGTGGCCGCTCCACCAATTACGATCAATACGGGGAAGTACCACAGTGCGTTGTAGCACAAGCCGGCACACGCACCGAAGATGACTAGAATCCTCGTGATGTGGTCTTTGATTGCCTTCTCGGCCAACTGCACGGCTGCCAACGCAATGATGCCAACTGTGCTTGCATTTATCCCACTCAGCAACGCGTAAACGATAGGTGGCAGTTTATCAGGCATCTTCTGCACGCCGAGTGAGAGGGCGTACATCCCAATCGCGCCAGGCAAACTCCAAAGTAAGAAGGCAAAGACAGCTGCAGTAAGGCCGGCGTGGATCATCGCGATACAGAATACCATTTTCGTAGAAGCTGGGCCCGGAAGTGCCTGGCAAATTGCGAAGAGCTCTTGATACTATATCACACTTGTCAGTGATCTGACATACACTTCGCTTCAGACACACACTGTTTGTTCATCAATCCACTTCGCTCCAAAATACCCTTTACCATCCACGAACCGTCGATGCAGGATCTGAAAGTGCACAGGCGGTCCGCCAAATGCTGTGAAACCCAGATCCCACATCCTCGCTGTCACTTCTGCAAGTCGCCATCCTAGTTTTCCGGTATTGGGTTGGGGCGACGCGCTGTGTCGTGTGCGCGCATAGGCGCGGAATGAATTGATTGTGGAGTGGAGGGGCATCGTTCAATACACGAGAGGAGCAATGAAGAACCTCAGGGAAGTAGGAGAAATAGCAAAAGCAGAGTCATGCGACTTCCGATTTCTTGATATCATTCTGCCGCCATTGTCCAATCATTGATCCACATTATTGCGACATTGTGGCTGGAAATTCGTCAATGCACAAAATTTTGTGCAAAAAGGGCGGATATGCCTTGAGGAACGAAGAGACGAGAGGCTCTCTGGACGCGCGCGAGAGAAGAAACCCCCCCAAAAACTCTGAAACAAATAAACCTGAAACTTAAGAACTTTAATAAATCACCTAATTACCACGTTTTTAGTAAAACGGTAATTAATTTAACTACTAATTTATTCCTTTTTTAGTTTTTTTCTTATAACTGTTTTAAACCCCTTTATTAGATTTAATTATTTAGATATAGTAAAGTAATTAATTAGCTATTATATTAGCCTCTTTAATTTCTTATCCTCGTAATATAACTATTATAATTAATATCTATATTATCTACGTATTACTACTATACGTCCCCTAACTCTATATAATTAACTACTTTATCTTAAAGAATATATCTTTATTAACTTACTAACTAATTAAGCTACTAGTTTAAAGAAAATTTATTTTATACCTCCGCCTCCTAAAGCGTTACTTTACTAAGCTCTTTTAACCTCTTCTCTGCTGTAACTATATTTTATAGCACTATAATACTAATAATATCTTTTTCCTATACCTTTAATAGTAGAATTATACCCTATATTAATAAACTTTACAATAGTTACACGTATAAGCTATATAGATTGTATTAATTTAGGACTACTTACCCGTAGACCTGCATCGTCCTTGTCTTACGCAGCTCTAGCGCTACCCGTTCTAAAGTCCTACCTTAGACTTTATAGTCTGTGCAAGCGAAAGCCGCCGTGTATAGCAGTCCTCTACGAGTAACGTTGTGTCGCTGCTATAGACGCCTCCTCGCGCACTCGATCTTCGAACTCAGTGGGGTGAGGAGGATGGTCCGCCAACCCCCACCAGAAGATGACAATACCAACTCAGCACTTTTCAGCCTCAACCTGTCTATTTATGATCAATCAATTCAACCGTCCGATTAGGACGATATGTACTTCTTCCTATATAGCCTCGTCCATCCCTATGCTCTGACATGGCAGATTAAGCAAGACAACGACACAGACCATAGCCATACATACAAAACTACACTATCCCATCCCTTATTATTCAAGATCTCTACTATCAACCGTGAGTCTCATGTTACTTCAGAGTAAATAAACTTTTAATCAACTCCACAGCATCGCCCCTTACATATTCAATACCGTAGACGGCTTCCCCACAGTGTCTCCTATTGTCACCTTTACTAATCTAATAATCGGTTCCGGTCTTGTACTCCTCTATAACAATCCTGTATCTAGCCTCTCCAAGACGCAGCGAAAATGCTGCGGCTTTATATAGCTCTCCGACCTTTATCATTCTAGGAAATCTAACTAAGCCTCCTTTTAAAGGATCGCACTAGTGTCAGGTCTTTATCATTTTCCCTATTTACGTCAACCCTTAGATAACACGCTGTAAAAAGATAGCCGTAGCCGAAAGGCAAAATACCTAATTTCTACCCAACACCACGTTCAACTGCACAGGAAGAGTTGCCGTATTTCTCAATCATTATATTATGATCTATCCACCACAACTCCCCCAGGATTACGTCTTCATCGTCATCCCTAACTCCTAGTCTTTCCAAGAAAGAGCATGGCGAGACTCTTTAACAACATCACCTCCAACCACATCAGCTAGGCGATCTTCCTCAGACCCCTGATCCAAATTCATGTCTCTAGCCAAATGTAAATCTGATCACCTCTTGGAGCCGGTTACCCTAAAATTAACGTCCTATATCGGTGCTGTTACGACCACACCACCCTGTAAGGTCTCACTACTATCTGGTTATGACATTATACTGATTCGAGATCTTAGCGCAAGTATCCGATACCTCCTGTACAGGAGACATATCCTCCGTTAATATATGCCACCGCTTAAATACGCACGCACAGATTACGCCGTACAAACGTCGCTTAACGGAGATCTTTCCACATCCGCCACCCTTAATCCTCCCTCAAACACCGGCTCGCCAAAGCATGCTACAAGTCTATTGCATACGCACGATAGAAAACAAACTCTATTCTCTAAGCCCCTACATACTCCTACCGCGGATATTGTCTTGAATCCTACTTCTCAACCACCTTTTCTCGCTAACAAAGACAAACAGACCACATCGCAATCGTCAGCCCACTAAAAGAACCTTAAATATTAATTAATATGATCAAAATTATATCTAATTTAAGTATCAAACATTCTAAGAATTTTCTTATTATACTTTATTCAAAATTTGAAATTGCCCTCCGTAACTTCGTTCCTCAAGGCTCCTCTGGCAAACCGGGGCTTGGGCACCGGTTACGCTTCCCGTCTCTAAGGCTTCATACCCCCAAAAAACTACAGCCACACTCTATACTACCACAATTTTTTTTCTAATATTATTATTTTTATAGAAGCTGTAATTAATTAAACTACTAATTTATTCTCTTTTAGTTCTTTCTTTATAATTATTATAAACCCTTATATTAGACTAAATTATTTTAATATAGTATAGTAATTTATTACAACGTTATATTAGTCTTTTTTATTTTTTTTCTTATAACGTAATAATTACGAGTAATTTTTATATTCTTATCCTAGCTACTAAATAATTTAAATAAATAAAACCTCTCTAAATAATTAATTTTAAATAATAGTAAGCTAGTTAGCTAGTATTCTAATAGTTAATACTTAAGAAACTACTTTTAATAAAACTAAAATTTAGAATAAAGTAGGTAGGTACCAATAATAAATAATAAAAAGAATAATTAAAATTAAAATAAAAAATCTAGTGTTATAAAAGAGAGGACTATAAATAAAATAATAAACTAAAAGTTTTTAGTATTTAGGCTAGTGTAAATATTATAGAGTAACTTACTTAATTTATTAGTACTTAAGACATAAGAATAATTAAATTAAATTAAATTAAATCCTATATTATCTACGGACAGGAAAACGTAAACTAAAAAATAGTTTACTTTTAAGAGTCTTGAGAAATAAAGGTAGAGGCAGAGAGAATTAGAGATAGGGGAGATTTAGAAGTTGCAAAGTAGAGATGCCTAGGCGGTGGTGGCCTGAGTTGACGTCACCGAGCCTTGCACCCCGCGATGGCGTCGCGGCAGCGTTGACCGCTCAACTCCAAACTTCCTGGCGATTTCTAGGTAGTTAGTCTTGTCAGATATGTTTAGCGACATCAAATAATCAAGCGCTGCGTCTATATCGCCTATATTCGTTGGGTAGAGCGTTGTAGAGAGGTGCGGAAAACGTGGTGTTACATGGAAACGTCCCGCTCCAGCAGCTGCTTTACTTCAGCAACTAAGTCAACTTATCCTCGTCTGATCTGCAACAGGTAGGCAAAGCTCCTTGCTAGTCTTTGAGGAGAAGGAAGAAGACCGCTACTTCATAATCATGCTCTTGGAGAATTCCACGTAGTGTAAAGCCCGCGCGGGTGTAGAAATCGCGCAGCTTATTATTGCCTGCCCAGCAATCCAGGAAGATAGTCCCCTGAGCAGGCTTAATCTGTTCGATCACATGTGTGAGGGCATGAACCCCCAATCCTTTCCTCTGTTCAGTTGGTTCAAGCATAAAGGAATGGAGATACCAGTGCGGTTCAGGAAAACTGTCAAGCCTCCATGCCTTTAGTGGACTAATGATAACCTGCTTGAGAGGTCTAACGAAAACGCAGCCGACAAGCTGTGAAAAGTTCTCGAGGCTGTAGCAATAGCTTTCCGAAACAGCCTGTTCGACTGTATCCTGCGAGAGAGGGCCGATTTGTTGTTGGCTGCCCGTAGCCGTTAAGGCAGCTTGCACCCTAGTGGAAAGATGTATAACTCGGTCGATGTCGTCGAATTTTGCACGTCGAACGTTAAGATCCATTAGAGATCCCTCCATAATCTGATTTAGCTTCAGAGCTGGATCTGCTGAAATGATGAGGCTTCAGCATATAGTCGTCGCGAATATGTTCGTACCGTGAGGATACAAAGTGCATCGAGCCACGGAATGCTTCTGCGGATTCGGCACGTGGTGTCTCGAATTTCGCTTGGCGCCGATGACCTTGTGTCGTGCCGGGATGTGGTAAATAGAGAAATATGTGAATATGATAACAAATAGCAGAATTGTATTGTGTGTGTTCTTGTCTTGGTCTCGACTCCCTAGCCCCGCATGTCTACAAGATTTCTATGGCAAGATTACTAATATAGTTTATTCCTTAGGCTCCAATGCATGGTGCTTGGTCTGCGACATCTTGGCATACTAATTAAAACACCTAGCACTAACTTCTCAGGTTTGCAGCCTTCAAAAGTGTTTGGTTAGCTGTAAATTCCTACTGTATTATGCGGAACTTTAACGTTTATGGTTGTTGCTATATTACAGCTTCGTCCCTCAAGGCTCTTTTAGGGCGAACCGCTTCGCGGTTCGCGTCTCTTCCTGTAACACAGCGCTCATACTAGCCACAAGCTTCACAGTCACAGCTTTACTTGACTGACAAAAGTAAATTACACGGTGATGATTACGTGGGACGGACGAGGATGTTTTGCACTAGCCAGGATAGGTAATTATTTAATTAAAAGTACTAACCCGCGTAGCAGCCTTGCATAAATTTATATATAATAGTAAGTATAAAGCTAATTATAACTTACTAGTATCAGAGTAAGGTTCTAAGACTTAGATAAGACCCTTTTATAAAAATTTAAAGTAGTAAAGGTGTGGCGGTAGTACTATATAAAAAAAAGTTTAATATACTATAAAAAGAGTCTTTATATAAATTAAGTCTAAAGGCGACAGTATAAACGTAATTTAAAAGTAAAAAATCTCTTAAATATTTAAAATTAGCTATAGTATATAACTTATAAATAAATATAATAAAGCTTAATATATACGTAAAATAATAGTTACTTAAAATTAAAATACTCTTTATAATTTTTAGTACCGTAGGTTTTCTACTACGTAGGGAGGGATATTAACTTACGTAGCTTAAGTTTATAATAACTCTAACCTTATAGTTATAAACGTTTATAAAATTAGTTTTTACTTTTTTTTATATTTATCTAGTTTAAAGTTATATAATTTTTATAGTATTTAGCGTAAGCTAAGCTAATTTAGTTTTAGTATTTTTTTTTATATAAAGAGAGGTAAAGTATAGCGTTAAGATACTAGTTTAAAAAAGGTATAAGCTAAAAAAAAGTTATTCTCCTTAATATAATTAAAAAAAATAAGCGTATATAAAAATTATAAAAAATATTTTTATTTTAATTAATAAAAGTTTTAGTATAGATAGGAATATAACTTAAAAATATAATAAATAAAACTACTCGGCGCCTAAATAGGGTTTATTAATACTAGTCCTATTTTTTTACTATCTTAATTTTAAAATATTACGTATATTAATTAATATACTTCGTAAACTTTATAAAACCGCGGCATAATATAATAATAAAAACTTAATAAATACTAATAAGATTATATATAAATAATATAAATTTTAAACTCTTAAAAGTTATACTCCTTTCTTTTAGTAAGGGTTATAGTACTCTACTAAATACAGTAATACTTATACTCTAATTTATATTTATAAATTAATAACTACTTATAATTATCTTAAAGGTTATTAGTAATTATTACTTATAATTATATATAAGGCAATTAGGTATTACTAGACGTATAAACTTTAGGACTAATAAAGTTATTAGGCGGTTACCTAATACTTATAATAAAATATCTAGCCTTTAAAGTAAGTCTAATTATCTATTCTATACTTTATACTATATTATTAACTTTTACTTAAAAGCACTCTACTATATTATATTTTTATAAGTCTTTTTTATCTTTAAAACGTTTTATTATTATACTAATTTTAACTAAATTACCGTCTATTATACCAACCGCTTTTAGTAGTAGTAACACTCTAAGCTAAAATAAAATTTAAAGTTAACTAAAATATAATCTTTCTACCTATATATAGTTTATTAATAAGTTCTATACTAACTTACGTATATGTAAACTTTTAGTAAAGAATAGCTTTTTTAAATATATTATTCTTAGCTACTTTAAAGCCTTTTTTAGTACGTTACTATCTCTTATAATTATATATATAATTATATATAGATCCTAGGCTAATAAAATAAAAGCTATATAAAAGTAAGTAGTAAAAAAAAGAACTAGAAGACCTAGCGTTATTAAAAAAGCTAGGAGTAATAAAGTAATCTAAAAAGTAGGTTAATAAAATAAAATAAATCTATTAATATACTTATAAAATCTAGGATAAAAAAAAAGTCTAAGTATTATAAACTCTAGAGCAGCTTATTAGGACGCGTAAGTTAAGTAAGTACGTACTCTTATCCTTATTTAGTAGGTATTACTAATTAGATAGTAAGTACTATAGATAGCGTAAGTACTAATAATAATAAATATAACTTTTTTTATTTTATAAGACTACTAGATAAGCTAAGTATATACGTAACTTACTTTAGTAAACTTTTATAGTATTATTATTTAAGTAAAAAGTTTAATAAGTAATATAAAAACTTACGTAGAATTAAAAAAAAAAAATTATTACTCTAAATTACGTAATAAGTCTATAATAATATTATTAGTTTATAATATTAGTAGGCGGAGTAAAACGTAATAAAAATAAAAAATAAAAAAATAAATAAGCCTTTTATACTCCTACTTAGGCGTGGATATTACGTACGTTTTTAAACTATATAGTTTAATTTAAATAATAAAATTATAAAATGCCCCTATAGTATTATATACTTAATATATTTAATATAGAATAGTAACTTCTTTTATTTATTATTAGAACTAATTAATTATCTAATACACTCTTTTATATTTATACTCTATACTCTACTTATCTCTAATAACTAACCTAGCCTTTAGCTTATTAAGCTCTAATCTCTTTTAGCTAGTAAAATAACTAATAAACTATAAGCTTTAATAATATTAAATACGCTATAGTATTAAAGTAATAGTAGTATACTTATGTTTATAAATTTTTTTAGGTAATACTAAGTAGAAGTAAAAAATCTATTTACTTTAGTTAAATACTATAACTTAAACTATAATAGAAATTAGTAAATAGATTACTAAACTCTATATCTATTTTTTTTATTTTTTATAAACTAGTTTAGTAAAGTCTTAAATTAGATTTATTTTATTTAAATTATACTAATTATAAACGAGGAGCTTAGATTTATAAGTCTACTTTAAGTAATTACAGTAGGGTAACATAAAAAAAGACTAATTAAAAAAGACTAGTTTTTAAAAGTTTAATAACTCTATTAATATTAAATTTAAAAATTAATAAAAAAGATTATTTATAGAAAAGGTTATAAGATATAGTATAATAAAACTAAATTAGGCTTAGCGTATATATAGACTAAGTTATATAGTTTTAAACCTAAGACTTTTTTTTTACTTAACTTTACGTTTTTATAACTGTTTAACTAGCGTATAAAATTAGCTATAGTGGATATATATATTAGTAATTCCTATACACTATTTATATAATAAATTTTAAGTATAATTTTATATCTAAATATTTAGTATTTTAAATTTTAAATTTAAACTCTTAGTTTAGAGATTTGAGACATAATTTAAAAAACTATATATATAAGTTATTTTTAAAATTTTAAAATCCAAAATAAAAGCAACACTATATAATATAGGGGGGGGACATTAAAAAAGACAAATTAAAAAAGTTACCTTTTTAAAAATAATATAACTTTTTAGTTATAAGGCCTAAAAATATAAAAAAAATACTATTTTAAAGAGAAAGACTACCGTATTCTATCCACCTTATCAGGGGCTGCTTACTAAGGGGTTTAAGAGTAAAAAATAATTAGTAAATATAAAAAATTATTAGGGTCCTATTTTAGACTATAATAACTTTTTATTTAAGGTGTAAAATTTGCTTATTTTTATATATATAATAATAGACACAAAGTTTTATTAGTATATTAAATATTTTTATATATTTATATATTAATTATATAATTATATATAAAAGTCACTTTTTTATATTTTTAATAATAAACTAGTAAATAATAAATTACTAGCATTTAGTATAGTAGCTTTTAGCTTCTATAACTGCCTTATAATGGTTAGGGAGTAATAAAATATAATTATTAATAACTTTTTAAGGTATTTTATTCTACTCTTTAGTAGTAGCTCTTTTAAAAGCCTTTATACTTTATAAACTAGATCCTACCCTTAAATTAGCCTTTTTATTTTAATATACTCTATATATTTTCTATAGGGACTAAATCAGGACTATAGGCTAGGTAAGGAAATAGTTTAATTTTATTATTTTTAAACTAAGTTAAAACGTCCTTAGTTTTATAAATAGGGACGTTATCTTATTAAAATTGCTAACCTAAATTAATATTAATATAAAGATTATAATTATAATATAATATAATAATATATATATATATATATTATTATATTAATAATAAAAGGGGTAAAAAGGGATTATAAAACTTACCCCTTTTTATTAAGGGTTTAACCTTAGGTATAAGGACTTTATTTATATAGTCCTTACTAGTATAAA
This sequence comes from Pleoardoris graminearum, assembly GCA_030770415.1. Taxonomy (NCBI): domain Eukaryota; kingdom Fungi; phylum Ascomycota; class Dothideomycetes; order Pleosporales; family Didymosphaeriaceae; genus Pleoardoris; species Pleoardoris graminearum. The sequence continues at coordinate 132,607 of JASEKS010000206.1, forward strand.
AAGTAAAAAAATTAGGTATTTTAATAAATACTAAATTATTTTTACTTTTTACCTAAATTGTACCCTAAACTTGTAGGGTAAAATCGTAACCTATAAAATAATTAATATAATTAATATTAAAAAACTAAAATTATAGCTTAAAAATAAATAAAAAGTTATATATTTTAATATTTTAAAAAGTTAAAATAACTTACTTTATAATTAGCTAGTAGCTAGTTCTTTTCTAACTCTATTATTACCCCTTTTTCTATAAAACTCTTTTCTAGCCCTACCCCTTTGTATTACTAACTTATTAAAGAATATTATTTTTTTTAGTTTTATATTTTTAATATTTTTTAATTGTTCTTTAGCGTATTTTACTCTTTTTTTAGCGCTTTCTTTATTAATTATTAGTTTTTTTGTACTTATATTAATTATATATCCCTTCTCTTTTAAAACTTTTTATAACTATCTTATTAAAATCTCTAGATTATTTTTTAATATTATTCTTTTATTTTCCTTTTTAGGACTTCTAGTTAAGTCTCTATTAATAGCTCTTTTATCTCTTTAAGATAGCTTTTTTATACCCCCTTTTTAAACTTTTTTTATATTATAATTATTCTTTTCTTTATTTTTAATACGTCTTATAGTATTATAAATACTATAAAGAGTTCTTTTTAAAGTAGAAATAATTGTTAAAATAAAAGTATGTGCTTTTAAAAGAAAATTAACTTTAGATTTACGTCTGGTTAAATTTGGCGCTATTTTAAAAAAATAGGAGTCTAGATTTATAATATTAAAAAGATATTACTATATACTATAATATTAATAATATATCACGTAACTAGTAATTATATAAGCCTTAGTAATATTTTTATAATTTATATAATTTTATTATTAGATTACTAATATACTTCGAAACTCTAGTCACGTGACCTAGACTAAGCCTAAAAGGGTATAGTTAAAATTTTAGTTAAATATATTCACTAACTAAAAAGTTATAGGAACCTAAAAAAGGGATTAAAAAAATTGCTATGTTTAGGTAATTTTAATTTATTATAGGTAATATATATAACGTAACTAAAATTTTTATATAAATCTCTATTATTTTCTCTTTACAACGGTATTATTCACGTATTTTTAGGCTTAGTAATTAATTTTATATTAATTTTTAAAAATAGTAACTTTTTTGATTTATCTTTTTCAATGTCCCCTCCCTGTAAGTTTAAAAATAAAATAATTATCTAATTTATTATCATATTAGCTTAGTAATAATCTAAAAACTTTATTAATTTTTATTAATTTAAAGCCTTATAACTTCTTATATAGTAAAGATAATAAAATAAATTTTATTTTAAATATTAGATAATATAAAATACTAAACAGCGAATATTTTATAATTACCTAATTAGGTTAGTTAAATTTTAAGTATATATTATTTAATAATAATAATATATTAATAACTATATATATTTATATACTAATCGAACAAATAGTGTGGCTGTGGTGACTGTGTAGGCGACTAAAAGGGGTTTTAAAAAAGGAGGAGTATGTGTATGCCTTTATACATTAATAACTATAAATTAGGAGTAAATTATATAAAATTATATATAAAATTATCTAAAATATTAATTACGTAAAATATATTACACTATTTCTTAATTTTTACCGTTTCTTTTTTTTATAAAATATACAATAACTCTAGTAAACTATTATTAATCTATACTATAAATATTAATATAAATAATATATATAAAATAGTAATATATATATATATATATATTATAGCTAATTTTATACGCTAGTTAAAAAGTTATAATAACGTAAAGTTAAGTAAAAAAAAAGTTTTAGATTTAAGACTATATAACTAAGGCTATATATACGCTAAGCCTAATTTAGTTTTATTATATTATATTTTAAAACTTTTTCTATAAATAATCTTTTTTAATAATTTTTAAATTTAATTTTAATAGAGTTATTAATCTTTAAAAACTAGTCTTTTTTAATTAGTCTTTTTTTATGTTACCCCTGTAAGCTCTAGCCTAAATAATTAATAATAGCACGGATATACTGCCTGCCTAATAAAATAGTTAATAATAAAACTTAAAAGGACAGCCTAAAAAATAAAAGAGTATTTATAATATACTATTACTAAATAGCTAATTAATAAATTCACCGTCTTTACGTCCCTGCTTATAAGCCTTGTAAAAGCAAAGGAAACGAGACGCAACTGTTTGTTAGCGCCACACGGACGAATCATATCCACTGAATGCCAGAGTCGGCGCATCAGCCTTGGTGTCGCGTAGGTCTCTTCGCTGTTCGGATTCGTGAGCGGAGCTGGTGGCATAGTTGGTGCGGAGAACGATTCTCCCGCTGCGATTGGCTGACCTGCCGCGGGGTAGATTATGTCAGGACAGGAATGACACAGGCTAGTAGCCTTAGTTGTAGGCGTAGTTCGTCTTTGACAAACCGCTACCAGAGATCACAACTCCTCCGCTCTCTCAGCACGTGGGTCACGGCTGTTAAAGTCTAATGCTTAAGCATTACATTACAGCGTACTATGTCGCAATCCAGATGGCTCTGGCTCACAATGGAATCATTCGGAGCCTGAACAGCATCTATCTTCAGGCCGCCAAAATACCTCGTGAAGATCCGAATACTGTCCAAGACCTCCTAAGCCACTATCAATGTTAGAATAAATCCATGCATCATAATCATGATGCAGAAGAGAAGATTTTCATCCCCGACATCGAGAAGATCACAGGGGCCTACGGGATCATGGAGCGCAACATCGAGTAACGCCGAGCGTTTACACCGGAATTCGAGGCGTTCGATGCGTACACACGGACTTGTCTTCCTAAAGTGTAGGACCCACCTACGAAGGTCTCATGGAGACTTTGCGGGGTCGCTTTATCGACACCTGAAGGAGGAGGTTGAGAATCTGCGGACGCTTGACTAATACGACAGCGAGTAGATACGGCATGCTTGTAGGCAACCAGGGAAGGAAGGCATCTGGAGCTCACAGATTGCCGTGGAACGTGGTTGTTAGATCGGCTCAATACTGCCAGAAATGTCCAGTAGTGGACTGCGGCTAAGGTTTCCTTGTTGGGGTATCGCGTATGCCCTAGTCCCGGGTAGCTTGCCCCTGCTAATCTAGGTACAAGGAATTGTCGGAAGCCCCTCCGCAACACTAGCATTTCAGCTCCAACGGCGGCGCTCCGGCCGGGCCATGTACTTCTTCGTTTCGATTCCGTGGAATTATTTTCCCCACCTTCCAGGCATGTTGCACCGCGAGGGCAAAATATCATGGCGACCTCGACATCCGCTTCCGCCCCGATAGAGACTCTGTCATACCATGACAATTCGTCAGGTCCCTGGGATATCGCATACAACATCACGGTCAACAAAGATGTCTTCACGCTTGTGGCACAGAACGTCATGTGCGCCTACCCCATCAGCGACCTTTACGCCCCGGCTTCGAGGTATTTGTACTACGTGCTTCTCGTCCTTACATTCCTTTCGATCAGAGTGCGCTGGCTTTCCCATGTCTTCCTAGGGGCGGCTGTCGCATACGCTGCCTGTGCAGCAATAAATGCGCTGATAATCATCTCTCACCCGCCAATTTCTCAGGCCCCGCAAAACGTTACAATTCCCTTAATCCCAACCAACGCAAACTGGACGACTGGTCTAGACCCCGTGAAGGCTGTCGTCACGAACACCACAATCGTCAAGGTCCAGCCAGATGCTGTGGAGCTAGACATCGATCCCATCACCGCCATTGTGGTGACAGCCTGCTTAGTCGGGCTGCCGCTCCAGATCTGGTCCCGCACAGTACGTAGCAGTATCATCATCCGGTACATGCTACTGATATGGAATATGGCGATGCTCGCGGCCTCCATATGCGCATTGCTTGCCTGGCCAACAGCAAGCCTATCGGCACCTCAGTATCGCTTCTGCTACGCTGGCGTGCTAGACGCCGATTACCAGAATAGCGAGGGTTGGGACGACAAGTTTTGGGCGGGTTCGTGGAACGCTTCAGTCCATGCGATCTTCGATCACCCGGCGGCGACGTGGCAGCAAATGAGTGATGACTGCTTCTACCCATGTTTCAATACCACCCAGGTCATCCGGCAAAGGAAAACGCTGATGGCAGTGGTCTCAACGGAGAAGACCAAGTTCGCGAAGTTGCACAACCCAACGAGAGACGGCGCCGATGGATTTGCTCGACTGATATATATCGCTATTTCGGCATTCGGCGTGGCCCAAATCTTCCTTTACCTAGTGCTAGTCCTGCGGCTAGGGAGTCTCGAGCTGCGATCTACCATCCATGAACCGCATCACCTTTGGAAGAAAAGGAGGACTGTTTGGCGGCAATTGGCCGCCGATGCGGGACGCAGTCGGCGTACCCTCGCAGCCCTGTGTCGCCTGCCCTTGCATAACTCGCGAGAGGTCGGAATAAGGGCAGAAAGACCCCGAATTGAGAACCTCATCGCTGTATTTCGGCTCCTCATCGACGTTACCGCTCTGCTTGTACTGGTCTGCGTGTTCCTTCTGTCACCTTGCATAGTCGTGGCGTTCATATGCTGGATCGAATGGTACATCAGAAACGACGGTTCGCCCGGCGAATCAATCACGCAAGTCGGCCAGTGGGCACCGCTAGTGTCTCTGGGTGTGGTACTCTTAGCTTCCACGGTGTACCATCTGCTGAAGGAGCCGTTGGCCTCTGAGCATGAAATACGCGCGGAGGTGGAAGAGCATGAGGCCCGACTGCGGGAGCTCAGGGCGAAGCTGGAGAAGAGAAATAGCGCCGATGATGTTGAGCTCATTGGATCCCATCATGAACGGCGTCGGTGTTCTGCGTAGAGATGTTGACGGATGATGACTTGATGCGTGTGATGGACCGGCGTGTCATCTCAAAATACGCAAAGCAGAAGCAAGTCGTATCCAGAGCCTGGTTTCATACTTGGTAGTTCCTGTCCAAGGCGTGAATCGACCTAGCCAAGTTCCGAGGCAAGTACATCCCCGGCTAGGTGCTCTATCCGTTACCTCTGCATGTGCGGCGACTCGGTTGGCAGTGGACGCATGCGGAGCGGCGCACGACGAAACACCGACAGCCGATCCACTGGCGCGTCGCGGGCAGGCTGCCGTTCGCTGGTAGCCGGCCATAGCTCCTGCCCCGCCTCCCATCAAGCAGCTCGCACCGCTTTCCGCCATCACCCATCCCTCACTGCGCGCCCGCCATGGCTCCCGACGACAGCGATGCCCGCCGTCCTCGCGACCGTCTCGACGACAACAACCCCTTCATCGCCTTCCGCCGCTTCGCCGACTCCCAAGTGTCCTCGCTGTTGAATACCGTGTTCACGTTGCCTGCAACCATTGCCAACTACCGAAACGCCCACGTCGCACGCGAGCAGTGTCTCTTCGGTCGCGCAGATGCAGAAAAATGCAGCGAGCTCCATGAAATCGAGGAACAGACGCGCAACCTGCTTGCAGAATGTCGCGACATGTACCGGGCCGGCAACGTAGAAGCAGCGGTGGCGAAGGGCGAAGAAATGCTCCATCTCAACCATGCTGCGGACGTGCTTCGGAAGCAGATTGTGGAGGGTGGCAGCGGGAGCAACGCTTTACCCTCGGCGGAAGACAACTTCGGCCCCGGTGCGTCAAGCGTCCGCGCGGAGAGGAGCAGCAGCAGGAACGAGCTGGTAGAAAAGGCGGCGAACGGGGGGGGCCAACACTGGTCCTGGTCCTGGTCCTGGAGCTTTCCCAGGTCCTTTGATGCTGAAGAGGATGCCTCGACCACACACGCTCCATGTCATCGATGGCGCCGCCGGCGAGACGAGTCGGCCCTACCAGCCAAACAAGAAGAGGAGCACGTCGGTGCTCCCAAGGGGGCGTCTTTGCCTCCATCTTGGTTTTTCGAGGATGAGCAATGGGTCCAACGACAGCTTTCGGTGCATGAACTACATCAAGTACTCCTTCCTATCTTCCACGAGCTTGCCCGTGGCGAGGAAACTGCGACCGGAGCCCAACACCCACACGCCCTGCACCAAAGCTTGGAAATTGTTGCAGACATGGCACGTGCCGCTGGCATACCTAGAGATGCCTTTGAGGATCTCGTTCGCTGTCAGAATGGTCTACCTTTGATGCCTCCAGAGCACTTGGGACAGTCAGATCATGTGCCACTTGACACATGGGCCCGACGCTTCTGGGACAAAAGAGACCATTGTTTCGTCGGTGGGTCTCACCTGAATCAATACCCAAAGCGAGTTCCCTGGGAGGATGAAGAGACAACGGAAGAGCCCAATTACGAGTATAGCCATGATCACGAAGATCAGCATGACGAGCCTCCGACGCCTAGAGCTAAGCAGGGCAACTGGTCTAGCGATATGCCAGAAACAGAACTGGAAGCTTACGAGCGCTTGTTGGGTCCTGTATCCACTCCGGGAGCTCCGGTCCAGACGGAAGAACGCCCGTCTGTGCTTTCGACGCTCACTACTACCGAGCGTACTGTCGCACCGGATGGGACAGTGACTACCAAGGTCGTGTTGAAGAAGCGCTTCGCCGACGGCCGTGAAGAAAGCTCTGAAACGGTTCACAAACAGCGTGCACATGAAGATGAGACTCAGCCGAATCCGCAGGAGGCGCCTGCCCAGCACAAAGCACAGGAACAGCCTCGCAACACGGGGGACAACAAGAGGACTGGCTGGTTCTGGTCGAATTGAATTCTATGACTATCTTACGAGGCGTACGTTGGCGCATCTGGATGTATATAGGACCATATTTGGGTTGAAAGAGTGTAAGGTACGGCGCAGGGAAAGGTTATCAGCTCTGGTGTTTTGGTTTCTGGACAGGAGAACTCCTCTCAATTCGTTTCACGGAAAAATTCAATGGTTTTCTTCGTCACAACCCTTCGACTCTGTAGATGTGTTTGATCTGGATCGATCAGAAAGCAGGCGAGGACATCGGTTATCGACCGGCCACCAGCGGACCATTCCTCGCCAAATCGCCACCACAACCAACTGCCGCGCATCTTGCCCCATAAGTCAATCGCGTTCATGTGGGTGAATGCACATGGGAAAATCTCCATGTTGCTCCACAGTCTTACGCGCTGGACTTTATCCTTCTAACCGGGGCATGTAGATTAATCTACAATAATTCGAAAGCAGAACATACCCAGAAATACCACCGCTTCTCAGACAACGCCCGATTCGCAACGAATCTACCATTCATAACATGTTCCTTTATCAATCAATAAGACACCAACGAATGAGACGTCGGCCCGCGTCAATGAAGCCAGGGACCGTCCATGCTTAGAGAACCTAGCCTTCATCTACGCAGCATCACTGCTAATTACCAACACTCAAACCTTACTCGCCATGAGCCTGGGCAACGCTACCAGATAAATACACCCATCGTCCACCCGTGCCAAGGATCGCAATTGCGACTTACCGACAGCGCACTCACTATCATGCTCGCTGCCTCCGTCATCGCGCTCGCGCTTTCCGCCACGGGCCTCGCCCAGGTCGTTGTGCCCGCCGGCTACAACAAAGTCTATCTCCAGTCCATGGTCGATACCTCATTTGTCGTACAGGCCAAGGGAACGACAAGCGGAAGCACCGTCGTGGTGTACGTGCAGCCTCCCCTATTTCGCACATCGCCGAGTCAACATGCTAACGCATCCTCTACACAGCAATAAAATCAACAACAAAGCGGACCAGCACTGGCTTCTCACATACAACATCTCCAAGATCTACCTCGCCAACACCAATCCGCCCACGCTGTGCCTCGATGCGGGGCCAAAGAGTACGTATACCCTTTCCTTTCCTACTCCCAAAGCTAGAGAGAAGGAACAGCTAGCTAATGCAAAGCAATAGCGGCGTGGAAAGACATGGCCGCTGTCTACGTGAACACGTGCTCGGACACCGCGCCCGGCCAGAACTGGACCGTCATGGCCGACGGCCGGATCGCAGTTACGGGGTCGACGAGCCCGGCAGAGTGTCTCGATCTGCAGTACATGCGCGCAACGCCGAACAATCCAGTGGGTATCTATCAGTGCGCTGGGCTGAATAATTCGGGCGCGAAGGATAAAGGGCTCAACTGGCCGCAGAAGAACGTCACCACCACATCCTGAGAGGACTACTGTGCTGGCAAAGGTGGGGCAAGTCCAAGGTGTGTTTGTATATAGAGGGGTAAAGGGGGTATAGCGGCACGCATTGTAATGATCTAGGTTGCAACGACTTGCTAAGGATTACCCTTGGGGGTTTATTGCCCCTCTACGTATGTTTCATGTCAAGAGCTGTCTAGTAGCGCAAGTCGTTTACATCGCCGGTGGCCTCGGCCATCTTCGCGCCGGGCTTGTGTATTGGCGTCGAGTGCTGCGTGAATCAAAGAGTATCAAGTTTGTAGCTGGCCAAGCGCAGAAAGCTGCTTCGACGGTTAGCGATGCAGGGCTGGCACGACGATACAGCCTCGTGCATGCCGCCGCACGTTATAGAAGCAGAACTCAGTTCCAGTGCACAGACGTGCTCATGAGGTCCGAAAACGGCATCCGTTCGAGCATCTGAGCTAGCAGGACGAGCTTATTCGACTTTCGAAACGTCTCTTTCCGTCACCCGCACGAAGAACTCGTGCTGCATCCAAATGTTGAAGTTCTGGCTCGACCAAGGTTTTTCGGCGTTGACAATATCGAAGTCGAATCGACGGAGAAGCTACAAAACAGTCAGCAAATAGTTTCCCACGCCGCGAACACGGGGAGATGATGCCCATACCTCAAAGTAAACCTTGTCCATTTCAAGATATGCAACGTTGCGTCCCATGCACATCCAGCGGCCATAGCCGAAGACAAGTTCAACGGTTTTCTCCATCTCGTGTCGAGTGTCGGGCTCAGCTTCAAGCCATCTCTCCGGGCGGAAGGTGTCGCTATCCGCTCCGAAGACAGGATGGCGCGTCAAGGCATAGACATTATGGCCGATGCGTGTGCCGCCGGGGAGGAATATTCCGTTGTACGTGTCACCGCCGGCTGGGACCTCTTTCGCGACCTGGCCTAGGAATGGAGGAGTGATCCGCAGACCCTCTTTGACGACTGCTTGCAGATAAGGTAACTCTTTCGACTCCTTCTGCTGGATTGGACTCGAAACCTGCCCGGTTGCCACGGCCGCATCGATTTCAGCTCTGAGCCTGGACAGGATGCGAGGCGAAGTCAAGAGACGGAGGAATGTACTACGGATAGCCGAAGCGGTGGTGTCGGAGCCAGCAATGATCTGGAGCAAGAGTTCAGCCTCGATCTGTTTCTGAGGGATACCATTCCGCACGAAGGCACCAATCATATCTTGTCGCTCCTTTCCATCCGGTCCAAAGCGCTCGCCGACTGAAGCCTTTGCCTCCGACATCAAGCGTCCGAAACCTTTGGGGTCTTCGGGGCTCGGAGCGATCTTGAAGATCAGACCAGTGCGGTACAAAAACTTGTGAATCGGTGTTACACCGACAATCGGCGCAACAGTTGACACGAATTCTTCGGCGAGTTTGATATAATCGTAGATGTCTTCGTCCCTGACAAGATATCCAAAAGCTCTGCCATAGGCCAGACTCGTAATCACGTCAAGAGTGAAGTATTGTGATTGAAGAGCAAGGTCCATGGGCTTCAGCGAGTCGCCATCGGAGATGTATTTGGTCTTGATGAGGTTCACCCAGGAAGCAATTTGGTCATCGACGTCCTTCTCTAGTTGCGGGTTTTCCCTGCCGGCGTACGCACCAGCCATCTTGGCTCGCCGTTTGTCGTGCGTTTCAACGTCCAGTTCTGAAAGGATGTTGTCAAGATGCGGATCCGCACGCATGCCAGTATACCAGTCTGAACGTTTGTACGGTGACCGGGCAGCACTCATGCGACGTATCAGCTCCGGATCGCTGGTAGTGAGTGTGCTGGGTCCAATGCGCACCAGAGAACCTACAATTGTTGTTTGTCAGTTACACACACTCTCTCTCTCTTCCTGTGCCTATCGAGTCAAAACGTACCGTATTTCTGGTCAATCTCCCTGTACAGAAGATGCTGTTTCCCGCTTTTCTGCGTCTTCATTATGAACAAATATGAGAATTTGCCAAGGAACGGCCCGGGAATATGTTGCAGAGGAAGCCATGCCTGAATTGCCGTGCAAATGTAGTATACGATGAGAATAAGCGGCACAAAAGGCAATAAAAACTTGAAGATGGCTGAGAGAAACGCTTCAGACGCCATGTTGAGTGCTCGGAGTCGCCTGCGAAAAGGGTCCCGAGAGAATGGAGAATAGACGGTAGATATCACTGCTACCCTTTATCGAATACCGAGTAGTCGCGTGAACATGCCCCACCCTGACGCGGCTTTGCCACCGTACGACCCGAACGCGACATCGGCCATAACCCCATGTCTCTGAGATGATGTATTCGCTATTTGGCAGGGAAAAACTGAAAAAAATGTGTCGATAGAACGACATCTCGGTGAGAGTTCGGCCTCACTACCTATAGGAAGTGAAGCGACTACACCCAAAACAGCAATCGCCGCTGGAACCGAACAAGCCGCTCCCCCGCACTTGTCGGCCACGATAACCGTTTGCTTAACCGCGACTTGGCATAAGCGACCGTTGATCTTAGTAGTATCAAGTTAGAGAAGCCATCGGAATAGGAAAGGAACATCTGTAGGGACAACATCCCCGGTAACAGATATCGGCTTGCAAGCGATCAATGAAACAGAATAGAAACTGGTGAAGAATTTCTCGTCTGACAAAGGTGTTCGCAGAGGAAGAGCGTATCCACTCCTGTTCACCAGCGGTACGGTGCGGAGACTCAAATGGAGTCATGCGGAACCCCCTTCTCCGTCGGTGTCGATTACGGTACTACCTAGTCCCTTCATTCCATCCGCCCGACATACCTCCTTGTAGCTACGCTTCAAAGTAATTGCAGTCCCTGGCCATCATGTCGGTCGTTCCGAAGAACGAAACGTACGAAGCGTTCCGAGCGAGATTCGACGGAGCGATCCTCACCACTTATGTTGTCGCCATGGGTTTCGTACCGCTCAAGATATGGTGCCGCAAGAGGGTGGGCGGATGGGCGAATATGGGTTGCGATGAAGCCTTCACTATATTGGGCGCAGCATTCGTGACCAGTACCTTTGCAGTCATCTATACATGTATGCCTCTTGCTTCCGAACCACACCGGCAACATGAATTTGCTGACAATGCTGGTCAGCTGTTCGACCGCTGCTGGGGAAAAGGTTTGCGGACGTTACGCAGTCGCCCGAAGACATGGCTGAATTGCCTGCATTCGCTCTCTATCTCTGACTGGCAAATCTGCTCTACACATTCAGTGTGATGTTCATGAAGCTGTCCATTGTTGCTCTCTATTGGAGGCTATTTGGCCTGACTCAGAAGGCCCGCATTCCGCTTATTATCGTCGGTAGGATCATCATCGCATGGGGAATCACAGTCGTGAGTCTCTTTCCCCCTGGCGCGCACACTCTTATCACTAACTCGGTGCTTCCGGGCCTTGATTGTTATATTCAACTGCGACCCCATCGCCGGCAGCTAGGACCTCAAACTCGCCGCAATCGCGAAATGCGTAGACAAAAAGTCTTTCTATGTCGGCGGATCCGTCCCAAACGCCATCACGGATATCGTCCTCGTAATCCTGCCTCTGCCGTACGTTTGGAAGTTGCACGCCAGTCTTGCCCAACGAATCGTCCTAGGAGGCATCTTCGCGCTCGGAATGTTCGTATCTGTCGTCTCCATGGTTCGGCTGTCGGTCCTCCTGGACACTGCAAGCGGCGTCTTCGATGTAACATACACGTACAAAGATGTCTACCTATGGAGCCTGGTCGAGATGTTGGCCTGATCTGCGTATGCCTGCCGAGCTTGCGACCTCTTGTGAGAGTCATCGGCCTGAAACGGCTGTTCTCCAGTGGTCGCTCGCGCTCCTCAGGCGGAAGGACACCTGAGCCGTCTCAAGGATTGAGCGGTTACGGAAGCGGACATATGAACTCGCGGAAGAAGCCAAAGGGCGGGTTATCGCAGCTAGACGAAGATGAGTTGGAGATGATCCCTGAACATAAGATGAAGGGGGGCGCATGGACTGGAGGATCGACATCGGGAGCGAGCCAGGATGCGGATAGGGCATCGAATGGCTCTAAAGAGTCGCGGAAGCAGGATGGTCTAGGTGCTATCATGGTGCAGAGAGATTTCGAGGTGCGCTCAAACTTACCTTGAAAATGGAGATAGCTGTACCTTTGGTGGAAAGGAGAAATAAAGGTTTCTTGTACGCTGCAGTATCATGTGTTGAAGTGGTCTTTCTGCGAGCCCAATTGTGCGAACCGCTGTACTTATGATAGTACGACAAACGTTTAAGTATAGGCTGTTGCCTTAGAATAGGCATCACAGACGCCGATTTCACTACTGCCCCTCTATGTCTAACTTCGTAGTGTGCTAGCGTTTGCCCTGTTCCTCATGCCCTGATTTTTTTTTTTCGGCTTGGGATCACCTCCTAACTGTCGCAATAGGTCCAAGGTCCACGACGACATCCCTCGCAAACGCCATAGATCCTGAGCTTCTTCCCAACATTTTGCGCTTGAGTAGTATGTTGGGTCCTGTTTATGGCGCTTACGGTGATCCTGTGGAGCCTATAACAATACAGTAAAGAAATCTATAACAGACGACCACAACGTCTCACTATCATGGCCAGGCTCGTCCCTTACGGATCGACTTCTTCACCGCCCCGGACAGATATAACACATCCCATACCAACACCTGCAGCACGTAAACAACACCCTCTCCTGCCTCATCCCGTTCGGCTGCGCGCACCTACAACATCGCCAGCCCGGGCACAAAGCGCACCAACAATGACCGCACTTCTTATTCTTACATCTCGCCAGGCGCCTCGTCTATCAGGCCTGTTGCCTCCGCGCCCGCACTCGTGGCATCTCCAGCCTTTGGCTTTCCTTGAATTAGGAGGCTGTAGTTGCGGGTATCGTTCGTTCATGGGGTAGTAGGGTACTGGGTGGTGGTGCATGATAGGAAGCGGGAACATGGCTAAGAAAAAACTGTTCTTCGATAGCTCAGAAGTCAACTCTATAGCGCGAGGTGATTGCTAGCCCGAAGCTTCAACGGTAGCAAAATACGTAATTCCTTCTAACGTACTATAGAATAACACTACATAATTAAAATAGCTAAAAATAAAAATTTTAATTTTTTTTTTACTACTTTATAAGATCTACTATAATAAATAATAATATATATATTAGATCTACGTCTATTTAAAAATTATTTTTTTATTTCTATATCTTTTACCTTTATATCTATACTAATACTAACGCCTTCCCCTTTATAATAACCTATAATATTAAAAACTACTTTTAGTATATTACTATAGAGTAAATTAACTTTTTATAAATATTTTTTAAAAAATAAAAATACTATATATCTACGTACTTAATAGAAACTCTTTAAAAAGTATATACTATATAATAAATATACTATAAAATATATTATTTATAAAAATATAAAACTTTTTTTACTTTTAATAATATTTTTTTATATTAATTTAACTCCTTACCTACTAAATTAAGAATAATAATTTTATAGAGGTAGTAAAATAATATTTAACATCTAAGGGCCGGCGTACGACGCAGGAGGTTACAATTCTGTATCCTGAGGTCATTAAGGCTTCAGAATCAGTACGCTAGCACCCGGCGTCGCACGAAGCTCATGGACGAATCGATGCGCCAGTATCAACCTATGCACTGTAATTGAATATGACAGTGGTATATAGGCTCCCTGGAAGCCACGCCCGGACCCATGAACCCCACGAGCCATCCCGCCAATCATCCACCATGCCCAGGACAAACCTAAAGCTGAACCAACCGGCCGCCTCTTACGATACACCATTCAACCACGCTACAAAGCGAAGTATATCCACCCCCCCACAAATACTCTTCATTCGACCATTCATCCTGGGCACATCAGCGGCGTAACCCTAGGCTAGAATCCGGGAACCAACCGCCAGGGGCACTCACGGCTTTCTTTCCGCTCGCTACTATTGTTGCCCTCCCGGCTGTCCTTGTTCACATTAAGATCCTGCCCCTTGACCGGCAGCTTCACCTTCTCGTCCCGCCATTGACTTTCCTGCTTTACTTGGGAACATAAATTGACGGAAGAGCCCTTTGGCGTGGCGATGTCGTTGGTGGTCGCTTGAAGCCCTATGTCGGAATTCATGGAGGATGTTGTACTCGAAGTTGAAGTGCGACGCGGCTGCCGGGTCGAGATCATATGGTAGGCGAGTGGCGACATGTTTGTTGGCGCTATGGCGTGCTTGGGGGGAAATTTCCGTTTGGTGTTGTTTGCTGGGATGGGGCGTGACAGGTGGCGGCGTGAAGAGAGGTAGAGGTAGAGAGAAATGAGAGTTCAAGCTCCAAGTCGTGTGGTTGGGTCGTCTGGTCGAGGTTGTTTCGTGGCGATGTTGGATGGTGGGCATGAGAATTATATACGTGGTGAGGAGGAAGCTATGTGAGGCTTGGGGAAGTCACACCCTCCTTCTGTGCGTATTTATGCATGGCTACGAGAGTGGCGCAAAGTCGCCCAGAGCTTACTCTTAGCACCCATATTTACGCTTACTACTTGTTAACTAACTATACTTACCCTTCTTAACTATACTATTTAGCGTTTTTAAATATTATTTTTCTTTTATATTTTAAACTACTATAACTATTACTAATAATAAGTAATATTTTTAATAAAATTATATTAGATAAAAAAAAATTATATATAAATTATAGTATATACCTGTTTAATATTTATTAATTTAAATAGAGGTAAATATATACTAAATATAAAATTTAGCTTTATAAATATTATATAAATAATATATTAACTAAACTATTAATTTTCTTTTTAATTAACTTCTAAAATTTTATTAATATACTAGTATTATAACTTAATTATTTCTTTTTATAACTTATAGTTTTAAGTTTTATTATATACTAGTAAAAAGTTAAATATGTATATAAAACTACTTATTATTATATTTTTAATATAAATTATAAAAAAAATATTAGAAAGTTATATATTTAAAACTTAGTTAGTATCATTTACTAAAAATAATAGTAAGGTATATAAAGTATAATAATAAGCTTTTAGTAATAGATATTAAAACGGATAATTTAAAAGCTAAAATATAAATAAAAAATATTATATGCTATAGTTAGCGGAGGGCGAATTAAAGTCCGTTTTAAAGCAGTAGTATAATCTTAAGAAAATATCACATTACAGGCGATGACACGGTGCCGTATACACGCTTACTGACGTGAAGTCATTCGAACAGACTAGCCTTCCAACATGGAGTCGCTATATCCACTCCACTGCATCGAATCGTTTGAAAGTGGGCACTCGGCCCGTTGATAGCTGTGACATGTAGAACTCGTCTCCCCGCAAATTCACTGTGATAAAAATGCAACTCTGTAGATTACATACATAATCTGTCTTTTCCTCCTCCCGTTGGCACGGTCCCATGCCGACGCTACGGCAACAACTCATCCGTCCACAGCGTCCTTACGAAACTCACTGGCGACTTTACTCGCACAACTTGTGACCCTATCCTCCACAATCTTAGCCTTCGGTTGACCGGTCTATGCACGTGTGAAGTATCGAGTCACACGTATCCATGGCTCTGTACCACTTTGCCCAGGCGATGCTCACGGCTTGTCGCTCGAAGCGCAAGGTAACACATTTCCACTTAGGTAGGACTTAGTCTTGTTTATTGCGTAATGTGCGACGCGAACAGTCATAGCTACCAAAGGGTAGTCCGCGGCACGACCTTGTTCGCGGGCGGACCGTAGCCATAGTTGTCGGTTGACAGCTCGGGAGCAATGCGGAGGGCGTGGGTGTCGGATCCAACTCGGTTTTGGAATGAGCAGGCATCGCGTTCGCACCGATGGATGACAGTAACGCTTAACGGTCAGTCGCTGTCTTGGTCGGAATGAGAATCTGACGAAATGTTGGGACACGATGACCAGCCAGTATACACGGGGTCTGGGTTGGATATATCGGGGGATCGCCGCTGCAGTACGAACGAAGATGTACTCAGAGCTCAGAGCTCGATCCGCACAGCTGTCAGGGTTCGAAGTCCCTGGCTTCAGACAATATGATCTTTTCGGAGCCTTGTTTGCGGCGCGCGGGTTTGAATTGATGTAATGGAATCGTATTCGGCACGCATGCTTGCCTCGCCATCTGCCCGCGTTCAGGTATTCCGCCCGTCCGATCTATGTCCCCGAACGCCGTACTTGATTTCTTCGTAGGTGGTAATACATATAAATGATGCCTTGCGCTTCGAGATTCCACACTATATCCTTCTAGCCCGATATACCATAGCAAAGCGGTCATGTCCAACATTAGTCGCACCTTGACTAGTGTACGATTGATAACCAGCATCATTTGGACGGTCCTCACGATGCTGCTTCGCCAGGTTTGGCTTCCGTAGTCTCTGGTTTCGTGCCCTCCATATTCCCGTCACTCTTCTTATCAGGCTCACTTTTTGCGACCACTTTCCCTTCAACTAGCTGGATGAGGTAAGTCCCGGTATTGCCAGCACCATCAATGTGTCCGAGTTTTGCATCAAATAGTTTCGCGTCACGGAGAAGTCTAAAGGTGTCAGCCATGCTGCACGGATGATCAACATATACACGTACCTTTGCTTCCCAGGGCCAGTCTTAACGGCGGCCTCTTTGAATACCTTCCCGATCTGATCGCGGTAGCTCTCAAACACTGGGCCCATTATCATCCTAACCTGCACCTCATGCAGATACTTGTTGATGACCTTATGTAGCGTCACGGTTTCTTTGGTTAGTGTCTCCATGTTTGGGCTGACATCTTTCTTGCTCTCCCCCTGGCTATCCCATTCAACCTTCTTAAGGTTACGCACATGAACCGTCGCGCGATTACTCATGATATCGATGAGTTTCTCGTGGATGGACTGTTGTTGGTCGTGGAGTAAGCGCTTCACATTGTCGAACTCAGTCAGGGCGGTTTTGTTGGCTGTAGCATGGCGGCGCGCGCATTCACGGAGATAGGGCAGAAGTGCGATGATGAAAGAGAGGGTCTGCGAAGCAATGGCGAGATGCTTAGTGTTAATGTTCTTGAGGCCAGCAGAGTGCATGGCGCCAGCACCAAGGATGAGCTGGCAAAGACGCGAGTTGAAAAGCTTGATGTAGTCGCACAGGGCGGTCGAGATTTCGGAGGTCATGCTGGGCATGGCTACAAGGAGAATTTCGAAGCGTTCGATGCCGCGGATGACGACGGTCGAAGAGCTGGAGATAATATACCTCTCCTCGTCCACATATGCAGGGGCAAGCGTTTTCTTCTCCTTCTCTGAAGAAATGCCGTTAGTCTGCAAGGTTCCATTCGTAGCGATCGCGTCCTTGATTTCGCCGAAGATAGAACCTGCTTGTACCCACTCAGATGGGTCTGATTCCATGCCCTTCAATATTCTTAACAGAACTTCCCTGTCAGATTCGTCAAAATCCTTTGGCTCCCAGCGATCAGAGTCCATGGCTATCGCCAGTCCTTGTTTCTCATTGTCCCCAAACTTCGACACGAAATCGGTGATATGATTGTTTACGACGCCCTTCAGTGCCGCACCAGAACGTCCAGAAACGGCTTCACATTCGTCAGCGAACAGTCTGCAAAGATTGAAATAACGAAGGAACCGATCGAAAGGTAGGTTGGTCGTGGCCTCGGCGCGGACTTTCAAGAGTTTAGTGACTTGCGTCTGAGCGGCGTCTACAGCTTGCCCGAGCAGGCTTGACATGTCCAACGCTTGCATCAACTCCTCTTGCAGGCCGTTCATATCCATCGGCGTTGGGCCTGCTCCCATTGTACCGTCGATAGTGCTCATATATGGGCTCCTGGGTGGCGAGCGAAGTCCTCCGCTGGACGCTGGAGGAGTGCTCACGCCGCTGGTAACGTCAAGAAGTACTTTCACTTGCACACTTAACCGCCGTATTGCCTCACCAATGTCGGTGAATATGTTGGTGAAGAAATCTTCGGCATCAGCAGGATCCATGGCCCGTAGGTTACGAGCGAGAATCGAGTTTTTGTCTTGCTGACTGTAGCCCCTACCGCCTCGAGTAGAGACGGAAGTCATTGACTCCGCATCGTCATCGGTAGAGCTCGGCAGATATTTCCGTATCAGTAGCTTCATTTCGCGCACGATGGCATCCCGAAACGTAGCGCTGGCTTGATTCGTGAAATTAGAGCCATTCAAACCAACTAGACTTGCTCGTAACTCTGACCGAAACTGATTGCTTGTTGTTAAATACGCAGGCAGTGTTGACTTTGGTCGCTGATGGTCTCCCCGACCTCGCTGCGATGTGTTCGCCCACCTCTGTAGTGTATCCCGGCTTGGTACGTTTTTGACGTGCTCACGCAGATCCGCGACGAGCGTTTCCACGAAACGCTGTTCGAAGCCCTTCCCGATGCGAAATCTCAGTTGCTGTATACCTTCCGATACACCCTCGAGCGCTCGAAGATTGCGAAGATCGACTAAGTTTGAAGGACATGGTGATTGTATCCAGGAGGTAGCGGAAGGGTCTTCGGTGTCCAACGTGCCGCAGATCAGCCTTTCCACGGACTCCAAGCGCGCAATGGCCGAGTCAAGTTCGCCTTTGTCCACAGTCTCGTCGCATATCGACAGTCCAGCAATGACAGCCTGCAGCTGATCAGTTGCGTGCGTAAGCTTCCGGAGGTTCTCCCGCCGCCGTTTCATTTCCACGATCTTGAGGCCTCCCACGGCCATCTGATCGTCCAGTCGCTTGAGATCTTCCCGGAGAGTCTTGATCCTCTCAACAGACTCGGAAGCTTCCGACTGAAGCTCCCTCAGGGAGCCGAGCGCGGCGAAGAAGGACGTGGAAGCGGTAGATATCGACGATATCAGGTGCACTTCTACAGTGTCCATGTACCACGAAAGTTTCTCCTGCAGTATCGCGTTTGTCGCGAGTGCCTTGCGTCCAGGCGGTTGAGGCGCATCAAGCGATCCATTGGCGTCGTTTACGTCGTCTCCGCTCTTTGTCCGCGCCGGCCTCACCACTTCTGATCTTTCGCTCACAATGTCGAAGGTACGGGGGTTCTCGAGGTGGAAATTCTCGTCAAAATATACATTGGGAATCGTAGATAGCGGTGTGATGGTCGGCAGCGCGCGTTTCGACCCGCTCACGCGGCGTTTCGACCTCTGCGGCGAGCCCGACGGCGAGAAGGCGGACGAGGAGAGCTTGGGAGTCGCGACTGGTGAAGGCGTTTGCAGACCACGCTCAAGCACATCGGCGAGCTCGTCCTTCTTGACAGAGGCTTTCCTCAAGATGGGCGACGTATCCTCCGACTCGGCCTTTGCGCGCTGGAAGGCCTCGTACAGGTTGCCCACTTGCGACAGGTACGGGTTGAAGGCGGAAGGTTCGACGTGGGGGATGTTGGCGAGGGTCACGGGAGGTATGTCGCGCATGGACGGCGGCCTATGGCTGCCTGCCATGGCCGTCTGGGCAGTATGCGGCAGCATGCCGGTGCGCACGATGGGGGGTTGCAACAGCGTCGAAATGGCTGCAATTGTCAGCATGGCCAATTGCCCACCTCCCGCATAGCTCTGCAGCGCAGTTACCATTGTTGCCCTGCTCCCTCACCGGTCCCATGCTTCCTTTGAACGCCGTGTCCAGCGCTCCTCCCACCGAGTGTATCGAGCTCGACGTGGACCCGCGACGTGGCTGATAGCGGCCGCCTGTCGAACTGGGGCGGTTGACCCAGTCATGCTGCTGGGGAAAGGGGAACCGGCCCTGATTGTTGGGGTTCGGCGACAGGATTTCGAAGCTCTCTGGGGACGACGGCCGGGGGGAGGACGACATGTTCGCGGCGCAAGTCGCGTGGGTGGCCGAGGCATGGGGAGGACACGGCGGATTAGGGGGCCGCGCTACGGCATGCCGAGCCGGATGACCAGAAGCTCAAGTGATACGGCGTAAGAAGCGCGAGGTGAAGGCACGAGGCGGCGTCCGGGGCGTGTATTTGGCGGATATGCTGCGTGCTCACACGCTCCAGCAGCTCCGTGGATGGTAGCCGCACCCTTCTTGGCAGGGATCCGGCGCTCGGGGCGCCGGGCCTAGCGTGCCTGCCGATTGCGCATGCCCCGATCGAAGACACAGAAGCAACCATGTTCCAAGGATTCGCTGCAACTGTAAGAGGGGCTTGGTTATGCGTAGCAGGGGAGCGGCAAGGCAGGTAGGCACGCGGGGGAATGCTTCTTCCTAGCTGGCGAGCTAGCCGTCGGGGCAATGGAGGACGGAAGGCACGGCGGGCATGGAACAGTATACGAAGGAAATGCGCACAGCAGCTGGCAGGCTTCCATGGCTACGCGACTTCGCAATGGCATTCACACTGCACCCTCCAGCGGGCGCTGGGTGCAGTGTGCGTCGGTCGCGCTAGGCCGAAAGGAGGCATAAGTGGTCTACGCGTCGTTTTCAGGAGCGCGTTCCGGCGCGTCGCCCCTCCCACCTCATAACCGCCCGCCCGCATCCCCAGCGCTCGACAAGGCCACGCACCCGCAGCGCACCCGCAATGGCCGACAGACAGACGACCTACACCGTAAGCGTGTTCCCGAGCGACGTCGACGGCGACCGCCAGGATGCTGCCCCCACGCGTGTCCAGAAGGCCCTGGCCGACTTTGTCATGGACTTCCACCTCGACAATGTCTTCATCTACAGGTACATGGCAAGCGCTGCGGACCCAAGAGCACCTCTAACACCGGCCCAGGGACCAGATACGCGAGAATGTGCTCATCAAGCAGTACTACTGCGACATCGACATGGCACATCTCATCTCGTACGACGAGGAGCTGGCGCATAAGCTGACCCAGGACCCCGCTGAGATGATTCCTCTGGTATGTGCAGGGAAACCATGCCGAGTGCGTTTCTGACAGGATCCAGTTCGAGGCTGCCCTCAAGTCGTGCACCCAGCGAATCGTCTATCCCTCGCAGCGAAACATCAAGCTACCAGAGCATCAGCTGCTCCTCCACTCCTCCGCTTCGGAGCTCTCCATCCGCGATCTGACTGCTGCCCAAGTCTCACGTCTCGTGCGCATACCAGGCATCATCATTGGCGCCTCGACGCTCTCTTCAAAAGCCACAACGCTCGCTATCCGGTGCCGCAATTGCCAGCATGAAGAAGTGATACCAGTGTCGGGCGGCTTCTCGGGCGTCTCCCTCCCGCGCACCTGCAGCCGACCGCGCGGTGAGAACGACGACAAATGCCCGCTGGACCCATACTATGTTATGCACGAGCGCTGCCAGTTCATCGACCAGCAGGTGCTCAAGATGCAAGAAGCGCCCGACCAGGTACCCGTTGGTGAACTGCCGCGACACATTATGATCTCTGCCGACCGCTATCTGGCGAACCGCGTCGTCCCCGGCACAAGGTGCACTGTCATGGGTATCTACTCCATCTACCAACAGAAAGGGTCCAAGAGGTCGCAGAACGCCGCAGTAGCCATCCGGAATCCGTACATCCGCGCCGTAGGCATCCATGCCGACGTAGACCACACCGCCAAGGGCAACATGACGTTTACCGAGGAGGAAGAGCAGGAGTTTCTCGAGCTGAGCCGACGACCGGACATCTACGAGGTATTTGCGAACTGCATTGCGCCCTCCATCTACGGCAACAAGGATATCAAGAAAGCGATTGCGTGTTTGCTCATGGGAGGCTCCAAGAAGATCCTACCAGATGGCATGAAGCTACGTGGAGATATCAACGTCCTGCTTCTCGGTGATCCTGGTACCGCAAAGTCGCAGCTGTTGAAGTTTGTGGAGAGGGCAGCACCCATCGCTGTCTATACGTCTGGGAAGGGCTCATCAGCAGCCGGTCTGACGGCTTCTGTCCAGCGCGACCACAATACGCGCGAGTTCTATCTTGAGGGAGGAGCCATGGTCCTCGCCGATGGTGGTGTTGTCTGTATCGACGAGTTCGACAAGATGCGCGACGAGGACCGTGTTGCTATCCACGAAGCTATGGAGCAACAGACAATCTCCATCGCCAAAGCAGGCATAACCACGATCCTCAACTCACGAACGTCAGTTCTCGCCGCCGCCAACCCTATCTTCGGTCGCTACGATGACATGAAGACGCCAGGTGAAAACATCGACTTCCAGACCACCATCCTGTCCCGTTTTGATATGATTTTCATCGTCCGAGACGAGCATGACCGCGGTCGCGATGAGCGGATGGCGAAGCACGTCATGGGTCTCGCTATGGGCGGTCGTGGCACAGAAGAAGTGGTGCAAGCCGAGATCCCCATCGAAAAGATGAAGCGCTACATCTCATACTGCCGACAAAAGTGCGCTCCACGTCTGTCCCCCGAGGCGGCCGAGAAGCTCTCCTCGCACTTCGTCAGTATCAGGCGACAAGTCCACGCTTCCGAGATGAACGCAAACCAGCGATCCTCTATTCCTATCACTGTGCGTCAGCTAGAGGCTATCATTCGTATCACCGAGTCACTTGCCAAGCTCTCGCTGTCTCCCGTAGCCGATGAGTCGCACGTTGATGAAGCGATCCGTCTGTTCTTGGCTTCTACCATGGATGCAGTGACGCAAGGTGAAGGCCAAGCCTCGAGAGAACTCATGGATGAGGCCAACAAGGTCGAGGAAGAGTTGCGACGACGCATGCCTATCGGTTGGCAAGTCAACCTTTCCACGTTAAAACGCGAGATGTGCGATGGAAAGGGGTACTCAGAGCAAGCTCTGGGTCGCGCATTGCACGTCATGGCTGCGAGGGAGACGATACAGTGGAGGCATGGCCAGAGCGCCGTGTATAGGTCGAACATTTAGGCGGGTGGGGGTTTCGAGTATATCATGTCGCGGCGTTGGGGTGCCGGATGACATGTTCTGGACATGAGACCACAACGATGGGTATATGTTGAAGGAAGATACCTCTGTGCATGAGGCTGAATCATGGTACTGGCGTTTCTGGTCTTGCTGATTAGCATGTAGCGCTTCCCATCGATATACGACTACATCATAATCACATTGCATGGCTATGCCTGGCTTGTGATCAGATTGTGGAAGCTCATCTCCCTTTCCATTACCTCTCATCCAGCTAAACAAAACCCCTCGAAAGTTTGTTTCGAAGTCCATTTCCGCCAGCTTCCGGTCCAGATCGCGATGTTGCTCTGCGATCAGGATCGAAAAAAACATTGTGCAGTACGCAACGTCGATCTTGGCGTTGTGCGCAGCATTGTTGATGCCACTTTTGACATTCTATTTTGAAAGCATCGTCAGCACAATGAGCTCCTCGTTCCTCTACATAAGAGCCATCCCCAATTTCACCTGACCTCGAACCAAATAGGAAAACAAAATTTGTACAGACACGACACCGCAGCGCGGAGCCCGCCTAGTGATCCCACCTATAACTTTCCTCGATCGCAACGACTCCTACTTCTCAACTTCCAACAACTTTCGTCTCAACTTCAGAAATCACAAAAAAAGATGACTGGAAAGATCTACAAGTATCAGTTTGGAGAAGCGAAGACCGAGGAGATGATCGAAGAGACGAATTACGGGATCGTGAACTTTTGGAACTTCGCCATGGACTACGGAACTGAGATCAAGGCCGTTGAGTACTCGTCCGCTCCCTCACAGGATGAGGTCGAGGAGGACGATACCGATGCGCGTATCGACGCTTGGCTCGACTCCATCATTCCGCACGTTCCTTTCCATAACATGGTGTTCTTCGACGCCGATATGATGGCCGCAGCGATGGGTCTACAGCGCGTTACCTTCTTCAACGGTCGGACCTTGACCGATGGAGAGGTTATGGATGCGTCCATAGTGTTCTGCTTGCCGAACGGCGAATTTGTGTACGACCGGGCGGCGCTGGAGAAGTTTGTCGAGGGTAGGTGGGAGGAGTGTGTCTATTGGGGTCCGAAGTTTGAGCTGCTGGCTGCTCGCTCGGACTCATTTTATGCGTTGCCCTCGTACACATCTACCGTCGAGGAGGGAAAGGATGCAGTGGCTACGGAGAACCCGTTTCCAGACGAGAAAGGAGCCCCTGAGGGGAAGGACCGGATCCCGTTTCACCCTCTGTTTGATGGGACGGTTGTTGACGAGGACGAGAACGACGACGAGCCGGTAGAGTTCGCGTTTTCAGACGAGGATGCGGAGTCTGAGGCGTCCTTTGGCTGTGTCGGTGCAGCTGATCATGACAGGGCCGTCGCCGCGGCAAAGGCCGCTGCGAACGCGGTCGAGACGCTGAGCGCCTTCGCCATGCGCCAGTCCACTCCTCCGCAAGCGATCATGCAGTTCGTAAAGCAGGTCGTTGCGACGCCTGCTCTAGCCAACAATCTCCCTTCCCGCTCTGTCTTCGCCCAACTCGACCGCGAAGTCCTGCCTTTCCGCCGCCCCTTCTACGCGGGCCCGCCAAAGTACTACAACAAGAAGACGGGCCCGCCACCACCCATCAAAGTGGTTGCTCGAAAGCCTGTGCCCGTAGAGCCGGTAATTCGCCGCATGAAGTCTTCCACGCAGATAGCACCCCGTCGCGACAACACCGCCGCGCTGCGCGCCATGCAGGCCAACCTCCGCGATGCAAACATTGCCTGGCCCACGTACGAGCGCTATTGGAGCCCACTCCAAAACCTCCCTGCGCCGCGCATCCGCGCGCATCCCCCCCGCCCTCTGCCCACTATCTGGCAGCCTGTGCACCCGGAGGTCAAGGCTCAGCTCGAGGCGGCGAAGCCGCTGTATCTGACCGTGATTCACAAGTCGCCTGATGGAGTGCCTCGACACAACATCGAGTATGGGTGGGAGTCGCCTAGTACGCTTGCGTCGGTAGACCGGCTCCGCCAGCCGAGCTCCTCTGCTTCTTATCAACCTTTTCAGTTTGACGGCTCCATCCACTCTGTTGAAGCGATTGACCCGGATCTCGTCCCCTCACGTCTGCGTGTGCGGAAGAAGACGGCGGCCGTGAAGGAGGCGGATGGGTACGGGCATCCCGCCGTGCCAGTGCCGTGGGCTGAATCTTTCCGGGAGCGGCACCAGCAGCGGCAATTCTCGCGCGTTGTGCGCAGTGCTGCGGGTCAGCTTGGGCTTGTCGAGGCGATTGAGCTGCCTGCGGAGGCGCCAAAGGCTCGCGTGCCGCTGTGGAAGAAGCCATTCGAATTTGTGCGGAAAGTCTTCCACGCTACGACGCGAGAACGTGATTGGATTTCTTAAGCCCTTCGACCTCGGTTTCGGTTTGAGACCTTGAGATTGGGGTTTGAGGGGTCCAACGCTCGTCCGAGTCGTGCGAGCATCATGGCATGTACTCGCAACCTTGTTCGTGCATATTTCCAATTTGAATCGTTGTCAGAAGTTAATTGCAGACGATTTTGTTAGACCCAATGTTCTCCTTTGTGCTGAATGCTCGCTGGCGAGTATGTGTATTAACGATCCAGAACGCAGATGGATCGAGCCTGTACTCTCTTTGCTCTGGTATATCCCTAATACGCAGCGTTTCTTGTTGATTTTACCGCTTTTCCACAATTCGATATCTTTGCTGTAATAATCAATGTACTTTTCTGATTCCATCTTACCTTTGCGGCTGTATAGTGTGACGTCGTCCATCGGATTACCGAGGATCGGGTAGCGCTATATCTGAATGGGCTAGCGTAGCCGATGTCACTCCCAAACGCTCACCACGTTAGTACATATCAATGCCTCCCTTGCACATCCCCGACCGTCAAGATCAAGCAATATGCCTCTCAAGCCAGCTGTCATATCAGTCATCGGCTCTCTCAATGTCGACCTTGTTACACGCACGCCTCGCGTCCCTGTGGCAGGCGAAACCTTGACCACCGAATCCTTCAGCACTGGTTTTGGAGGGAAAGGCGCAAATCAAGCCGTTTCATGTGCACGGCTCTCACGAACACAACAACAAGCTGCTAACCGCGAGGCATCTGATGTGGAAGTGCGGATGGTGGGTGCCGTGGGCGAGGATGAGTTTCATGAGGGTCTCTTGAAGAGTTTGCAAACCGATGGCGTGGATACGAAGGGCGTGAGGGTGCTAAAGGGGAAGAAGACGGGCGTTGCCGTGATTGTGGTGGAAACGGGGACGGGTGAGAATAGGATTATGTTCTGCCCAGGAGCAAACTACGAAGTGCAGGTGGAGGATTTGGTAGAGGAAAATGCCGGGGTCGTGTTGTTTCAGTTGGAGTTGCCGTTGGAAGTTGTAAGTGGCTCTTGAGATTAAGATATTCGTGGGTGGGATTGTAGATTGTATAATGTCCCGTGCTGACTACGATTAGGTTCTGCATAACATGAAGATAGCACGTGAAAAGGGCGCAGAGACTATCGTCAACCCTGCGCCAGCTATCCCTCTTCCAGCTGAGGCATACAAGGGTCTCGGGCATCTTATCGTTAATGAGACCGAGGCTGCAATTCTATCCGGAATTGAGAAGCCTACATCGTGGGACGAGGTCGCGTCCGTCTTCATCTCGAGGGGCGTGAAGAACGTCATAATTACTCTTGGTGGAGAAGTACGTACTCATGGCTCTTCGAAAAATTTTGCGCACTGACATTTTTCTAGGGAGTATACTATCAAACAGAGAAGCGAAAGGGACAGTCACAATCAGGCCAGACCGTTCCGGCGAGGAAGGTCAAAGTCGTCGACACCACAGCAGCAGGTGACACTTTCGTAGGCGCCTACTCCGTGGCAGTCGCTAGATGGAAGGCTTTCTCGCAGGGCGAGGAGTTTGACCTGGACTCAGCAATCAAATATGCCAACTTAGCTGCTTCGTTGACGGTGCAGAAAGCTGGTGCGCAATCGTCTATTCCGTGGGTAGATGAAGTGCCATCCTCATAGTGGATCCGGTCACGGTTACGGAACCTCAATAGAAAAGACCAACGACTAGCTAGAGAATTAATCCAAAAGCGTTGATGATCCACTTCTACCCTCGCAGGAATCATGTTCGACGCACTGAACTCATAGTGATTATAGTCGGCACGATGTTATCATGAAATTAAAGTCACTCTCAGATCCAGGTCCATTCTCTAGTAACTCCTGTCAGGAGTAGAAAGTGTCTACTTGGCGCCACAAACGAGTGGTGGGTTGCTTGTTACGGATTGGCGATACGGAGTTGCGACGCACTATATTACGTCTTCGTAGATTGCCTCAATGAAAGAGACTAAAGATGCATTCTTGAAAGCTTATTTGGAACATATGCGATTGCACGTATGTCTTTTTCTGCACCTTCAATATTCAGCGCTCGAGGGCAGTGAAACACAAAACTGTGAGCAGAAAACGACTAGAAACTATGCTGGGAAGGTGTTGTGGATGAAGGCTTGCCGCTTCAGAATGCGAAGTTGACGCCTGAAACATTCACTCTCCCATGAAAATTCGAGTCTGTGGGTAGCACGTCACCCCTTGCGACATGACAGCGGACGTGACTGTAGAGCGTGCAACCTTGTGCATTGAACGCGGTCTCGAAGGACTGTGTTTTGCAGCGCTTACGCGTAGCACATCAAAGATCGCAAGGGTAAAATTGTACTTCTGGCTTTTATAACTGCCAAAGGACACTTGATCGGTGTCAGCGCCCCTTGGTGAGATATGCGAATCACGATGATAACCCCAGCATGCGGTAAACAATCCGTCTTTTAAACACCAAGACGATAATTTGGGTATCTGCGCGACACACATTAAGGTCCATGCACATCCCTCACGCAAAAAGAGCCGTCTATTTAATTTCCCTCTCATTGGGAAAGGAAAACGCCGCTATATGCAATCTTAACCACCTCGCCCATCATTAGACTAAGCTCGCCCCGAACGCCATGGAGCCTAACACCACCGCAGTACAAACGAAAATTGCACCCCATCCTCCTTGTATGGGCCTGACACCACCTGCAGCAGCACCCTTGGAACTCGATGGCTTCGGTGGACTTCCATTGCCGCTTCCGTCACTTCCACCATTGGTTCCAGTAGCGCCGTTGCCACCACTTGAAGGGTTGTTTGGACCCTTGCCGGTTTGCTCTTCTTTGCTCGTGACCGAGCCCGCGACGCAGGCAGCTTCGTCTAAGCCGCCATCTTTGCCGAAGGCAACCTCGGCGGCTTTGCTCCACAGCGACGTCACGTTGAGATACATGTTGGGCTCGTAGTAGATCCTACAGCTCGCTGTATCGTTGAGGAACTGTGTCGGAACACCATCCTTTTCAAGGCCCTTGCGAATAGTGTCTTGGAAGTTGACGCCTGCAGAGCTGACCTCGATGCCGAACGGTTGAGGCAAGGTTTCGCGCCAATCCTTGACCTCGTCGACGCCAGCGCTGAAATCTTCGATGACGTTGGCAGAAGTTTGGATTAGGTACTCCGAAGTCAACAGCATGGAACCTTTGGTGCCGCCGACGACTTGCATAGGGCCGCTGCTAGGTGTACCGCCCACAACGAGTGTCTTGACACCTGCTTGTTGCACCATGAGTTCAGCGAAAAGGGAGCAAGTGGAGGCGCAGATGCCATCAGAGAGAAGGACGATGTTTTCCGCCTTGAAGGGAGACTCTGTGAAATTGGCGCGTTTAAGATAGCCGGTCATGCTGATGCCGATCGAGTAGGTGTCGTCAGAAGTCTCTAGCGGATCGGAGAGGTTATATTTGAGGAGGGCAGTAAAAGAGTCGCCGTTGAACTTCTCGGGTGGGTACATGGCTTTGAAATCGGAAAATTCTTGGTCGTCGGCGTTGATATAGGAGCGGTAGTTGAACGGAGACGTGTACAGGTTACCATTCGTGCTGTTCATTGTTTGCAGAGAAGACAACTTCTCGCCGAGTAACTCCGAGCCTTTGTGGCCACGCCATCGTGCCTGGAGCTGCGGCTTTTCGTTAGGGAAGAATTGCAAAAACGTGTCGTAACCAAGGAGGATCTTTCCGCCACCGTTCGTTCGCATATCGATGACGTGCTTTTCAATCTTTTGGGCCTTGGCTTGGTCGATGTATGATTGTACCACGGCCTGAAATTCCCTGGCCTCGTCATTGTCGCCTTCGCCAGCTTCCACATTGAACGTTTGCACCATCAAAACGCCGATTTTACCAACGCCTGTATCAATGAAGTATCCAGCGAGTTTGACTTCTTCGGATTTGTGTTCAACTACAGCTGTAGGATACGCCCAGGGTACCCAGCGGCGGTCGAGCTCCGCTTCACGTGGGTACTCAAAGTTTCGCGGCACGTTATGGTGGCTAGCCCTCTTTGTGTGACTGTTACTGTCCGATTGCGGAACGATGAATGTGTCGTAAAAGTCCTTGCCATCTTTGATGGAAAGCCATCTATTTGGCTCGACAATAACAGCCGAGTTTACGAACCCACGGGAGGTGCCGTTTTCGTATGAGATGTTGACCGAAGGACCAGGATAGAACTGAGGGTTTGCAAAGAAGCCATAGTTCTCTGCAGGTTGCATATAGAACATGGAGTTATACCTCGCGTCCGGGTCATGGTAGGCCGTATCCATACTTTCATCTTTGATGAACTGCACGGCTTCTTTCCCTTCAATTTGAGAAATGGCGGATCGCTTGACGTTCCCGTCCAGCGTCTTGTTGAAATCTCCAATACCCCATATCTTAGGCTCGCCCTTGCCGTCCTCTGTTGCTGAAATGAGCGCAATTTCTCGGTCTCTCCGCCATCTGAAAACACCGGCATGTGCCATCCCAGAGAACGTAAGATGGCCATCATGCGCCTTCACCAGCAACTTTGCTATATCGATCTCGAAGTCATATTCATTGTCGTAATCGCCTTTAGAGACCTTGACGGCAATGTCATCCAGGCCCTTTTGAAGATCTACACCTTCGTCACCATATCCTTCTGGTGGATTCTTCAGGTACGATAATGTTGATTGCCATTCCATCATGTTCTTCAAAGATTTCAACGTTACGGTCGCGGCATCTTTGTCAATGGGGACTGATTTTAGGCAGGCGTACGCGAGCTAGTTTTTTGTCAGCACTATGTCCTGTCGACGACTTTATCATTCTAAACGATTCCGCCTCACCTCGGCGTCTATGACCGTCGTCTTAGTCACAAGTCCTGCAATCTGACCACATGCCTTTCCCGTGTCTATAGGCCCCGAAGCAGATGCTGTAGATGCAGGTTGGTTACTATCCGCCGTCGCACTCGTACCGAACGAGGAAGTCTCTATTTGCGCTATGGCGACGGACAACAGCGCCAATAGCGCTGCTACGGTCCTCATCTTGATGTATTATCGGTTTATGAGCGCAGTAGTTTTAAAGGAGCGGACGTGGAAGCTCGATGGCGAGGCTGTCTTCGAAGCGGAAACGGGGGCTGCTGATACGATGGGTGCGGAAAGTTGCAGGGCCGGATATAGCCTGATTAGAAGCGAAAGTACGAAGAAAGTCGCATGCGTGCGATCTAGCCGTCCAATTCTAAAACTGGAAAATTTCCAACTCCCAGAGCCGTCCCATACGAAGGAGCACCGGACAATTACCAAAGTCCGGAATCTGTAAGCCTGCGCAAGTACCCGCTCGCTCTTGTAACAATTCTTCTTCAGCACGACGAACTGAAACAAAACGAAGGCAACAAGACCCGCACACAAACGACTGTGTGCAAAGGCGTAAAGCTGCCAGTCTGGGGGACATTCACATCTTATTGCGCCAGCTTACGCAGGCCTCGTGCATTGTGCCTGCGCCTCGCTCGGCCAGCCCTGTCAAAGCCCCTGTTTCGAAACTAAGCGTGGCGCCGGTGTCCTTCATATCACGCAGCGCTTGTGATTCGCCGGTAGATTTTGATGATGGACAGAAAGAGATCGGAGGTCAGCCCTCTGTGGGGCAGCTGGACGGTTTGGAGACGGCCGTGGCGGTGATCCTTGTCGCGGCAGCTGAGTTGGGTAGCTGTGCCGTGCGCCCGCACTTGGCCCCTTTCCCGGAGTGTCGAATTATTATCTCCGTCTCTTTTTCCATGGCAATTGTAAAATCCTATGATCGTCTCTTGCCTGCAGAGAGAGCTCGTGGAGCTGCTGGTCGGTCTCGAAAGAAAGTTGCTGCGGTCGCCAAGAGACGGTACGAAGGCTAAATGAACGCGAAGCCTCGGCGTCGACGGTGCTTGCACCTGCTTGACTGCCAGCGCAGGGAGGAACGCCGAGTTGCGGCTCAGCCTTCCCTCATGCATTCCCCTCGCACAACAGACATGCGATAGGGAACGGTTTTCGACGTCCGTACACGCCGCATGCTCCGATTGGGTCCTATTCCCACGCCGCAATCAGCACCAAGACATCAATAAATCGGTTTTGTGTTGGATGTTGCAGATAATACATACTCGGCACTTGACAGAGCGATATAAGCGGGCATGGAAGACATGTTTGATGTTCCTCGCGTACCTTCCTAACTCGCTCAGGGGTGAAAGGCGTCGGACATTTAGGCGCTCACTCTCTGAAACACACCTGCAGGTACGCCTGGAAGAGGTTTCTAGGCGGCGTTAAGTGGGAGATAACCGCACTGGACGCTCGAGTGACCGGAAAGCAATGGAACTAACCTTATTACTTTGAATAACACTGTAGAATTCGCTTTGTTACGGGGACGCTATCTATTCTCTACGAGGACTCTCTTCTTAGAACGGCTCGTAGAGCTACACAGGCCTATGCAGGCCTCTGTAGGATTATCAGCCGCTTGCACCTGCATATACAATTCTTCACCCATGCTGGCTAAACTATCTGAGAACAGCTTACGCGCGCTAAGCTGGCCTTTCAAAATTTTGACAACATGGCCATCGAGTCTGCTAGTAAGCTGTTGGTTGTACCCAGTCTAAGAGATCGCTCACTCCCCCGTAACAGCGCGGTGTACAGCAAAATAACCCTCTTACACATCGTTCCATATTCTATGTATTGAAAGGTTAAGTTCCTCGCCATGTCCACTGCCTACCCGCTCACCTTGTCCCTCCTCTTCCCCAACTCCACATCTCTCCAACTCTCCACCTCCGCCAACGCGCGTCTCGGCTCCTTCTTCCTTGTTAATAGGAATCCCTGGATTTCCGCCGGACTAAATATGCCCCCCGGAATCTTTTGCGCAAACTCCTCCGCCATGGTACACAGTTGCTCCAGCTCTACGACGTCCCGTTCCGACTCCCTAGTCAGCAGCTCTAGGAACTCTTCGTCTTCGCGGCTACTGCTGAGATTGGGCTGTCTGGTCGGGTTGCAAGGCTTAGGCGATTTGGATGAATTGGTTGGTGGGGGAGTGGTATCTATGATATAAAGTTAGCATTCAACAGGAGAGTAAGAGCACGTTACCCCATGGTACACAGTAAAATTCGCAGCATGTTCCAAAACCGTTCCCAAGGCGTTACTTACGGGGATAATTGGGGATTTCAGAAGAAGCGGTGGAGTACATCCGCTTGAAGATGTCGCGGATCTGCGGGCGCGTGGCAAGCGTAAATTGCACTTGGAGGTCTACGCGACCAGGGCGGACGAGTGCAGGGTCGAGCTTCTCGGGATGGTTTGTGGTCATGATGAGCACTCTTCCCTCGTGTGATGCCGCGCCATCGATCGCGTTCAGGAGCCCGGAGAGTGAGATGAGGGATTTGATACCTCCCAGCTGGAGCGATGCGCCAGGCAGGTTAGGAACCACGTCGACCTTGACACCATCTTCCGATGGCGTACCGCCGATGCTCGATTCGGAGACATCGATAGTAGCAGGCGAGTCGTCAGTGCGGCGCAGACCAGCGGAGTCAATGTCTTCAAGAAGGACGATGCATCGGCGCGGAAGCTGAGTAAAGAGCTTGTTAAGATCAGACTCGGTGAGGCCAATCTCCATAAGCGAGATGCAGTAGATGTCAAGCCCAAAGATACCAGCAAGCGCAAAAGATAGCGAAGTCTTGCCTGTGCCAGGAGGGCCGTAGAACATGTAACCTCGGCGGTAAGGGATGCCTAATCGACGGAGTGCAAAGTCAGCTAAGATTCCATTTGTTTCGCATTATCATACTGGAGCGTGTACCCCTAGGATAGGAAATACAACAGCGGATTGCGAGACGTGTATTGTGGGCAGTTACGTACCTCTCGCAGCATACCATCTAGCACTAGCGGGATGGAGATACTCATTGATGTCCATAACAATCTTAGCCTTCTGTTCTTGGTCTAGAGAAACAGTGCTCATGGGCCGCGATGGACGGCAAGACTGTCTATCCCATGCATTGTCCCTACGCTCTTCCTTTGGCGCTGGCCGATACACGCTCGTCATTTTGTGTTCCTTGGTGAGTGTCCATCTCTTGATGTGATTCAGAAGCTCTTTGATGGGCTCCGTGCTTCGACCCACACAGCTGATTGTGAGAAACTGCGTATCCGAGTTATTCCATAGACTGCGCGGCTTCTCCTTCTTCGTGCGTGCAAACGTGAACATGCGGCCCTCGTACCAAAACTTGTCGCTGCCAAAATTTGGCTCGTATCGCGGGGGGATACTACTCGCCCACTTCTCGTAGTTGAAAATTCCCGATTCGTCGAGCACATCCTCATCCCCCGCATTCTGTTCTTCGCCACTATCGTCGTACGCAGTGACCCATTTCGTGACAGCCATGAGATCCCGGCTAACTCTTGTCATGTTCTGCTCTGCGATCCACTCCACAACCTGCCTGAACAGCCGATCTTCGTCTTCGATCTGCACAGAAGACATGAAGTAGCTTGCAAAGAGGGCATAGGCACGTAGGTAAAGGAACTGCACCCCTTTACTCATTCCGATCACGACGAGGCATCCAGAGACGAGGAGACCGATGTCAAAGCCAAGTAGACGGAAAATGACTTGGGAAAAGATGCCGTAGCCCGGAATAAAGGCATCGAGAAGGGTCGACGGAAGGCTTGTTTGGGTTGCGTTGGTAGACGAGAAGTCCAGTTTCAGACTGTTGAAGCGTGAGAAATCCATCGTGGAAGGACCCTTGTACTGGCTCGCCCTGGGGTTGCTTTGGGTTTGAGTCTCTAGTATGAAAGAATCCAATGAAACGCAAGTCAGTGGGAGAAGCGGGCTTTGACCGTAAATAATTTTGTTAAGCTACACCGTACCGCAGCCAAGTCGCGGTTTATATACCATCTCCAGTCTACATGTGCAGCGTCCCGAACGAACACGATTCTGAGTCAGCAATACCGGTGAAGTCCGACCCCGTGGCCGATAGAACTGGATAGAGTACTCACATTATTGGCTATTTGTGAGGACATCCCACCTTTCAGATACGGGGCGAGGCTGAAGATCCCAGGCAACAGTAACATACGATTACAGGGTGGGCGCTATGGAGTGGAACCATTGGACGTTAGCTCCCCCGCATAGTCACAATTCGTAGACCAGGGGGTAGACAGATCCCTAACAACACGATCATCTACCCACTCAAACCCCCCCGCCCTCCACCCCCCGGACCCGGCGGCCCCCAAGGCCTACGCGCGACTCCGCACGAGGTTCCGCCCAGGGGGGTTACAAAGTCAGTATGTCATTCGCGCTTCAAGGTTTACGCACGTTGGGAAGACAGACGGACGGACGGCGAAACCGCTCTCCATAATACCACTCATGGATGGCGATGAGACGATGCAAGGCAACGGTATGCGCCGTGCTTGCCAACGCAGCGTGTAGAAGCGGCCTACATGATTCGACGCGCGCTGCAGAAGAGGCAACCGATCCTTGCGGAGACGTGTTGATGTAGGAGCGGTCAGTTGAGACTGTCCCGAGGATCGGGAAGAGCGACCGGACCAAACGCGTGGCGCATGGGATAGAAAAGCGCAGAGCGTTGCGACGCAGCACCAAACATGGGTGCGCACATACTGTTTGCTTTTATGGCACGGAGTTGGTCGTCATTTGGCACCCCTACCTGTTGTATCGGACCGACAGAAGCGCATAAACCTCGCACGCTGCGCCACGGCCACGTTGCAATCACGATGGATCCATCCAAGGGTATCTTATTTCATCTTCATACAATCCATGTGTTTTC
Organism: Pleoardoris graminearum; assembly: GCA_030770415.1. NCBI lineage: Eukaryota > Fungi > Ascomycota > Dothideomycetes > Pleosporales > Didymosphaeriaceae > Pleoardoris > Pleoardoris graminearum. The sequence goes on from JASEKS010000206.1 coordinate 167,535, forward strand.
TGCGTTCCCTCCGAGCCTCCCTGGCAAACGGTCAACGCGACCAAAGGAGTGCCCTACTCGATGCCCTCTCAGCGGCCCCCAAGAACGTAACGTGGTATACTGAGAATGAAAGAACAACCAACTAGAAGCGTATTCACAAGACACTTGAATCCACATCTCCACTTCCTCTGCATATACCATGAAGTGGGGCATAGGCTCAAGCCGAAAGTTGATCTGACGTGCTTACACGAAACAAAATGTTCAATACCACGCAACGCCATTCACCATGCAAACCTCGATATTCCATCTAGAAGCGACGTCCAAGAAGACCGTGCTCACGGTCGCGACGGTGCATGTGGTGCGAGTGGCGACGGTGCAGTGCGGCGCGCGGGAGGATCGCCGGGTCCGGTTGCTGCACGGCGAGTGTGTTCTCCGGCGCAGGCGCGTTGACGGTAACCGTGACCTGGACCTGCTGGATGGCAACCTGATAGACGGTGCCAGCGCTCGTGTAGACAGAAGTGGAGATGACGCTGCCGGCTGGGATGGACTGCGACGCATCGACTGGGGGCGAAGTAGGGACCGGAGCAGGGCTGACAACGGGGGTCTCGGGGACGGGAGTCTCGGCGCCGGAACTGGGAACAGGAGCGGGTACGTCGGGTGTAGGGGTGGCAGAAGCGGGCGCGGGCTCAGGAACGTCGGCACTGATGGATTCTTGACCGACCATGATGCCGCCTCCCCACTCGTCGGTGACGGCGCTCTTAGCGGTGGTGTAGGACAGCGTGGGTACGGCGGAGATGTCTTCGGAAGCGATGGTGGTGGGGGCTGCCGTAGCGGAGCCAGTCTCTCCAGGCTTCAAGAGGCCAGTGGCGTATCCAGGGCCAAACTGGACGGGCACGTTGCCGCAAAGACCAGGGGCAGGGCCCTCGCAGTTGTCTTGAGCAAGCTTCTCGGGCTTCTTGAACGTGCACTTTGCGCCCTCCTCTTCGGTCTGGAGCTGGAAGACGGGGCAGTCGGACAGGAGACCGGACGGGTTGGTGCACTGCTGAATGGCCTTGCTGAGGATGTCGTTGGACCAACCGTTCATGAAGTCACCATGATAGCCGTAGCCGGTGGGGTCACCGTTGGCGAACATGAAAGTGCCCGGCATGCCTTTGAAGTCGTAGGTCTGCCATATAGTCTCGAAGAAGAGCGAGGGGATGCGCTTCTCGAAACCTTCGGGGCACTTGCCGCCATTGACAAGGTCGGGGAAGGCGACGTGGTCCTTGTGATTGTCCGAGTCTTTCTCACCGTTCCAGCATGAAGGGAAGAATACTGATTCGCATTAGTCTTGGTCTCTTCGAAGGGCTTCTAGGACCACTCACTCTCAGCACGAATGCCATCCACACAGTTATCGTCGAGGTACTGCTTGTCGGGCAAGAAGTGCCGATACATGGACGGTTCAGGGTCCTTTTGGTAGTTCAAGCAGTTCATCCCGATGGCCTTCTGGCCAAGCAGAAGCTGAGACTTGTCGGTGTCGGTCCAGAGAGACTTCTCCGGGTCCGGCACGGGACCAGTGAAGTTACGCAAGTTCATGTCACCGGAAAGCATACGGAAGCCCTCCGGAAAAGGTTCGATCGTCTCGCCCTCGTTGGAGAAAAGGAGGTAGTATGCAAGCATGCCGCCGACCTGCCTCACGACCTGGGTGGTGCCGTTCTCATGCTGAAACATTAAAGCCGGTGTCCTGCATATTATTAGTCGAGCTGTAAACGTGACATGAGGACTCCTCTGCTTACCAGTAGGCAGACTTGTCATCAGTGGCTCGGCACGATGTGCATTCCGAAGCCCTAAGGTCTTCGTAGGTCGAGCCCAAACCGAAATCTATAAGCAAGGATTAGCACAACGGTTCGCAGCTGTGAAACTCCAACTGCTTCATCGCACAACAGCCCCTGGGATGGCCCGGGTCAAAGGCCCTGACTCGTGGAAGCGTTCGTCACAGCTTCCCGCTGCCATCCTGTCATTGTGCAGTGTGTCCTCCGCGCCTAAAAAAACGGGGCAGACTTACTGCCTCCACCGTGAATAACATGAGCGTGGCTAGAGATTTTTCCAGGCGTAACGATGGGATCTATACGCGCAAGACCAGTGCGCGAGTGGCACTCCATGCGCCAGAAAGCATCTGCGGTTCCAGAAAGGATGGCGAAGGCCGCCGAAAGCGTAGAGGCGGATTTCATGATGAATGTACGTGTTTATGTCTCGTTGGTAGGTAGCGACCGTATTCGCAACTCGTTGGTCCGAGGCAGAAAGAGGTCGTGCAGATGCAGTTTATTTCACGTGCTTCGTCGTCTCGATTGAATGCAGCGATGCTCTACCTGTTGAATGGCGAAATTGACCTGCGGCGCGATTGTAACTGCAGTTCGGTCTTCTGTTGTGAATTGGGTATCGATGGGTAAAACTTCAGCCTCTTCCGTCTTAAAAAGAGCACTGGAAAAGAATGGACAGCGTCCAGCAAGCTGAACAGCAAGGTAGCGAATGAATGGGTAGAAAAGGAATGACAGGTACCGCAAGGGCGAGAGAGGGTAGAACGAAGGGAGCGGAACGGGGAAGGAGGGAAAGATATCACGACACAAGCCCGATGGTGTTGTCCGGCAGATGAAGGAATGCTCTGTTTTAACAGGTGAAACGGGGATGAGCGGGGCCCGTGCACAGGGATTCCCGATCGCCAGGGCTGCTGAAACATGGCACAGCAAGGGGATCGGCGGGGGACCGGGGGTTGGGGAGAGCATGCGACATGCGTTCACGCGAGCTTCTTCGTCGACGCTTCCCCCGCAACACGTTCACGACCAGCTCTTGGACACGACAACGCGATGCCAGTGCGAGTCCTCAGGCGGCCGGCCTGTCCCCCTTACGCCACGATGGATGGGCGTTGCAGACAAAGGGCCGGCTTCCCCAGGCCGGCACGTGCCCGCCGCGGTCCCGACACCGTGCGTGGTGATTGCAATCTCCATGGGCCCAAGATACACACCCAAGGCCGCGCGCTACGTGACCGGGCCCAGTTTTGCGGCTCATCGCAATCCGGCGCACGCGCTCAAGGCGCTGATCTGCCTGCGCCGCACCCGCTCCCCAGTCCAAGCACCGCACATCGGTCGGTCGTCTGCCGCGATTTGGCCAACGATCGGACGGCCACACGTCATGGCACGGCTGCCCCAATCTCGCCAATGCGCGCCTCCGCTGGGCCTCGCGAGAGAGGGAAGCATCGTTGGTGCGAGGTAAGCGCCGGGCTGCCTGAGGCACTGAAGCTATCGATAAGCCGGGGGCTCCCAGGCGTTGGGTAACTGCATGTGGCTATTGTGTCGTTGGGAGACGAGCGAACCCAGGGAAGCGAAAAACCGCCTCGTCTCCTGGCAAGTCCGTAGCGCTCTCCTCGGCATTGTCGCTTCCAGCGTCGAGCAAACAAGCCTGCAAAAGTCCGCCAGGTGGAAAGGCCATCCATCTTACCTGACTGCGTCCCAGCTTACCCGGCGGCACCGCAGAGCGCTTCGCAGCACCGCAAATACCCATCTCATGCGCCTGGGCGGCAATACCGTCCACGTGCCCACGCACGAAACTGCTTGCACACGGTAGGAATCTACTCCCTGTTCGTGAATATAGGCACGGTTCGTATTTCGCTGAAGCAGGATACACCTTCCATCTAACCCAACATCCCAAAAATGCATTGCAATGACACGCCGAGGCGCCGTTCGTAAGCCACTTTGCCACACTCTAGTCTATCTCTGTACCCATGTCGGCGCTGTGCATGGCACCCATAGGCTGGGCAAAGCCGTCAGGCACCCGACCGGTGATATTAGCAGGGCGTGGGAATCACCTCCGTTTGCTTGGAACGCTGTTTCAAGGGCGCTGAAAAATGAGACAAGCCGTCGCCACGCAAAGATGCTACTGACAACCTGGAAAAAGCTTGAGGACTGAACATTGTCCTGTCTATCTCGCGATGCGGCCATTCTAACTCTGCGTCTACATCAGCGTATGAAGGGTATCCCATGCTGCGACGCCATGGCGCCTTCCCAACCCCAGGCTCGCTGTAATATACCAAGCATCCAATCACATCCAACGACACGACGTATCCAACCCATGCGCTTTCCAAACCCCAGTGCAGGCCCTGCCGTCTCTCAGTCACCTCGCCTCGTTATCGAGCCATCAACGCAATTCCGAACACCGTTGGGCCATATTCCCTTTGCGGGCTCCTACGATGGCCCAGGCTCCATTTCCTCCCAGCCCCCATCGCTGCGCCACGTCCCCGCCTTGGTGTAATCCCCCCGCGCACCCCCATCCATGAACGCGAACCGGAAGTACTCCGGTACACCATCCATGTAGCGCACCCAAGTGAACGACGTCTTGCCAGCGTCCTCGTACCCGCGGAAGCGCTCTACATCGTTGACCAAAATGCTGATGCCATCGTAGTGCTTTGGATGGGGGAGCTCCCACTCGAACGTGATGTTGGGCCTGAGTTTTGTGCCAATATTGCTGTGGATGACCGGCGCGGTGATGACTGGGAGAGTGGTCCCCAGTTGTCCGTCGCCACGCAGTTCCGCTGGCGTCTGCAGGATGCTGTCGAAGCCCCAGCGGGCGATTCCGTTGATGAACAGGCCGATGAGGATGCCCTGAAAGAGGAGACTGGGTCGTGTCTGCATAGAGGTCCCGCCGACGAGGAGGAGACCAAGGATGTAGTGATGAATGCGGACATTCATCTTAGGGATGGCGACCAAGATCAGTATGACGGCGACATAAATGCCATAGAGGCCAAGGAACTGGGGAAGGCGACCTTCCACTCTCAGTGCCCAAGCTTGCCCAAGAGCGATACAAAGCAGGGTCAAAACGATTATGATGAGTGCGGGAACAGCGCCAGGCTGGTTCTTGATGTCGTGGGGAGTGAGGCGCTCGATCGGAATCTTGTCAAAGGTGTAGTTGTTCAGGGCTCCGACCCAGCAGCCTCCCAGCCAAAGAATCGTCTTTTCGATCTGCGCGTCCAGGCCAAACAGCGTTCTCCTCACGAAGAACTTGTACACGGCGAACATGCAGAAGCTAGCTGGCAAGAAACGTCCTAATGCGATGCTGACAATAGAGTAGTAGTCGGTCAGATTTGGTGGATCGGATGCGAGCGCGACGTGGAAGAAGACGCCCACGAATATGGAGGAGAAGAAGACGGCAGGCGAAGCGGTGAATAACGATAGAAGGATAGTAAAGGTCAGCGAAACCCCAAGAAGCGGCCATCGCAGGTCGCGGCACTTGGAGTGCGTGCCTGCCAAAAAGGTAAAAGATCTAGGAAAGTACGAGTCGGAGCTGATACTCTTGATGTGGTTGCGATTGACGCCGGGGTAGTAGGTCTTCTCGCCGACGAAGGAGAGGACGCCGCATCCACCGGACCTGTCGCTGATGAAGCCTGCATGAATAGCCGCCCCGCATACGAACGAGTCGCTACGATAGTACGTGTTCTCCAGCGTTTCTTCCTCGTCGGTGGGTCCGCCAATAACCAGAGGCCTATAATTGATCTCCTTTCGCCCAACCGCGTGTGGGTTCAATACTTGTATACGCTTGCAGTTTGCTGGACACCGGAAGGCCATGGTTTCGTTGGCGAAGGGCCGACATAGGTCCCCGTTGAGCCCGCAGCCGTTGCCGTCGCGCCACAGCCTGTCGGTACAGCGAATGTTTACGGGCGAGCCATAGCCTGGGATGTCTGCGGCAAAGGCAGAGCGATGCAGCACGAGCGAGAAGCTCAGAAACCAGGCGAGATAGAAGACTATCAAGAGCACGGCCTTGTGCTTGCGTTTGGGGAAGTAGCGGTCCAGCAGCTGTATTGGCGCGCGCTGGACCTGGGGAAAGAGCGGCCGTATGCGCCACGGTCGCGGGGGCTGTGGACCCCGAACCCATGTCCTCGTCGACCTCCATGCGCGTTGTATCCGTGGCGGCATGTATTTGCGCACGCAGGACGCTTGTTGGGGGAACTGCCCTTCGTCGGAAGCCTCGGAGGCGTCTACCAGTGTCGCATCGGCGGCAGTGGAACCGTCCGAATACGGAGGCTCGTTCTCATCGTCGCGGTAGATCTGCGGCGGTGCGTCTTGGTCGTCGGCCTCGTTCCCGGGCGGCATCTCGTAGACGCTGCCGAGTTCGCGACGCGACGACGGCCGAGACAGTTTGGACGGATGTGCGGCTCAACAAGCGGAGAGCCGACGAGGAACGCTAGGGCAATGCGCTGCGGAGGATGCTAGGAAAGAGAGACGAAGCGGGACGGCATAAGAATGGAAAATGTCTATACAATAAGTAGGTGTTGTAGGAGCTGTTGCGGAACAGCACTGAGCGTCGAGGCGCAGTGGGACCTGCATGACGCCGGTAGACAGCAGCTCATTCCAGGGATGCCGTCACCCGCTAAGCCTCAGCCTTACCGACTATGCAAATGTCAATGCGGCTTCACAGGACACGCTCCGAAGGTACATACATGTGCACCCCGCAAAGACGAGTGCCTCGCAAACACGGAAACGACATCCCCTGCATGCCGTCAAGCCACGTACCAAGCGAGCAGCCGTAACGCGTCAAGTCGTCATCATGGCGGCCTTCGATTATCAAGCAGCCGTTATCTTATCGTCGGTGTTCGGAGCTATCGGTACCTTTACCATCGTCCCGGACCAAGTCTACCTCGTTTCCCAACTCCCCTCTGGTTGCACATGGCAGTAGTCCGTCTGCCTTGATTCCGCGCTTGCCGTCTTGAAATGCGATAGAGAGAACCCCATAGAGACGGTATCCTAGCATGTCGTACACATCAGACCCCGCTAGCTTCCCCGAGCCCGTCGATCTGTCCCACCATCTCTCGCGCAGCACGCGTGCACGTGAGGCCTCGCGCATCAAGCGCTTCTACAAGTACTTCTCAATCCCTGGAATCTCTCAACTGGCTGGAGGTAAGCATCTCCAGCTGCACAGCATGCCCATATGCCAGGAGCTTACCAACCCCGCCAGGTCTTCCAAACGACAAGTACTTTCCTTACGATACCCTCGAGGCCAAGGTGAGTCGCACAACATGCACGCTCAGAAGCCTCCATTGACCAATGCGTAGGTTGCGCACCCGAATCGCTGGAAGCCCACACCCAACACACCCATCGACCCGCCCTCCAGCGACCCTCCCGCCGCTGAGCTAGCCTCCTCGTCCCTTGCCACCCGCAACCATGATCCACACTCGGCGCGCCTCATTGTGCCTCACGATTCCGGCGTCCAAGATCCGTTCCGCATCATCGACCTGAAGTCGGCGCTGCAATATGGCACGGCTCAAGGCTACCCGTCACTGTACTCGTTCATCCGTCAGTTCACCCGAGAGAACCTGCATCCATTCGTACCATACAAAGGTGGACCAGACGTCATCTTGACCTGCGGTTCCACCGATGGTTTTTCCAAGACGATCCAAGCCTTCTCGAATGAGTGGGCAGAGGGTCGCGACCCCGTCGAAGAGCGACCTGGTATGTTGGTGGAGCAATACTGTTACATGAACGCGATCCAGACCGTGGCACCGCGGGGCTTCAACATCGTGCCCGTGGCCATTGACGACGAGGGCATGGTTGCAAAGGGGCCAGGTGGTTTGGAAGATGTACTGGACAACTGGGACTTCTCCAAGGGACGGCGTCCGCATCTCATGTACACCGTCACCATCGGCCAGAACCCCACGAGCGGCACCCTCAGTGTGGCTAGGCGGACTGAGATCTATGCGCTCTGTGTCAAGTATGATATCCTGATTGTTGAGGACGATCCATACTGGTACCTCCAGTTCCCGTCATCGTCACCCAGTGCCGCTGCTCTGCCACAACCCAAGAAGTCGTCCGGTTTCGAGTTTCTCGATTCGCTCATTCCTTCCTATCTGTCGCTTGATTATCAGGGCCGTGTCATCCGCCTCGATACCTTCTCCAAGACCGTAGCACCTGGCTGCCGGCTCGGCTGGATCACCGCGCAACCCGCCCTTGTCGAACGCATCCTTCGCATCACCGAGACCAGCACCCAGCAACCTTCCGGCTTTGTGCAATCCATGATCGCAGAGCTGCTCATGGGTCCCCAGAGCTCCACCGACCCGGGCCGAGGCGGTGCCGCCGACGGCAGCGGCTGGAAGGTCGATGGCTGGGTACGATGGCTCGAGGGCCTCCGCGGCAACTACGAACGTAGGATGAACGCCATGTGCGATGTCCTCGACGCCCACAAACACCTTGTCAAAGCCGGCCGCCGGAAGTCCTTCACTGAAGTTGCCGATGACGATGAGGAGTGGGCGGTTGTCGAAAAGACCAAGATCTACGACTTTGTCCGCCCCCTCGCCGGCATGTTCGTCTGGGTGCGATTCGATTTCTCCAGCCACCCGCTAGCAAAGCAGGTCCCTGCCCAGCGTCTCTCGCAGGCCCTGTGGGTGTTCTGGACGACGAAGCCGTATCTGGTGCTCGTGGCCCCAGGCACTCTGTTCGCGCCGAATGCAGAGATTAGGGATGGCGATGCGTTCAACTGCGCGAGGTTGTGTTTTGCAGCGTGTCCGGTGGATGAGGTTAAGAGCATTACGAAGCGGTTCAGTGATGGCGCGCAGGCGTTTTGGCGCATCAAGAGCGTGGAGAAGATCAACAAGTTGCTGGAGGATGACGAGGATGCGCAAGGGCAGGTGGACGCGGGCGTGGCGTTGTTGAATGGGATGTGTTGAGGAGAGAGCCGAGTCTGACATACGTCCTGGTCGAATGCGGCTGCTTGGGCGCACGTAGATATCCCTTACAGTCATTGCTGGAAAGGAGATGGCCATGTAGTGATGAACATAGCAGTTGAAGAGCTTCAGGCTATGAACACAAGAGTATGTAGTCAAAGAGGTCTAACAGCAATTCACGAATAATGTATACGAAAAATTACTTGTACGTTTTTGCATCGAATGCTCACATTTTTCGTAAAGTCCACGGGCGTGCTTTCCTGTCATCGCCGAGAGCATGGGCAGCTCGATGTCGCCGTTTAACGATGAAAAACTACTCCTCGAGCAGAATAAGCACAACGTAGCTACACACTATGACGTCGATGCGTTTTCACCTCTTACTAGCTGGCCCATTCCCGTACGTTGGAAAACCTTATATGCTGAAGAGGGTCACGAAATGGTCTGGATTTGTAACTGTTCGTGAGGTGTGATCACTTGCGTGGCATAGAACGTTAAGAAGAAAACGTAAAATAGACGTTGCTAGATCGAAGCTTTATCTAGAGCCGAAACTACTAGCACCTTTAACTACTTTAACTAATATTATAACCTAATAACGCCTTTAAGATACTTATAATTTAAAATTTTAATTAATTTTTAACTATTTTATAAGTTTATTATATTAGATTTTTATTTTTATAATATTTTACTTTATCTTTTTAGTTAACACTATTTTATAAACTCTTTTTATAAATTTATATTTTATAAAATAAAATTATTTTATCTACTATTTTTAATTTCTTTTTAAGTATTACCTTAGTTACTTATAAAATAAAATTTATTATATAAAAAACTTTTTTTTATATATATACTACGTATTTTTTTACTATTTACTTACTTATTATTATACTTATATATTTTCTTTACCCCTAGTTATTTTTATTTATAATTTTAGTCTTTTTTTAAAGATTTATATTAAAGTATAGAAAGCTCTATATAATTACCAAGATCTAGCGCGCGACTTGTCGGGTAATAATAGGTTAGTAGGATAGAACCGTTAAACGAAACACGGGACCTTGATAGAAGGTAGAAAGCGCCGTAACGTTACACATGGGTACTTTAATATAGTTATGTAGAGAATTTGTGTAACGGTCGAATGCAGACTGGTAAGATAGAATCATTTGTTGTATGACTTGCCTTGGAATATGTATGCAAGGCGATATATGTAAGAAACGCTTGTTGACTGTCACCGTGTACATATCTAGAGTGCCTTGCCAGAGTAGATGAATTTCCAGCTGATATATCTCCATCGCTTCAAAGCACGACTTAAGACGTTGGAAGGACCACAACGCCGACTTCACCTAAGGGCGGTTACTCCTCGCTGGGCACGGACGGCGCATAGAAGCTTCACGTCTGCCGTGCGTAGGCTGGAGGCATTAGGAGTCAGAATATCTAGAACGATGTTCTTGTCGCCCTGGAACGCCGCCTTGCGCACACGTATTGAAGCCTAGAGGAGCCCTGGAAGAATGCGTACGGGGCATACCGGGATAAACAGCGTATACTGCTCCGAAGCATGTGGTACGGAGCGGTACCTTCCGAACCACGACACGCGACACGCCCACACCTGACCTGTCACGCCACTGTCTCTTTGCTCGCATCGTCAAGCAAGGCACTTAAGCAAACCGTAGCATGAGCGTGACCTGAGCGATGGGGCCGTCCGGCGACTGCCGCAAGATGGCGCACAATGAGATCACATAAAAGCCACCGACCCCTCACTTGCTGCAGCTCCTCATTAGCTCCCTCCGCCCAGTCTCACTTGTCAGGACAACAAGCCATTTACTCCTCGCTTTAGAGAAATACATCTGCAGCCGTCAAGATGAGCTTCACTCGGCGCCGATCGTCCGCGGAGGCCCCGCTCTCGCCCTCGATCATCCCCGATCTCGCCCTCCTGCCCAAACCTCTCAACAACACCGCCCTTCCCGTCGGCCAATTGGTCTCCAAGACCTGCAAGTACAATCCGTCAACGCTCGGGGACCGCGACTACGACGACGTTGGCACAAGGTGGTACAAGGACGTCATCGTTTTCGACAGCGAGACAGGCCGCTTCCTCGAATCGCTGGGCGCTGCACACCTTCTGCAGAAGAAGCTCGACGAAGGCACAGAAGTAGGTACTATTGAGGCAGAGTCGCAGCACGTGAGGCTGCTGAAGGACGCGGACGCGGCTCTGAAGAAGGTGATGCACGATGAGAAGGCGAAGGCATGGTTGAAGGAGAACCAGGAGGCGGGCTTCGTGGTTGCCATAAGGGAGGTCACGAACGCGAGCTACAAGCGGGCGAGGCTCGTGGATGTTGGTGCAGGTAACTATGAAGTACAAAGGGAGGTCGGCCATGATGGCCAGGGCGGGAAGAGGAGGGATAGCGGACTCCCGCTGGATGTCCACACGGGCAGCAAGACGGACATCGTGGGTGTGGTGGTTCGGGAGGTCATTGAAAAGGACGGTCAATACGTTTTGGGCGACGAGCTTGAGGCTTCCTTTTGGGAGTAAGGCAATTGGGTAGGCGTTGGTGGCATACTGGCGCTGGGCATTGGCGAAACGGCGCATGGCTATACCAGTTAATTGTGTATATATGATCTCCATCCCCTAACTCGTCAAATTTTCTCAGCAACCGCTTTTCTTGTTCTAAGGAGGCGTCCCGGTATTCTTTGCACACCGTCAATATCAGGCTAGAACCTGGAGAAATACCGGAAAGGTGAGTACTAAGATAAAAGGTCAACTACATTCTACCGTTGTGTTTATCTATCCCAGGATGATACACCGCCCTGAAATTTTTGATATGGTGCTGTAGGCGCAACAGCAATAGGTTCAGTCCTTGGATGTACTGTCAGCAGCTACGTGTTGCAACTCTAGAAACGCCATACCACTAAAACCAAAGTCCCGTCGTCACCCACGGTTTAACAAGGTGCTATGCACTCCCTAAGCTACTTCAAGTTTGCGAGCAAATTCCGATGCGCAGTCTGCTAGACTGGATCATCGTTTGCATGTACAATTCTGAACCTCTTCTTCTCCCAAAACTCTACAGCGCTAGGTAAAAAGGGATGGGATATGCAAGTATAGACAATGTACCCTTTTGTCTAACGTTTTTGGCTTGAGTCTATCTAAGAAGAGTGCAGCACCCAGCCCTCTCTATACAAGTAGCACCTATACTCTGGCTACATAACGACCTTTAAATCACGCTAATTGAGTTGAGGAAAGTGGCGATTGTATGGGACGTATCCGGTTATTCCTATTATTTGTCCGCTACGAGCATCCCATGCTACCAGAAAGGAAGTTGCTTGTAGCGTTGGGAACATATCCTGGCGGGCTTCGTAGACTGTTTTGAATGGGACTTGTTGGAGCGTCTATGTTGTATCTGAGGGTGCGAACGGAAATTGTGATATTCTCAAGGGAGATGGTGATGCATCAAGAAGTGATAAGTATCTAGACATCGATTCAGGGGTACGAACGCAGTGAGGGAACTCTGTTGGGTGCTACCCCGTATACGCAATAACCAGAAGCTGAGTATAAATGATGCATAGAAAAGTGCAGTGTGGTGATAATATGCATCTCACACGTGGTACTTGAGAGTCGGGCGAACTACGCTTACCCCGCATTCATCCCACCTCGGTACCTCCATTCCTGGATGACGCCAGCCTTGAATTACCATTCGAAGCAAATCCACGATGGCATTCGATATCCACGTAGTTGTCCCTTCCGGCTGTTATAGCGATGCCTTCGCAATCTCCCTTCCAGATAGACATTCCGGCGACTGACCTTCTTTCCTATCTTTTTCCTCCATTCAAGCCGGTATCCGACAAGCCGATATGGATCGACGCAGATGGTACTCAGAATTTATTATCGCCACGACAGTTTTTACAATGGGTGAATCGATTAGGATCGGGGCTACAGAGCCTGGGATTGAAGCGGCAAGATGTGGGTCATGATGTATTCGACTAACCACATCTTCGTTCCCGTCGCATATTTAGGAATTTCCGGCTGCGGTTGTATCTACAGTGGGTGCAGCCCTGCGTATGGTGCGGAAGGTATGTATCGAAATTTTAGCTATGGAACGGGCTGATTGAGGTGCAGAGGTGGTGTACCAAATCAAGAACACGGAATGCAAAGCAATTCTAGTCGAGCCACCACTGCTTCGAATCCTTCTTGAAGCCGCAAATAAAAGTGGATTTCCTACCGACCGGGTTTTTCTCTTCTCTGACCAGAAGACCGGAACCTTGAAAGGCATCAGAGACTGGCGGAGCCTGCTCCCTTCCGCTTCAGAAGCAGAGTCTTGGAAATGGCACCAGATGGATGCATCTGAATCCCGTAACACCGTGGCTGCCTTGAATTACTCTTCTGGCACTGTAAGTCCTATCCGACAAGAATTAGTATGAAGTCTCGGTAACATTGGTCATCAGACAGGTCTACCAAAAGGCGTGATGATCAGCCATCAAAATGTAATAGCAAATTGCGAGCAGAGCATCTTCATGCGCAATCTAGAACAGCCGTATAAGCCCTCATCCCACCCCGAGGAGCGGTGGCTGGGCTTTCTTCCCCTCTATCATGCCTACGGTCAACTCTGGTCAATCGTAGCAGCTGCGCGCACGCTCTCGCCGTGCTACTTCATGCGCTCGTTCAACTACATAAAATTCCTTCAGAATATTCAGAATCACCGCATAACGCACATTCAAACAGCACCCCCAGTACTTGTAATGCTGGCGAAGCGCCTAGAAACGAAGGATTATGATCTTTCGTCCTTGAAGAGCATCTTATGTGGCGCGGCACCGTTATCGAAAGGACTACAGAACGAAGTCTCAGCGAAGTGCGACCTGAAAGTGGTGCAGACGTGGGGCATGACAGAAGTCACTTGCTCCTCTCTCCATGTCCCAGGCGGGCGAGACGACCGAACCGGCAGTGTAGGATATATCGATCCCAACGCATCCATCAAACTGGTCGACGACAACGGTAAAGAAGTCGGTCCTGGAGAGCGAGGCGAGATACAGGTGAAAGGGCCAAACGTATGTTTGGGATATTGGCGGAACGAAAGAGCCACACAAGATGCTTTCGATGAGGAAGGATTTTTGAAGACAGGCGATGTCGCTGTCAAGGATGAGAACGGGTGGTATTGGATAGTAGACAGGAAGAAAGAGTTGATCAAAGTGAAGGGTTTCCAGGTTGCGCCTGCAGAACTGGAAGCATTGTTGTTAGAGCACGAGCATATTGGCGATGTAGCTGTGTGCGCTTTACAGCTGTCAGTGCCCTCGGTTTTCTTCATTTACCATGATCATGCTAATCGGGGGCTACAGCGAGCACGAAGAGCTTCCACGCGCGTACGTTGTGATCAAGTCAGAACATAAAGGCGCATATTCCGAGTGGGATATAGAGAACTGGGTAGCTGGGCGTGTTGCGAAACATAAGCAGTTATCCGGTGGCGTCATCTTTATAGATGAAGTGTGAGCAGATTATAACTATCGTGCCCGTGTGCGCGACATGCTGACAATATGCGCAGACCGAAGTCGCCGGGTGGTGGGATTCAAAGGAAGGTCCTGAGGGAATGGGCAAAGGAGGATGCGAAGTAGTTCAAGAATAGACGAGACGGCACAAAATTATAGATCGAATCGCCATAACTCAGGGCATACTACAGGCGTTCATCGCTTTGCACATAGCACACCCTGCGGTGCCTCGGCTCGTCTTGCGGCACACAAAACAGGATTGAATTCTAGTAGCCCGGGCGCACTTCCACTACCTCGCATAATTCAACTTGGCGAAGTACCCATCCTGCACCATGTCCACCGCCTTCTTCGTCGCCTCGTCCAACTCTTCCACCGGTAATCCCAACCGCTTGTTCTCCAGACCTCTCGTCTTCTCATATAACGCCGCATCCTCCCCTGGATAGAAGTATCGCGTATACAGCATATACGCAAACCCCATACGATTACCCTCCGCTAACATCTTCTTCGAATCTTCGAATCGCTCCTTCGCACTCACCCTCGTCATCGTCCAGTCCTTATCCTCCAACCTCATAACCCGATTCAACGAGTCCAGCATCTCCCGCTGATTGACGGCGAAAGAGGAGATAAACACCATGCGATTGCGGTACATGCTCAGCGTAGTCTTGTCACTCTCCACACCTTCCGGATTAATGGGCAACGACAAGAGAGTCGCGACGGCACGGCCAACCTGCGTCCACGTACTCGTATTCAATCTCTGCATCCCTCCATCGAACCACACCACCTCCCTCTTCGCAATGTCAATCCCATAGAGCCCGGGTCCGCTCAAAGAGTACTCGTACCAGAACCCGCTCGCGATGCCCACCCACGAGGACACGCCCAACTCCTCGATGAGCTTTCTTGCGGCACGTTTGGGTGACCCCGTGCCCGTCTCGTCCGAGACGGGATCATTAGTATCGCCGCCGTATTCATTCGGCAGGACCCAAGGAACGCCTGCTTCGGCAGCGGCTTTGATGAGATTGGACTGCGTGTCTGGGGGCGCAGAGATAGAGAGGGTAATTATGAGGGCATCTTGACCTTGCAGGGCGGCTGTAAGGGCGGCAACGTTGGAGTAGTCGACGGGAACGATTTTGAGACCGGAGGGGAAAGATGACGTGTCGGCGCTGCGGGTCAGAGCGGTTATATTAAAGGCCGCTTTTTTGAGAAGCTCTGCGGTGATGTGTTTGCCTAACTGGCCTGTTGCGCCGACGATGGCGATGTTGTGGATGTGATTTGTGGAGGTTCCGGCCATAATGAGGGTAGATTTGAAAGTCAGGAGTATTCAAATGGTCGGATCAGTAGATGGAAAGATAGAATGGCGCGTCCTACTGTACGTTATATAGCCTGCTCTACCACAAATCGTGCATGCTCGCCGTTACAAATCGGGCCAAATTACGTAGCGACGTAACAGAATCGGGGCCGAAAACCTACCGAGGATCTCTCTTATCGCCGTGCCAAACATGTCGGGTGCTCAACACTTGCTGTCCACTGGCCGAGAGCCGTTTGTGTGAGTCCGTCCTGGGCAAGTCTCAGGCCATGTGTTTGGCTCCATTCCAGTATCATTCTGATAGAATATCGGTCCGGAGTTAGCACAGTCCGATCCCGAGTGATTGTTGTTCCGGTTCGATGCTACGAACTTAGTAGCGGTCGAAGGTTCATAGCGAAGGAAATAGGCGGAGTTAAGAGAGATTGGCTGCCGTAACCAACACACAATAGGCAGCATTCTGTCATATGTACTGCCGTATGCATCTTGTGCAGGGTCACTACCCTGGATAGTACCTCTACCTAAAGTCGCCATTATTGAGGAACTTAACTTTGGCTCTTCACTCTACGACTCCCTGTGAACTAGATTTCGTTATTTTGGAGGTCAGTCTGGTGACTTCTAATATGCTGGGGTCGTAAGGCTTAAGAGTGGTCTGCAAAAGCTCACCAGCAGACGCGCAGATCCCACTGTCTTCTTGCTATAGAACACTCTTTCAAACGCTTTGGTATACGCACACCGGCGGCAAGAGCCAACTCGTCAAGCTACTATCTAACCCATGGCTGTACTTCCGGCAAGACGCACAGTGTGACATCATTAGCTGACTTAGCCGGCCGCACTCGTTGACGTGCAGATACGAAGTCGCGTCCGTAGGCTGACGCAGTGGACGCAGATGAAGCGACTAACGCTAAAACTCGCTTATTCTTAGCGCGCTAAGAACACTATATAAAAGCTAAAATAACTACTTATTACTTTTACCTTACTAACACCTATTTTATACCTTACTATTACTTTTAAAATATTTTATAAATACTATAAAATACTGCCTAAAGTTAAGAATAACTATAATTACTAGGCCTATATAAGATAGTTTAAAATTTTAAGTATCTTTTCGTTTATACGCGTAAGTAAAGTTATTTAAAGTTAAAAATAGATTATTTTTATTTTATTAACCCCTTACTAATATTATATAGATTAGTTAATATTTATATTTAAAAAACTATTAATACCGTACTAAAAACGACGATAGTAAATATTATAGTATAAATATAGTTTTATTAAAGTATTTTTAATATATACTAAATTTTTATAGTAGCTTTATAATACTAATAATTTAAAGTAATACTATAAGAACTAGTATAATATTACTTTAGCTAATAAAGGTAAAAGCGGAAATTCTAGTATAACTAAAATTAAAAAATTACTTAGTAGGTATTATTAATTTATTACTAATATATTACTAATCGTTTACTAAATTTCTATAAAAAAATATATATAAGCGCTAGTAATTAAAAATCTAACTATTTTTAATATACTACTTTTTATACTATAAGCTCTATTTATTATATTAGTATTAGCTACCTCTATTTAACCTATTACTAATATACTATAACCTACGACTCTAACTATCTTAATTAAAAAAAAAAAAAAGTAATAGTAGTAGTAGTACGCCTACTAAATAAATTAAAAAAAAATTAGCTAGAGGTAAAAGTAAAAAAATAATTATATATAATAGTACTCTATTTTATAATAAGCGCTTAAAAGTTTTTTATATTACTAAAACTAATTAGGCTAAAAGTAGGGTTAAGGGCTAAGTAAGTATATATTATTATTAAGTTATTAACCTATAGTTAACCCCTACTAATAGTTAACTAAATTAACTTTAAAACTATCTATAATTTTTTAAAAGCTAATAGTAAAATCTTTTTATATAAATATTATTATAATTACTCTACTTAGTACTTAGACAAGGATTCTAAAAATTATAAAAGTATATTAATATATTACTAACCCCTTATTAATCTTAATTAATTACTTTTAGGCTATTATTTTACTAGTAAATACGAGAATACTTTTTATTATAATTAGAACTATTTATCCTGTAATAATAAAAACTATATTTTTTTTAATAATAAAAAATAACAGAGACAGTAGAATCTAAAAAAAAAAAAAAAAATTTTTAAAATAGGGTTAAGTTAGGGTTAAGTATAGATTAAGTACGGGTTTCTAAAGTATTTAGTTATATATACTTTTTATATTTTAGAATTAGGTACTAGGAATAATAGCTATAGGTTAAATAGGGGTTTATATAATATTTAGTTATATATTTTTAGTAACTAAAAAATTTTACCCTAAAGGGGTTTTTAATATCTTAATATAGTATTTTTTAGGTAGCTTAATACTACTAAGTAATATCTATAAGTTATTTATTAACTTAATAATATAATATATTATTTATATATTAAGTATATACCTTTTATATAATAATTTTTAAAATATAATACTAATATATTTTACTTAACTATTTACTTACTAAGTACTATTTTTATTATTTAATAATTTATATTTAATATATAGTAAATCTAATTTTAAGTTAAATATACT
>JASEKS010000207.1:0-185303 GCA_030770415.1 Pleoardoris graminearum
TTTTATTTAGTATATTTATATATATAATATTTTATAAATTTTTTTGTTATTTAATATTTTTATATAATTTTTTTATTTAATTTTTTAATTTAATTTGTTTATTTAATTTTTTTTATTTAATTTTTTTATTTTATATTTTTATTTTATTATTTTATTTAATTTTTTTACTTAATTTTTTTATTTAATTACTTATTTAATTTTTTATTTAATTTTTTTTATTTAATTTTTTTATTTAATTTTTTTATTTAATTTTTTTTATTTAATTTTTTTATTTAATTTTTTTATTTAATTTTTTTATTTAATTTTTGTTTTTATTTTTTTATTTAATTTTTTTATTTGTTTATCTTATTTAAGTATTTTTTTAAATTATTTTATTTAATTTTTTTATTTATTTTCTTTACCTAAATTTTATATACCTAATTTTTATTTTTAATTTTTTTATTCTAATTTTTTTATGTAAGTATTTCTATTTAATTTTTTTATTTAATTTTATTCTATTTTATTTTATTTTATTTTAGCTAAGCTTATTTTACTTAGATTAGTTTTATTTTTTTAATTTTTTTTATAGTTTTATTATTTTTTTATAGTTTTAATATTTTTTAATAGTTTTATTATTATTATTATTTTATTCTATTTATTTTAAACTTTATTATTAATATAATTTATTTATAATATATCTTATTTATTTAATTTATTATGATAATACAGTGGGGTGAACTCAAAAAAGAGTACTCAGAAAAGATACCTTTTTTAAAAATGTATATAAAATTAATTAACAAGCGTAGAAATACGTAGGTAATACCGTTTTAAACAGAAAGTAATATAGAATTTAATAAAAATTTTACTTACTACTTATTATTTACGTATAATAAACTAAAATTACCTAAACTTAGTAATTTTTTAAAGCCCTTTTTTAGGTTCCTATAACTGGTTAGTTAGTAAATATATTTAACTAAAATTTTAAATATACTATTGTAGACCTACTATAGATCACGTGACTAGATTTTTAAAGGATATTAGCAATTTAATAATAAAACTATATAAAGAAAAAATATTTAGCCTATGCTTATATAATCGCTACTTACGTAATATATTCCTAATATTATAGTATATAATAATATCTTTTTAATTTTTTAATTGTAGACTTCTATTCCATTAATATAGTGTAATATTTAATAAAACTTAAATTTAAAGTTAAGCTTTTTTTAAAAGTAAATACTTCTATTCTAATAAATATTTTTCCTTTAAAAGAACTCCTAATAGTATTTATAATACTATATAATATATTAAAACCATAAATATAGTAATAATAATATATATAAAGTTAAAATAGGTATAGTTCCTAAGATAATTTAAAGAATAAAAAGAATTATTAATAGAGGCTTAATTAAAAGACTTAAAAAAGCAAATAAAAGACTATTATTAGAGAATAGGCAAAATTTTTTAAAAATTTTATATAAATAACTTTTTATAAGAGTTGTGTTATAATAGTAATATAAGTAATAAAAAACCTATTATTAACTAAAAAAATACTTAATAATATAATTAAAGTATGCTACAGAAGTTATGAAATATAATAAAATATAAATATAAAGAGAGTAATATTTTTTAACAGGTTAGTAATATAAATAGAAAGCATTAAAAGTAAGTATTATAGAGAAAGTAGTAAAAATAGAGTTAAAAAAAAACTGACTATTAACTAATTACAAAGTAAGTTTTTTTAATATTTTAATATTTTAAAACATATTATATTTTCTATAATTTTATACGATAGTTTTATTTTTTAAATATTAATTATATTAATTATTTTATTAAATATAATATTATATTCTAAATTTAGAACCCTATTTAGTTAAAAGATAAAGGTAATATAGTATTTACTAAAATACTAATATTATTTATTTCTATTACTAGTAATAATTATATATAAAAAAGTTCTTATATATAAAGTTAAATTAAAGATAAAATGGAGTAAGTAACTTTATAGATTTTTTAGTACTTTTTTTAATATAATAATAGAAATATATATATATATTATTATATTATATTATAATTATAAACCTTATACTATTATTAATTTGTATTAGTAATTTTAAAAAGATAAAGCCCTTATTTATAAAATAACAGATGTTTTAAACTATTTTAAGAATAATTAAAATATTGTTTTATTTTACCTAGCCTATTACATGGATTTAGCCTATCTAAAAAATATATAGGATTATATATATTATAGGCTTAATAAAAATAAAGAGGGTAATTTAAGTATAAAATTAAGTTTAAAAAGTATAGAGACTACTAAAGGCCTATTTTTAAATAGTAAAATAAAAAACTATAAAACGCTATTAATGATTATATTTTATTACTCCCTAGCTGTTATAAAACACTTATAGAATCTTATGGATACTACACTAACTACTAGTAATATATTATTTACTAGTTTATTATTAAAATTTTAAAAATTTAACTTTTGGTAATAATTATATAATAAATATATAAATATATAACAATAATTTATATATTAATATATTATACAATCTATTACTATATATATAGACATAGACTAAGTTTACACCTTAAATAAAAAGTTATAATAGCCTAAAGTAGGGTCCTAAAAATTTTCTATATTTACTATTTTTTCTTTACCCCTAAGCCACTTACTAAGCAGGCCCTAATAGGGTGAATATAATCTACTAGTCTTTTTCTTTAAAACACTATTTTTTTTATATTTTTTAGGTTACTAATTATAAAGTTATATTATTTTAAAAAAGGTATCTTTTTCGAGTACTCTTTTTTAAGTTCACCCCCCTGTATATTATAGATATAAACTTTATATTATTATTAATATAGATGAGTGATTTAAATAAGGCAATACTATTATTTATAAAATAATTAACGCTATAAACTAGATTAAAAATAATAAGATTATACTTTTCTTTATCTAGTCTATCGTCCTAATTAGATCCCTATAAAAGATATCTAGAATTATTTAAAATTTAAACTAAATATATATAAAAACACTATATTTATATATTATTTAAACATAGTATTGTGGCTATAGTGGCTTAGAATAACTAAAAGGTATTTTAAAAAAGGAGGAGTATATATATACCTTTTTTATTATTTTATATAGTAACTTATAATTATTTATTTACTATTTTAATTAATATTAGATAGGTATTTATAAAAAAATAAAAATAATATATTTATAGTACGTAGCGTAATATATAAAATAGTAGACTTTATTAACTATTGTACTAGACTTATATATATTTAATAAATTATAAAATAAATAATCTACTAGTAATATATATATAGCCATTTCGGTTACAGGCTCTTACAGAGAAGTAATATTAAAAAGGGTTAATTTAAAAAGTTACCTTTTTTAAAATAATATAACTTTTTAGTTATAAGCCCTAAAAATACGAAAATAATACTGTTTTAAAAAGAAAGTCTAGCGTAATCTATTCACCCTATTAAGGGCTACGTACTAAGGGGTCTAGGGGAAAAAAAATTAGTAAACATAGACAATGTTTAGATCCTACTTAGACTATAATAACTTTTTATTTAAGATATAAAAGTTTATTATTTTTATATATATTATAATACTACGAATAATATATAAGTATATAAAATATTTATATATATATATATATATATATATATTATTTATATATGAAGGCATGCACATACTCCTCCTTTTTTGAACTCCCTTTTGGTCGCCACTACAGCCACCACAGCCACCCTATTTGTTCGATCAGTATATAAATATATATTATTTATATAATTATATATAAAAGTTAAATTTTCACATTTTTTATAATAAACTAATAAATAATATATTACTAGTATTTAGTATAGTAGCCTTTAGCTTCTATAACTACCTTAAAACGGTTAGAGAGTAATAAAATATAATTATTAATAGCCTTTTAAGGTATTTTATTCTACTCCTCTATAGTAGCTATTTTAAAGGCCTCTATACTATTTAAACTATTTCCTATACCTAAATTAGCCCTTTTATTTTTAATTAGCCCTAATTTTAATAAACCTTATATATGTTCTATAGAGGCTAAATCAGGACTATAGGCTAAATAAAAAAAATAGTTTAATATTGTAATTTTTAAACTAAGTTAAAACGTCCCTAGTGTTATAAATAGGGACGTTATCTTATTAAAATTACTAACCTAAATTACTATTAATATAAAGTTTATAATTATAATATAATATAATACTATATATATATATATTATTATTATATTAATAAAAAAAAGGGCAAAAAAAAGTTATATAACTAACCCCTTTTTATTAAGAGTTTAATATTAGGTATAAGGACTTTATTTATATAGTCCTTACTAGTATAAGAAGTAGAAATATTAGGTATTTTAATAAATACTAAATTACTTCTACCTCCTACCTAAATTGCATCCTAAATATATAGGGTAAGGTTATAGCCTATAAAATAATTAATATAATTACTATTAAAAAACTAAAACTATAGCCTAAAAATATATAAAATATTATATATTTTAATATTTTAAAAAGATAAAATAACTTACTTTGTAATTATCTAATAGCTAGTTCTCTTTTAACTTTATTATTACCCCTTTTTCTATAAAACTCCTTTCTAGCCCTACCTCTTTATATTACTAACTTATTAAAAAATATTATTTTTTCTAGTTTTATATTTTTAATATTTTTTAATTATTTTTTAGTATATTTTATATTTTTTTTGCGCTTTCTTTGCTAATTATTAGTTTTTTTTTTACTTATATTAAAAGAGTAACCCTTCTCTTTTAAAACTTTTTATAATTGTCTTTTTAAAATCTCTAGATTTTTATCTAGTAGTATACTTTTATTATCTCTTTTAGGACTTCTAGTTAGGTCTCTATTAATAACTCTTTTATCTCTTTTAGTTATCTTTTTTATACCTCCTATATAAACTTTTTTTATATTATAATTATTTGTTTCTTTTTTTTTAATACGTTGTATAGCGTAATAAATAGTAGGAGAAGACTTTTTTAAAGTAGAAGTAATTATAGTAGGAGAGTTATTTACTTTTAAAAGTAAATTAACTTTATATTTAAGTTTTAAAAGAGTTAGGTCTATTTTAAAAGAATAGGAGTTTAAGTTTATAAAAGTTAAAAGATATTATTATATACTATAATATTAGTAATATATTACGTGACTAGTAATTATATAAGCCTTAGTAATATTTTTATAATTAATATAATTTTATTATTAGATTACTAATATACTTTAAAAATCTAGTCACGTAACCTAGACTAGACCTAAAAGGATATACTTAAAATTGTAGTTAAATATATTTACTAACTAAAAAGTTATAGAAATATAAAAAAGGAGTTAAAAAACTAACTATATTTCTGTAATTTTAATTTATTACAGGTAATATATATAACGTAACTAAAATTATTATCGAAATCTCTATAACTTTCTCTTTAAAACGGTATAATTCACGTATTTTTAGGCTTAGTAATTAATTTTATATTAATTTTTAATAATAGTAACTTTTTGGATTAATCCTGTATGATGTTACCCCCCTGTATAATATATATTATAAAAAATATATATAAAATAAATAAGTAAAAAAAAAATTAAAAAAGTTAAAATTAATAGAAGAAATTTTCTATAACTAGTATAAAATAATATTAGTACTTACGTAACTTTTAGTATAATATTATATAATAGTATACCTTAATATTATTTATATATTTAAGGTATAATTCCTCTCCTTATCGCAGTATTGTTTAAATATATTTACTTTACTAGTAAAGAATAGAGTTTTTAAAAGTATAAAGTACCGCTAAGAAATTAATACAAAACTATAAGAAGCTAAAATCTCTATATAGAACACGTTATAACTAAAAATATAAATAAAATATTTACAATAAAAATTACTCTCTAAAGTTAAATAAAATAAAAATCTATTTCTAAATAGGTCTAGGATAGTAAACTAGACCTAAGTAGGTAATAGATTAGTAATTACGTGTTACTATTTAGTAATATAATAAGCTAGTTAGGAATTAAAGAGCCGATTTTAGTTTATTTAGAAGGTAAAATACTTTCCTTAAATAGTTAGGTAGCCTTAATATAAGAAAAGCTTATTTTTTTTTTTTAAAAAAAAGAGTATACCTGTCGTAATATTAAGGCTTATATACCTTTTCTAATTACGGGTTAATTACGTAACTAGGTTACCTAATTACTTACCTATTATATATATATTTAATCTTAATTATCTTAGAAATAGTATTAATTTACCTTTTACTTTAAAAATAAGTATTATTTAGTTTACTATAATTATAAGCTTAGCGCTTTAGAACCGTAGAATAATTCTTCTTATATAATTTAACGCTAGTAGATACTTATTTTTATATATTCTAATTATTCTTTACTATTATACTAATATATTTAATTATTAAACTAACCCTATTTCTCCCCTTCCTTAATTACCTACTAATTAGTTTATTATAATAACCGACTTAATTCTAATAGGGCCCTATTAGTTAATAAGCTAATTAAACTAGCCTAATTAGTATATATAATTCTAATTTTTTACTATATAGAAAGGGATTTAGAAAGAAGTTAACTCTAATAAAGAAAATATTACCCTTATAAAAAATTATTAATTATAGTACCTTTTACTTCTAGTCTAATTAGCCCTTTTAAATACTAATAATCCTATAATTAGGAAATAATACGAGAAAGATTTTAAGAAATATAAAATATAAATAGAACAGTACTCTATATAAATAGTAAAATATAAAATACTATCTACTAATTAGTCTATAAATAATAATTACCTTAAGAATCTTAGGGACTAGGTAAATAAAATAGTATATCCTAATATCTTAAGGCTAATAATAATTAAAATTTTTAATTACTAAAAGCTAATGCTTTAAGAGATAATATATATATTTAAAGCTAATCTCGTACTAACTAATACTAATATATAAAATTTAGTATAAGTATAGTACTATACTTATTTTAAAAAAGCTAAGTATAAAAGGCAGGATCCTAAATAATAATATAATAAATAAAAGCTTCTTTATAAAAAGGCGCGTATATATAAAATACTTAATATAAAAAAAGAAATAACTATTTATAATTTTTTAATTATACTAGGGTAAAGGATCGCCCCTAACTAAATATAATTAATAAAATATAATATTACGCGTAATTTAACGCTTAAACGACCCCTTTTAACTTTAAATAAAATTAAAAATATTTTTTTTATAATACTTTAGTAATAGTCTCTACGTACTAATTATAAAAAAAAATTAATAGTATTTATAACGTTTAGTAGATATAAATTTAATACTAACTTAAGTATTAGTAAAAATTAAAATAAGCGTTAAACTAAGTATAAGCCTACTTATCTATACTTAAAATCTGTTTATTACTATTAAAAGCTAACTTATTACTCTAGGCTTAAGACCGTAGTTATAAAAAAATATTTTAAAAAATTACTACTAATTATACTTTTTAGCACTAATAGGAAGAAAATTTTTAATTATTTATAATAGACTAAATATACTAATCTATAAATAAAAATTAAAAAGAAAGACTTTAAAAATTAAAAGGTAAATACTAATACTAAAATAGTATATTTAAAAAAAATTATAACTATTATTATAGATTCTTTAATACTTATATTAAATAAAAAGAGTATAAAAGTCTATAGTACTATAATATTTAGTATATACCCTCTCTTAGAGAGTACTATTTTAGATAGTAGTACTATTATATATTTTATTAATAATATTTTAATATTTATTCCCGAAACGTTTAAGAAAGTAACTAAAATTAAAAGTATTAAAGCTAGAATATAGATATTAGTAATTATTAAAATTGGTAACTAAATTCTAAAATAAGTTTTATATAATATAAATAGCCCTCGTATAGAGGATTTAATATTTAAAAATATTATAGTAGTAAAAGGCTTTTATATTAATATTATCTCTAAAGCTTGTTTAGGAAAAGTTAGTATTTAGTACTTAGGTCTTAATTATACTTTACGTATAAGTACGCTAAAGTAAAATATTATACTAATAGAGCTATAATATAAGTATAATCTTATCTTTATTAAATATAAACTAATTACTTTTTACTCTTTAATTAATGCTGTAATAGATAATTATAAAATTTAAAAATTATAAATTAATTATCCTCGTATTAATAGCGAGCAGATATAGTATTAGTAATTAGAGTATTTAAAAAAAGTAGTATTATAAGTATTAGTATAATATATTTAGAATATTAAAATTAATAGTATAGCTTATTTAAAGTGCGTATACTACTCTATTATTTATATAATATAAGTAATTTTTAGAAGACTAAGGAAATAATTACTATAACTCTTTTTTTAAGTATTATAAGATCTCTTTAATATACTAATAGGTAGATTAGGCGAGTAATAGAGTATAATTCTAAAAAATAACTTTAGTAAAAAAATCTATAATTATAACCTCTACTTAAAAGGTTTAAAATTAATTATAGAAGTCTTTAAGAACTTTACTAAGCTACTTTTTATATAATATAATTTTAAAATCTATATACTTATTTAAAATAATAATACTATTACAGTACTATAGTATAGTTACTTATAATTTAAAAAATAAATAGCTAATTAAGAAATTAAACTTATTATAACCTTACTATATACTTATAAGCTAAATAGTAGTACTAAGAGGATAGACTAAAAAATAATTTTAAAAGCGATTAAGATATAATTAAGTACTAATCTACCTACTAAGTTTTAGTCTAAAATAATAGATACTGCGATATAGTTATATAAAATAAGTTTATTATTATTTTATAATATATAATTACTAAATAAAGTACTTAATAGTTAGTTTAAGTAGTATTTTAAATAGTAAAAGCCTATAATTATAAAAAATATAACAGTAAATTTACGCCCTAATTAAAATAAAATTTATATATATAGCTACTATACTTACCTTTTAAATAAGAAGCGCTTAGTAGACCGTAATAAACGTAAATTTAAGATAAACCTATAGAGCTATATTAAGTATTTAATAAACTATTATACTTTTAATATCTATAGGATATAGGTCCTAGTACTTAATTAGGTAATTATAACTTAAAATATTATTTTTAATAAAAAGCTTTTCTATAAGGGGCTATCTAATTATAAAATACTTAAAAAAAAAATAGTTTTAGTTATTAAGGTACTTTATAAAAATAAATTTATAGACTTAGGCGTAGTGTTTAATAATATATACTTACTAAGCTAGTTAGATAAATAGATAAGAAATAAGAAATATCTAAATTTTAATTATAAACTTAGGGGTGCTAATTATAGTTAGCGTAAAAAAGTAGTAAACTAAACTTTTTTTAGTATTATTAAAAACTTAATAGCTATACGAGATAATTACTTAGCTAATAATTATTTAAGAATTTGTATAATATTAGATAAATAATTAGAATTTATAACTTTAGAAGTAACGCTAGCGCTAAACGCTGTTTAAAGTAATCTTATAAAAGATTAAAAAGTATTTAATACTTACTAGAAAATATATAAAACTAGAGAAGCTAGTTTATTAAATTTTAAAAATAATTTTTAAAGTTTAGAGTATAATTATTTTATAGTTACTTTTTAAATTATAAATAACGCTTCTACTACTATAAATAAAGTAAAAATACTACTAGTTTAATATTACTAAAAGCGCGATTAGAGTTAGATAACGTAATTAAATAAAAAACTATAGTAGTAAAAACCTAAAATTAAATATATAAATTTACCCTTCCGTAAAAAGCGACCTAAAAATAATAATTTAGATAATTAGCTAAAAGATAGAATAAATTTTATAAATACTTATATAATAATCGCGGATCTATAAAATAATAATTTTTAAATTAATTTTACGTATATATTCTTTTCTAGCGCTATAGAAGTATATACTAAGCTATAAATATATATTACTTTTAATACTATAGTAATAGCCGTAATACTTAAAAAAATATTTAAAATATTATTTTTTAATCGCCCTACCTACCGCGATTTATAGTATATATATAAAGATAATCTTCCTCTACTACTTATAACGTAAAAGCAGCTTACTTTATATTTTTTTCGTAATAAATTTAAATAAGTCTTATATATTAAGATTAATACGCTTCTAAAAAAAAAAATCTAAAAAAAGATTATACAGGGGGGTGACACAAAAAAGGGTTAATTAAAAAAGATACCTTTTTTAAAATAATATATCTTTTTAATTAGTAAGCCTAAAAATACAAGAAAAATAGCGTTTTAAAGAGAAAGACTAGTAAATTTAATTTACCCTGTTAGTGACTGCTTACTAAGGGGTTTAGGGGTAAAAAAAATTAGTAAATATAGAAAATTTTTAGGACTCTACTATAGGCTATTAGAACTTTTTATTTTAGGTGTAAAATTTGCTTATTTTTATATATATAATAGGAGATACTAAGTTTTATTAGTATATTAAATATTTTTATATATTTATATATTAATTATATAATTATATATAAAAGTCACTTTTTCACATTTTTAATAATAAACTAGTAAATAATAAATTATTAGTATTTAGTATAGTAGCCTTTAGCTTCTATAACTGCCTTATAACGGTTAGGGAGTAATAAAATATAATTATTAATAGATTTTTAAGGTATTTTATTCTACTTTTTTATAGTAGCTCTTTTAAAGGCCTTTATACTATTTAAACTATTTTTTACACCTAAATTAGCCTTTTTATTTTTAATTAGCCCTAATTTTAATAAACCTTATATATTTTTTATAGGGGCTAAATCAAGACTATAGACTAGGTAAAAAAATAGTTTAATTTTGTTGTTTTTAAACTAAGTTAAAACGTTTCTAGTTTTATAAATAGAGACGTTATCTTATTAAAATTGCTAACCTAAATTAATATTAATATAAAGATTATAATTATAATATAATATAATAATATATATATAATATATTATTATATTATTAAAAAAAGGGGTAAAAAAGTATTATAAAAATTACCCCTTTTTATATAGGGTTTAACCTTAGGTATAAGGACTTTATTTATATAGTCCTTACTAGTATAAGAAGTAGAAAAATTAGGTATTTTAATAAATACTAAATTACTGCTACCTTCTACCTAAATTGCACCCTAAATATGTAGGGTAAGGTTATAGCCTATAAAATAATTAATTATAATTAATATTAAAAAACTAAAACTATAGCCTAAAAATATATAAAAAGTTATATATTTTAATAGTTTAAAAAGTTAAAATAATTTACTTTGTAATTAGCTAATAGCCAGTTCTCTTCTAACCCTATTATTACCCCTTTTTCTATATAACTTTTTTTTAGTTCTACCCCTTTGTATTACTAACTTATTAGAAAATATTATTTTTTTTAGTTTTATATTTTTAATATTTTTTAATTATTCTTTAGCGTATTTTACTCTTTTTTTAGCGTTTTCTTTATTAATTATTAGTTTTTTTTTACCTATATTAATAGAGTAGGCCTTTTTTTTTAAAACTTTTTGTAAGGATCTTTTTAAGATATTTAGACTATTATCTATTAATAGTCTTTTATTTTCTTTTTTAGGGCTTTTAGTTAAGTCTTTATTAATAACTCTTTTTTCTCTTTAAGTTACTTTAGTAACTCTGCCTTTTTTAATCTTTTTTATATTATAATTATTTTTCTCTTTCTTTTTAATACGTTGTATAGTATAATATATACTAGTAGAAACTTTATTTAAAGTAGTAGCAATTAAAGCAGGAGAATTATTTACTTTTAAAAGTAAATTAACGTCGTATTTAAGTTTTGAGAATTTTAGCTCTATTTTAAGAAAATAGGAGTTTAAGTTTATAAAAATTAAAAGATATTATAATATATTATAATATTACTAATATATTATGTAATTATTAATTATATTAGGCTTGGTACTATTTTTATAATTAATATAATTTTATAATTAGATTACTAATATACTTCGAAAAACTAGTTATATGACCTATACTAGGCCTAAAAGAGTATAGTTAAAATTTTAGTTAAATATATTCACTAACTAAAAAGTTATAGGAACCTAAAAAAGGGGTTAAAAAAATTGCTAGGTTTAGATAATTTTAGTTATTTACCTATACTTAGTAAGCAGTAACTAAAATTGTAATTAAAATCTCCTTAATTTTCTCTTTAAAACGGTATTATTCACGTATTTTTACCTTTATTATTTAATTTTATATAATTTTTTAAAAAAGTTAACTTTTTGGATTAACCCTTTTTTGTGTCACCCCCCTGTAAAAGTAAAAGTAAATAGTTAACCTTTACTATTAAAATAGGTCTAGACTTATACATTTAATTAAAATTAGTATTTTATTAAGTATAAAGCCTTTATTATTATAAAAGGTAATTTTTAAAAAATTAATTTTATATAATTAATATATACTACTATACTCGCAGCAACATTATTTTAAGCTATAATAATATTTATAGCAGAATTTAACCTAAAAATTCTATAGTATAATATTATTAAAGTATTTTTTAATATTTTAATATTAATAGAAAATCTGGTAATATATAAATTATTTAATAAATTTAACAAGCGAGGTATATACGTTAGACTTAATTAAGTATTATATAGCCTACGCGACTTATTTTACTTTTAATATAAAAAATTTTTAAGCGTACTATATACTATTAGGCTTATAGTATTAAAGAAAGAGCTTTATTTCTTTTTTAATTATAAGAAGATAGTTTTTATTTTATTTTATATAAATAATATTCTGCTACTATATTATAAAAATTATAAAATAATAATAAAATAGCTCTAGAACTAGATTACTTTAAAATATAAAATTAAAGTAAAGGGGCCTATTTAATAGTTTTTTAAAGTTAGGGTAATCCGTAATTATAAAAATAAAATAATTATATTTATCTATAATATATATATTAATAAGATTACAAAGAAATTTAGCCTTAATAATAGTAGTAGTTTCCTTAATACGCCTCTCCTTTTAGAAAAGCTTATTAAGTTTACTAAAAAAGCTTCTAAGTAGGATATTAAGCAATATTAAAAATATATAAAATTAGTTTTATATATAGCAATTATATTTTACCTAAATATTATATTTATAATCTTAAAACTATTATAATTTTTAATAAATCTAAGCCTATAGTACTTTACTACTATTAATAGAGTAATTATTTACCTATATTATACTCGCTAGTAGGCGATTTAATATAGATAATATAATAAACCTAATCTTATAATTTATAGAAATACTTTATTTATTAATAACCTTAATATAAAAAGATTATTTTACAGCTATATTATAATAATATTTAAAAGTATAATTTTTTAAAAAATAGCTAAATAGACTACTATTACTATTTTAATAATAAAAGCTAAGCTAATTACTTTAAAGTATATAAGTAAAAAAGTAATAACTTTAAAGCGCTTTGTCTATAAAATTATGCTTAATTTAAAATCTATTTAGAAAATCTACTATAATAATTAATAAATAATTAGACTTATAGTTAAAGCTAATAAAAGAATTATAACTTAATTATATTATATTAATATTTAAAATATATAGCTGCGTTAAGAATATGTAAAAGAATTATTTAAAATAATCTATCTATAAACTAAAAATATACCTACTAATAAATTAACAAAGACGCTTACGCGATAATAATTTATATATTTTAAAAAGCTACTTAATCTATAAAATATATAATTACTAATTATTAAGTAAATAAAAAGTAGAAAGAAGAGAGCCTATTAGGTTTTATTTATCTTAAATAAAAGAAATCTAAATAAAAAAAATCTAAAATAAAGAAAATTAATTATAAGAAGAATAAATAATTACGACTATAGTACAGCTAAATCCTTATTAAATAACTTATATAGTTACTTATACTTATATATTTTAGTTTTACTAAGCCCGCTTAAAGTCTAAGTAGAGTAAAAATAACTTAAAATTTAAAATAGATAAAAGTAGCTAAAAGTCTAAAAAAAAGAACTTTAGTTATAAGAGTATAACTCGTTCTTTATCTCCTAATACTCTCATAAAATAAAATAATTATAATTATAATACTACTACTTTAACTTTATATACGTATTATAACCTTTTAAAAATAAATTAGACTACTCTTAATTTAGACTTAAAATAAATTTATTTAAGTAGCTAGTAAAATTTTTTTTTAGATTAATATTTTAGCCTATCGCTTAAGTAGTGTTATTAGCTATTTATTACTTAAATAGATAATAGCGGGGTACTAAATAAAAATTAGTAATAACTAAAATACGCCTAAAAGGATACTTATAAACTAGATTATTATAGCTCTAGCTACTAAAAATAGAACCTAAATATTAGTTTTAATTAAAAAAGTCTAATAGACTTTAATTACTTAGTAATACTATATTAGTATTTAGTACTAAAAAAGTCTAGTATTATTTAAAAATTTTATAGGTAGTTTTAGAAGCAGATATAATTTTATTATTAAGCTATAAAGTATTAGTATAATTTATAAACTAAAATTTAAAAAATAATTACTTATTTTAAGGTTCGTAGTATCGTACTTAATTATAAGCTTAATAAAAATTATATAAATAGTATAGGTACTAGTAGGACTATAATAATTAGTAATATATAATAGATATATAATTAGTAGAATATATAGTAAATTATATATATAAATTACGTAATAATAGCAGTGCGTACCTATAAAATTAAAATTTTTAAAATAGGCTTTTATTAAATTACTAAATAGAGCGCTACGTATACAGGTCTTATAGTTTAAAATAAGCTACTTACTAAACTTAAAAGATAGCTTTTTTTTACTTTTATTAATTATTTAACTACTGCTACCCTACTCTTTTTTATTATAGTTTAAGGCTAGAGGATTATTATTATTATTATTATCTAATTTAAAAAAAAATAGTTTTTATAGATTAACTGCTATAATTACTATAATTATTATAATTATTATAACCGCAGCTGCTACGTTGCTATTTATTATAAATACAAAAGTAAATACTAAAACGTCTAAGAGTACTCTATAATTAGTTAGTAATATTTAGATAGGTAAAATAAAGTAATAATAGTAGTGTTACTTACTATAGTAAAAATTATTATAAACTAAAAAGAAGAAGAGAAGAATAATTTAAGTAGCTATTATACCTAACTAGCGTAGACGAGCCGTTTTTACTTATATAACCTACTACCTATTTACTACGCTTATAACTTTACCTGCTTATAAAATATAGAAGGTATAATTAATTAAAATAAAAAATAATAACTAATTATAGAACGATATAAAAAATAAATTTTATTTAAAGTAAACTAATAAAATAAGCTATTATAGGTAATTAGTTAAATAGATTACTTAGAGCTGTAAACTTACTATAAAAATAAATAATATTTAAATCTATAAAAAAAAAATTTAATAAAAAGAATTAAGCATACCGTAAGCTTTATAATAGAATATTATAAAAATAGAATTTATCTTAATTTACCTTAGGTAATTTTTAAATAGGCTTACTACTTAAACGCAGTTTACCTAAAAGGTATATTATAATATTAAAACTTATATACTCTTTTTAATTACGGGTTAATTATATAACTAGATTACTTAATTACTTGTCTATTATATATATATTCAATCTCGATCGTCTTATTTTAAAAATAGTATTAATTTACCTTTTACTCTAAAAATAAGTATTGTCTAGTTTACTACAATACCTAATATAACCTATAGTATATATATAATTATAATAACTATTACTAAAGGACTAAATATTTAACTAAAATATAGATAATAAAATAGAACGTCTTATAAATTAAATAAAAAACTAGTATTACTAATACTCTTAAATTTCTAGTAAATACTTAAGGCGTATAGTAGTATATAATAATAATATTAGAGAGTCTACTATAAAGACTAATAACTTATAAAACTTTTATAAGTAAATAAAAACTTTATATAAAGGTAGTAAATTAATATTAAAAATTTATTTAAAGTAGACTAAATTACTTTAGATATATTATAGAGTTGCGGATATATAATATAGTATTATAAAAGTCTAGTAAATAGACAATACCTATATACTAAAAAGCTTTTTTAAATTTAAGATAATAGTTAACGAGTTTAGTATAATAGAGATAAATAGTTTAGTATAAAAATAAATAAAATATAATATTTTATATTAATTATTTTATTATAATTCCACTATCTCTAGATTTCTAATTAGACGAAATATTTTATACTTAATTTAACTATAGAATTAAGGACTTTATTTATATTATCCTTACTAGTAAAAGAAAAAGTATTATTAGGTATTTAGTATATTCTTATTTATTTCTTCCTGCTATTGACATTAATTTTTAAAGATAAATAATAATATCTCTATTAATAATTTATTTTATATAGGGGGGTGCAATAAAAACAGTGTAATTAAATAAGTTATCTTTATTAAAGTTATATAAGTATTTAACTAGTAAGTCTAAAAATATAAAAAAATATCGTTTTAAAGAAAAAGATTATTTTATTTAATTTACTTATATAGGACTGTTTACTAAGGGATTTAGTAGTACAAAAAATTAGTAAAAATAAATAATATTTAGGACCCTAATTTAGGCTATTATAACTTATTATTTAAGTTTTATAATTAGCTTATTTTTATATATATAATAACATATAGTATATTTTACAGGGGGGTAACATAAATATAACTAATTAAAAAAGACTAGTTTTAAAAGGTTTAATAACTCTATTAATATTAAATTTAATACTTATTAAAAAAGACTGGTTATAGAAAAGGCTATAAAATATATTATAATAAAACTAGAGTAGGAGTAGCGTATATATAGCCTTAGTTATATAGTCGTTAACCTAAGACTTTTTTTTTACTTAACTTTACGTCTTTATTACTTTTTACTCATAGTATAAAATTAGCTATATAATATATATATATTATTTATATAAATATTTATAGTATAGATTAATCATATTTTACTAGACTTATCTTATAACTTATTAAAAGAAAGAAATAGGAAAAATTAAGAAATCGTATAATAAATCTTACGTAATTAATATTCTACATAATTTTATATATAGTTTTAAATACTTTACTTATAATTTATAGTTAATAATATATTATTATTATTAGATATTATATACTTAAAATTTAACTAACCTAATTAGGTAATAATAAAATATTCGCTGGTTAGTAATTTATATAGTCTAAAATATAAAAAAATAATAATTTAATTATCTTTACTATATACGAAGTTATAAAACGTTAAATTTATGTAAATTTAAAAAGTTTTTAAATTATTACTTTGTTAATGTAATACTAAATTAAATAATTATTATATTTTTAAACTTATTAAATAGTGTTACTTTTATTTAGTATTTTAAATTTTTAAAAATAAGTTATATATATTGTTTTTTAAAGTATGTCTTAAATCTTTAAACTAAGATATTAAATTCTAAATTTAATTTACTAAATATTTAGATAAGAAATAATACTTAAAATATATTTCGTAAATATTATAGAGTAACTACTAATATATATATATATTATAGCTAATTTTATACGCTAGTTAAAAATTTATAAAAACGTAGGGTTAAGTAAAAAAAAAGTTTTATATTTAAGATAATATAACTAAGGGTATATATATACTAAGCCTAATTTAATTTTATTATACTATATTTTATAACTCTTTCTATAAATAATCTTTTTTAAGATTTTTAAATCTAATATTAATAGAGTTAGTTACGTCTTTACGGCTGTATATACTATAAATAATAGTTTTAAGGAAGGCATGCACATACTCCTCCTTTTTTAAAATCCGTTTTAGTCGCCCTGAGTCACCACAGCCACACTATTTGTTCGATTAATATATAAATATATAAATAATAGTTATTATCTTATATTTAACTATTAAGTTAATATTTTTCTAGATAATATAGATAGTATTAAAGAGCTACTATATACTTATACGTAGTATAATCCTCTAAATCCTTTACCTATTTTATTAAAATATATATATCTACTAATACTTAGGCGTATATATAATATAATATATCTATTTAATTTTTTCTTTTTTTAATATATAGTAACTATTATATTTATTTTAGTAGCTGCTACTACGTTAAGTATTTCTTATACCTATATACTATCTATTATCTTAAATATAAAATCTATCTCTTATTCTTCTTTTCTTATTATTTTTTTTATTTAATTTTAATATAAACCATTACAGCCTAATACCTTATAGTATAGTTAAATTAGTAAGTTTATTTATAACGCCTATTTAGACGTGCTATATTAGTAAATATAATATTATACTTCTTTTTCGACACATTAAGTATAAAGACATACATATACTCCTCCTTTTTTAAAACCCCTTTTAGTCGCCTACACAGCCACCACAGCCACACTATTTATTTAATTAGTATATAAATATATATATATATATAATTTTATACTTTCTTTTACTATTATTATTATATATTTTTTTTATTTCTCTTATTTCCGGCAGTAAGTTAATAGTATATAGTATTATAATATCTTCTTTTTAGTATATTAAGAGCTTTTATAATATTAACAACTTTATTAGTATATACTAGTATATTTAATAGGTATTTTATAGCTGTCTTTACCGCTTATAAGTATAGATTATTATTAAATATATCTTTATAAACGGGTATACGAGACTTAGTTATAATAGTTTTATTATTAAAAGTAATTATAATACGTAGAGATACTATTAGTATACCTATAATAAATATTAGCTAGCTATATTTTATAAACTATATTATTAAAAACGAACGATACGTTAGTATTTACGTTAATATATTAAATTTTATTTTTTAACTTTAATAATAATAATAGATAATAATATAGTAAAGTAGGCGTTATATAATATAATAGTACTATAGTAGCCTAGCCTAAAAAGAAAAAAAAGAGTAGAGGTAATAGTAGCCTAATACTACTAGTATACTAAACTTATACGCTAAGCTATATACTAAGTTATATATTAATACTATAAGTTTCAATTCTATACTAACTTAAAATATTTTTTATTATTTTTATATACGTTTTTTTTTAACTACATCTAGGAGAATAACTTTTTTTAGCTTATACCTTTTCTAGACTAGTGTCTTAACACTATACTTTACCTCTCTTTATATAATTAATAGAGTTATTAAACGTTTAAAGTCTAGTTATTATTAATTACTTATTTTATATATTACCACACTATATAATAATAATAGTAATGTTTTTTAAAACTTCTTTTAATTATTCTAAGCCACTACGGACACACGGTTTATTTAACTAATATATAAATATATAAATATGATTATAGTAAAAATAATAAATCAGATAATAAATTAAATAAAATTAATAACTTATAATATAACTAGTTATAAATTATTTCTCTATTAATTTTAATAGAACTGTTGTATTTAAATATATTTCTAATATAATCCCCTTTATAGTACTAACTTATTAGAAATTATTATTATTTTAAAATATATATTTTTTTTTATTTTATATATTTAGCTTAGTATATTATAACTTTTCTTTAGTATCTTATATATTTATATATTAATCGAACAAATAGTGTAGCTGTAGTAGCTTAGGGCAACTAAAAGGAGTTTTAAAAAAGAAGGAGTATATATATAACTTTATACTTAATATATTAAAAATTTGCCTACTTATATTAATAAAGTATTAATAGTTTTAGAGCGCCTATAATATATATTAATTAATTAATAAAATACTTTTTAAAAAGTAATTAATATATCTAGATCTCGACTCAGGAGTATAAACGTTATTAATAAACTTTATTAAATACTAACTTATATACATATTAAAATAAAATACTTTTACTCTTTTAAAAAGTTATATTATATAAAAGAGAGATAAGGTAGAGTATTAAAACACTAGTCTAAAAAAGGTATAGCTAAAATATATTATTCTTATAGATATAATTAAAAAAAATAAGTATATATAAAAAGTATAAAAACTATTTTAAAAGGTATTATAGAGACGTTTGTATAGTATTTAGACTATTTTTTAATTATAGTCTTCTATTATTTTTTCTAGAACCCTTAGTTAAGTTTTTATTAATAACTTTTTTATCTCTTTATAACAACGTTACATTAGGACTTATTTTAATTATGTTTATATTATAATTTTTCTTAATTTTTAATAGGTTATATAGTATTATATATAAAGGTATACATATACTCCTCCTTTTTTAAAACCCCTTTTAGTCGCCCCGAGCCACTACAACCACACTATTTGTTCGATTAATATATAAATATATAGTATTATAAATACTATTATCTAATCTATTTAAAGTTATTATAATTTAAGAAAAAAAAATAATATATATATACTCTTCTTTTTTTAAAACCCTTTAAGTTGCGTATATAGCCACTATAGCCACATCCTTTTATTTAATTAATATATATATAAGATCTTTTTTTTTATTAAGTATAAGGTATTTATCTTTTATAATTATTATAAGTCCTTAATTCTATTAAAACTTACTTAAGTAGACTTTTCTTAATTTATTACTTAAGTAGAGAATATATTTTTAGGTCTATAATATAATATAAAACTATATAGTTTAAAAAATATATTTAGGTTATTACTAGTGCTTCTACTATACTTAACTAGGCTAAGTAACTAGAGTATATATTACTTATATAAGCTTTATCTCTTATTAAGTAAACGTTTTTTATCTTTTACAATATTTACTTTTCACTCCTAAGCAGGAGTATAAAAGGCTTATTTATTCTTTTATATTTTATTTTTATCGCGTTTTACTCTGCCTACTAATATTATAAACTAATAACTTTATTATAGACTTATTATATAATTTAAAATAATATTTTTTTTATCTAATTCTATGTAAACCTCTATATTACCTATTAAACTTTTTACTAAAATAATAATACTATAAAGGTCTACTAAAGTAAATTATGTATATACCTAGTTTATCTAACAGTTTTATAAAATAAAAAAAGCTATATTTACTATTATTAGCACCTACGCCGCTTATAGGTAAAAAAAGAAAAATATTTACTATTTAGTTAGTAACGCCTACTAATTAAAAATAAAAGCGTATTTAGTATCGCCCGGCCCTATAGTAATATATTATTTAGTTAAAAGCGTTTTAGATTCTAAGCGCGTACTCCTAAATACGTATTATTTTATTTACTTAGTTTTAATATTATTTAATATTTACTATAAGTTTTTTATACTATTTACCCTTTTTTACTTTTTATATACACTCTATAATCTTTATTTAAATAAAAAAACTTTTTTTTACGTATTAGTTCTTCTAGTAGTATACGCTAAGTACGTAACTAAATAAATAAAAAATAATAGACTTTTACTTTTTAATTTAACTAGTAGTTATCTCGGGTACTATTTTAATAAGTTATTTATAAAAAAATTTATTAATTACTAGAGTACTATAGACTACTTTTAAGGCTAGGGTTATAATATTACTATATAGTTTTTATATAATTTTATTAATAAAGGGCGCGTCTATAATAAGAATAGGTAATAGGTTTTTATTAATAGCTTAAGGCATAACAGCGGTAATAGTAATAGTATAGAATAACTTAAAAAAGACTAAATAGATATTTAATAGAACTTTAAGAAATAGGAGATAATATAGTATAGAGTATAGGTAGATAGTTAAACTTACTAGCTTTAAAGACTAAATATTCTATTATAGGTACTAGATAATTATTTAATAACTCTATTAGTTCTAAAGTTTGTATACTTAGTAATACTTAATTACCTTATATATAATTATAAGTAGTAATCGCTAATAATCTCTAAAATAATTATAAGAAGTTGCTAATCTATAAATATAGATTAGAGTATAAGTATTACTATAATTAGTAGGGTACTATAACCCTTGCTAAAAGAAAGGAGTATAACTTTTAAGGGTTTAAAATTTATATTACTTATATATAGTCTTATTAGTATTATATAAGCTGTTTAGTATTTATTAAGTTTTTATTATTACGTTGTACCGCGGCTTTATAAAGCTTGCGAAGTACGTTAATTAATAATATTTACTTTTAAAAAAAATATTTTAAATTTAAGTTTTAAAAAACGTAGTCTTACATTAAGAAAATAAATATTTATACTTAAAAAAATAATAATCTTTTTACTATATTATAATATTAATAATATATTATATAAATAGTAATTATATAATTATAAACTTAACTTTATTATTAATAATATTATATTAATAGATTATTAATATACTTTAAAATAAATAGTTATATAACTTATATAAGTCCTAAACGAGTATTATATATATTTATATATTAATTAAATAAATCGTGTGGCTGTGGTAGCTCGGGGAGACTAAAAGGGGTTTTAAAATAGGAGAAGTATGTGTATGCCTTTATACTTAGTTTTAAAAAAGATTTATTATTATATTATACAGGGGGGTGCAATAAAAAAAGAGTAATTAAAAAAATATCTTTTTTAAAAAAGTATATAAAATTAATTAATAAGCCTAAAAATACGTAAGTAATACCGTTTTAAAAGGAAAATTATAAAGAATATAATAATGATTTTAGTTACTACTTATTAATTACCTATAATTAATTAAAGTTATCTAAACAGAGTAATTTTTTAAATCCCTTTTTTAGGTTCCTATAACTTTTTAGTTAGTAAATATATTTAACTAAAATTTTAACTATACCCTTTTAAGCCTAGTCTACGTCACGTGACTAGATTTTCGAAGTATATTAGTAATCTAATAATAAAATTATATTAATTATAAAAATTTTGCTAAGGCTTATATAATTACTAATTACGTGATATATTATTAATATTATAGTATATTATAATAAAGGTATATATATACTCCTTTTTTAAATCCCTTTTAGTCGCCCTGAGCCACCACAGCCACACGTTTTCTTTAATTAATATATAAATATATAGTATATTATATTATCTTTTAATATTATAAATCTAGATTTCTATTTTGTTTAAAATAGCACCAAATTTGTTAAAACTTAAATCTAAAGTTTAACTACTTTTATAAGCAAATAATTTACCTTTTTTCATTACTACAACTTTAAATAAGTTAGAAAAGACGATTTATAATACTATACAACGTATTAAGAATAAAAATAATTATAATTATAATGTAAAAGATGTTAAAAGAGGTAGAATTTTAAAGTTAATCTTTAGAGATAAAAGAGTTATTAATAGGAACATAACTAGAAGCCCTAAAAAAGAAAATAAAAGACTATTAATAGAGTATAGTCTAAATATTAATAAAAGGGCTTTATAATACTTTTTAAAAGAGAAAAAGTATTCTGTTAATATAAGTACTAAAAACCTTCTTATAAATAAAGAAAATACTAAAAAAGAGTAAATTACGCTAAAGAGACTATAAAAAATTTAAAAAATACAAATTTAAAAAAAATAATATATTCTAATAAGTTAGTAATATAAAGGGGCAAAGTTAAAAGGGAATATTATAAAAAAAGGGGTAATAATAGAGTTAGACAAGCATTAGTTGCTAGCTAATTATAAAGTAAGTTATTTTAATATTTTAAAATATTAAAATATATAATTTTTTATATATTTTTAAATTATAGTTTTAGTTGTTTAATATTAATTATATTAATTATTTTATAGGCCGAGACCTTATCCTATAAGTTTAGGGTGCAATTTAGGTAAAAGGTAGAAGTAATTTAGTATTTATTAAAATATCTAATGCTTCTACTTCTTATACTAGTAAAAATAAAGGCATATATATACTCCTCCTTTTTTAAAACCCCTTCTAGTCGCCCTAAGCTACTATAGCCACACTATTTGTTCGATTAATATATAAATATAAATATAAATATATATACTAGTAAGAACTATATAAATACAGTTATTATATCTAAAGTTAAACCTTTAATAAAATGGGATAAGTAATATAATCTTTTTTTACCCCTCTTTTTAATAATATAATAATATATATATATATAGTATTATATTATATTATAATTATAATCTTTATAATAATATTAATATAGGTTAGTAATTTTAATAAGATAACGTCCCTATTTATAAAACTAGGGACGTTTTAACTTAGTTTAAAAATAATAAAATTAAACTATTATATTACTTAGCCTATAGTCCTAATTTAGCCCCTATAGAAAATATATAGAGTTTATTAAAATTAAGGCTAATTAAAAATAAAAAAGCTAATTTAGGTGTAGGAAATAGTTTAGAAAGTATAGAGGCTATTAAAAGAAATATTAATAATTATGTAGTAGAATATACTATAAAAAGTTATTATATATATTTATATATTAATCGAACAAATAGTGTGGCTATAGTGGCTCGGGGCGACTAAAAAGGGTTTTAAAAAAAAGAGGAGTATGTACATGCCTTTATACTTAATATGTCGAAAAATAAAAAGTTATTAATAAATATATTTTATCTCTTCCTAACCGTTATAAGGTAGTTATAGAAACTAAAGGCTACTATACTAAGTACTAGTAATTTATTATACTAGTTTATTATTAAAAATATAAAAAACTGACTTTAATATATAATTATATACATAATATATAAATATATAAAAATATTTTATATACTTATATATAATAAGTACTATTATAATATATATAAAAATACCTAAATTTTACACCTTAAATAAAAAGTTAGTATAGCCTAAAATAGGGTTCTAAAGATTTTCTATATTTAGTAATTTTTTTTACCCCTAAACCCCTTAGTAAGCAGTCCCTAATAGGGTAAATGGAATCTACTAGTTTTTTTCTTTAAAATACTATTTTTCTGGTATTATTTAGTTTACTAATTACAAACTTATATTATTTTAAAAAAGGTATCTTTTTTAATTACTCTTTTTCTATTGTACCCCCCTATACTTGAATGTATTTACTAACTAAAAAGGTATTAAGAAAAAAAAAACGGTATATAAATTTGTTTTATTTAGGGAATTTTAATTTATTACGTATAATTAATTAGTAATAATTAAAATTATTACTATAATTTTTATAATCTTCTAATTATAATAGTATTTTATATATTTATTTAGTATTATTATTTAATTTTGTATAAAAATTTAATAAAGATATATATATACTCCTCCTTTTTTAAAATACCTATTAGTCGCCCCGAGCCACTACAGCTATACTTTTTTTTATTAATATATAATATATAAATCGTGATAAAAAATACCTTTTTAATATTTTTTATAGTCTTACAATATAATTAGTATTAATATAAATATAAATAAAAGTATAAAATTATATTAATAATTAATTATAATATAGTATACAGTTATACGTAGCCGTTTAAACAATAATTAATATCTATAATATCTATAATATATTCCACGAGCGAGTCGGCTACCTATTTATAAATAAAAAATTTAATTTTTACAGTCTAATACCTCTCTTAATATAAGTGTTATTTTTAACGTTTTTAACTTTAATTAAAGTTGGAATCGAGTCTAATATAGGGGGATACAGTAAAAAGGAGTAGTAAAAAAGATATTCTTTTTAAAAATTTATATAATATTAATTAATAAGCCTAAAAATATATATATAATACTATTTTTAGAAGAAGATCGCACAGAACTATATAAGTATTTTACTTACTACTTATTAATTACGTATAATAAATTAATATTACCTAAATAAGATAATTATTTAAACTACTTTTTTAGGTTCCTCAAACTGTTTAGTTAGTAAATATATTTAACTAAAATTTTAACTAAACTATTTTAGGTCTAGTATAAATTACGTAACTAGTTTTTTAAAGTATATTAGTAATCTAATAATAAAATTATATTTATAATAAAAATCTAGGCTATACTTATATAAGTACTACTTACGTAATATCTTACTAATATTATAGTATATAATAATATGTTTGTAATTATATAAATCTAGACTCCTATTCCTTTTATATAGTGCGATAGTTAATAAAACTTAAATTTTAAGTTAATTTTTTTTTAGAAGCAAATCCTCCTATTCTAATATATAATTATTTTTACTTTAAAAGAACTTATAATCATATTTATAATACTATATAATATATTAAAAATATAATAATAATAATAATAATATAAATAAAGATTAAAGGATTAGAGTTCCTTAAATAATATAAAGAGTAAAAAGGATTATTAATAATAACTTAATTAAAAAGCGTAAAAAAGAATATAAAATACTGTAATTATAATATAGACTAAATATTATAAAAAAATCCTTACAAAAGTATATTAAAAGAGAAGTAATAAAATATTAATAT
Source organism: Pleoardoris graminearum (assembly GCA_030770415.1). NCBI lineage: Eukaryota > Fungi > Ascomycota > Dothideomycetes > Pleosporales > Didymosphaeriaceae > Pleoardoris > Pleoardoris graminearum. The sequence goes on from JASEKS010000207.1 coordinate 26,325, forward strand.
AAATAAAAAAATCTGTAATTAATAAAGAAAACGCTAAAAATATATTAGAATATACTAAAAATATTATTAAAAATATTAAAACTATAAATATTAACTAAAATACTATTTTAAAATAAGTTAGTACTGTAAGTAAAAAATATTAAAATAGAGTGTTATAAAAACAGAAGTAATAATAAAGTTAAAAAAAAAATTAGCTATAAGTTAATAAAAAAGTACGTTATTTTAATATTTTAATATATTAAAAGATATTACTTTTTATATATTTATATATTATAGTTTTACGTTTCAGATATTAATTATATTAATTATTTTATTAGTTATAATTTAATATTCTAAATTTAAAAGGCTACTTAGTTAAAATATAAAAGTATGTTAGTATTTACTAAAATATCTAATTTAATTATTTTTTTTACTAGTAATAACTATATAATAAAAGTTTTTATAACTAAAGTTAAACCGAAGATAAAATAGAGTAAGTAACTTTATAAATTTTTTTATTCTTTTTTTATTATAAATATATATATATATATATATATTATATTCTATTATATTATATATTTATATATTTGGCCGATAACTACTATTATAACCTTTTAGTTACTTTTTTAAATTTATTATTATATAAAATAGAGGTTGTATTTATTTCTATTACTTTTCACTTTACCTATATACACATAGGTAGTGTAGCGTTTAATAATAATTAATATTTTTTATTTATAATTATATCTTCTTTCTTAACCGTAACGATTACTGCGATACTAAGTATACTAGTTCGTCTACTTAGCCTACGTACTAAAGAAATTATATATAGGCCCCCCTAAAACTTTTAAATATTAATTACCTCTAGAATAATTTTACTATTGCCTCTACTATCGCTATTACCTTTACTAGTATTATTACCTTTACTAGTACTACCGCCTTCGCCTTTACCTCTTCTATATTCTTTATACTAAAAAGTATCTACCGTATCTATAAGATACGTATTTTATTTATTATTTTTATTATAAACTATATATTATATTACTCTATTTTTTTTTACTTTTTTTATCTTTACTATATTTTTACCTATTAAAGCTGCTGCTACTAATACTACTAACTTAATATTTATAACTTTAACTACTTCCTTTATTAATAATTTAATTAACTTATTAAACTAATACCTTATATTAGAAATAGTTATAATTTTATTATAATTAACTTTTCTAGCTACTAAATAAATAAGATTAGTTACTTTTAAATAAATAAAGTAATTATACTAGTAATTGTCTATTAGAGTTATATTTTTATTACCCGTAAAGTAGAAAAATATTATAAAAAAAGCTTAAGTAATAATACTAGATACTATTTTAAAAGCCTTAAGATTAATTAAAATATACCCCCTTTTGGGTCGGCCCGAGCCACTACAGCCACACTTTTTTATTCAATTAATATACAAATATATATATATATAAAATATATATTTTATTATTATTAGTATTAATAAGAGGAGGACTATACTAATTAAAAGCTAAATACTATTAATAATAAATTTAGTATATATACTATAATAGTATTACTTTTAAAGAATATTTTAAAAAATATATTAGTAAGTATCTTTTATTTACATATTTGACTGAATTAACTATAAGAGAAAATAAAGGAGAAATATATAGGTAGTACTCTACGTATTTCTTTTTTAAAAAATATAGTATCAGTATTAAACTTTTTATACTAAAGTTTTTTAATTTAATCTTTTTTTAGAGAGAATATACTAAGCGTACTAGTATACTAGCGTAAGACGCTATACTCTTTTTAGTATTATATTACCTAGCTTTTTTAATATATTAACTATAAAGGTATATATATACTCCTCTGTTTTTAAAACCCCTTTTAGTCGCCTGTATAGCTATTATAGCTACACCCTTTTATTTAATTAATATATAAATATATATATTTATATATTAATTAAATAAATAATATAGCTGTAGTGGCTCGGAGCGATCTAAAAGGGGATTTAAAAAAAAGTATATATATGCCTTTGTACTTAATGTGTTAAAAAAGTTAGGTAAGGCTAGTTTTATATTATAATTATAAGCTTTATATTACTATTAATATATATTAGTAATTGTACATATTTGTATTTATATATTAATCGAACAAATAGTATGGCTGTAGTAGCTTAAGGCGACTAAAAGGGGTTTTAACAAAGGAGAAGTATGTGTATACCTTTATACTTAATATGTTAAAAAAGATTAGTAATTATAAGAAGGTAATACCCTTATATATATTTATATTTATATATTATTTAAATAAAGTAGTATAACTGTAGTGGCTTAGGGCAACTAAAAGGGGTTTTAAAAAAGGAGAAGTATATATATACCTTTATACTTAATATATTAAAAAAGTTAGGTAATACCCTTATTTATAATATAACGGACGGTTTAAACTAGTTTAAGAATAATTATAATATATTTTTTTTCTCTAGTCTATAACACTGATTTTGTCTATATAAGAAATATATAGAATTATATAAAATCTAGAGTAAATAAAAATAATAAGCCTAATTTAAGTATAGAATTAAGTTTAAAAAGTATAAAAGCTATTAAAAAGCTATTTTTAAATAATACAGGGGGGCGACATTGGGAAAGGATCAATCCAAAAAGTTACTATTTTTAAAAATTAATATATAATTAATTACTAAGCCTAAAAATAGGTGACTTATACCGTTTTAAAGAGAAAATAATAGAGAATTATATTACAATTTTAGTTACGTCCTATATATTACCTATAATAAACTAAAATTACGTAAACATAACAAATTTTTTAACCCCTTTTTTAGGTTCTTATAACTTTTTAGTTAGTAAATATATTTAACTAAAATTTTAACTATACCCTTTTAGGCCTAGTATAGGTCGCGTAACTAGATTTTTAAAGTAAATTAGTAATCTAATAATAAATTTATATTAATTATAAAAATATTACTAAGACTTATATAATTAATAATTACGTAATATATTATTAATATTATAGTATATTATAAAATCTTTTAACTTTTATAAACTTAAACTCCTATTTCCTTAAAATAGAGCTAAAATTCTCAAAACTTAAATATAATATTAATTTACTTTTAAAAGTAAATAATTCTCCTGCTTTAATTACTACTACTTTAAAAAAGTCTCCTTCTACTATTTACCACGCTATACAACGTATTAAAAATAAAAATAAAAAGAATTATAATATAAAAAAAGTTAACTAAAAGAAATAAAAGAGTTATTAATAGAGACTAAACTAGAAGTTCTAAAAAAGAAAATAAAAGATTACTATTAGAAAATAATCTAAATATTTTAACTAGATAATTAGAAAAAGTTTTAAAAGAAAAGAGTTACTCTATTAATATAATTAAAAAAAACTAATAATTAACGAAGAAAACGCTAAAAAAAGAGTAAAATACGCTAAAGAACAATTAAAAAATATAAAAAAGATAAATTTAAAAAAGATAATATTTTCTAATAAGTTAGCAATAAAAAGGGGATAAAAATATAGGCAATATTATAGAAAAAGGGGTAATAATAGAGTTAAAAGAGAACTGGCTGTTAGCTAATTACAAAGTAAGTTATTTTAACTTTTTAAAATATTAAAATATATAACTTTTTATATATTTATAAGCTATAGTTTTAGTTTTTTAATATTAATTATATTAATTATTTTATAGGCTAAGACCTTACCCTACAAGTTTAGGGTACAATTTAGGTAGGAGGTAGAAGTAATTTAGTATTTATTAAAACACCTAATTTTTATACTTCTTATACTAGTAAGGACTATATAAATAAAGTTCTTATACCTAAGGTTAAACCCTCTATAAAAAGGGGTAAGTTTAATAATACTTTTTTATTCCTTTTTTTATTAATATAATAATATATATATATATATATTATTATATTATATTATAATTATAATTTTTATATTAATATTATTTTAGGTTAGTAATTTTAATAAGGTAACGTCCCTATTTATAAAATAACGGACGTTTTAAACTAGTTTAAAAATAATAAAATTAAACTATTTCCTTACCTAGCCTATAGTCCTAATTTAGCCCCTATAGAAAATATATAGAGTTATTTAAAATAAGGACTAAATAAAAATAAAAAGCCTACTTTAAGAGTAGGATCTAGTATACAAAGTATAAAAACTTTTAAAAGAGTTATTAATAAAAAGTAGTAAAATATACTATAAGAAGTTGTTAATAACTGTATTTTATCTCTTCCTAACCGTTATAAGGCAGTTATAGAAGCTAAGAGCTACTATATTAAGTATTAGTAATTTATTATTACTAGTTTATTATTAGAAATTTAAAAAAGTAACTTTTATATATAGTTCTATAAATAATATATAAATATATAAAAATATTTTATATACTTATATATTATAAGTACTATTATAATATATATAAATATAACTAAATTTTACTCTTTAAATAAAAAGTTATTATAGCCTAAAGTAGGGTCCTAAAAATTTTCTATATTTACTAATTTTTTTTTTACTCCTAAACCCCTTAGTAAGCAGCCCCTGAGTAGGTTAGTAGAATAAGCTAGTCTTTCTCTTTAAAATAGTATTTTTTTTGTATTTTTAGGCCTTATAACTAAAAAGTTATAGTATTTTAAAAAAGGTAATTTTTTAATTAATCCTTTCCTAATATCGCCCCCCTGTAATATATAAAATTATAATAAGTTATTAATAATTATATTTTATTACTTCCTAGCTATTTTAAAATACTTATAGGATTTTAAGGGTACACTAGTTAAATAGGTTACCCTACTTTTTTTTTAACCTTTAATAACTTTAGTAATACTAGGCCTAATTAGGTAGTTTTTAGCTTATTTAGCTTAGTTACTCTAAAATTTTAATCTAATTAAATAATTACCTAATTAGGACTAGTATTACTAAATTTATTAAATAATCTATTTATTATAGGTATAAAGGCGCCCCTTACTTAGATATAAGTACTAAAATAGATACGCCTATGCTAGCAAAGCTAGCGTTTTAGTATATACCCTTATTTTATTCTAAAACACCTAGCAAGCTCCTAATATATAGATTCTTATTAAATATTAATATTTAATATCTAATTTTTAAACTTTTATAATATAATTTACGTATTCCTTTATATCTATAAATAAGTCGCTTATAAAATAACGCTTTACGTAATAGACTATATAAATATTAAATTTTAAAAATCTATGCCCTACTAATCATATAGCTATAGTAGACTAATTCTCTATACTATATAAAACGCCTATTAGTATAAATAAAATAGTAAAATTTTATATAAAGACTCTGCCTAAATAGACTAGTAATAGCGCCGCCTAAAAATTAGCTAGTAATAGTACTACTAAGAAGTATAATACCTAAAAGTTAATTTAGTATATACTAGCTAGTAATATATTATATAATTAGTTAAATAAGTTACCTCTACTATTGCTGCTGTAATTGCCTAAAGCTATAAAAAAATTACTTTTAAACTTAAGACTAATAAATCTTATAAGAGTATAATTACTAAATTATTAAATATTTACTATAACCTTAGTAAATAGTTCGTAAACAGCCCTTTTCCTAAAAAGACTAAAAAAATCCTACTAATAGTAAATGCTAGTAAAGAATCCTTAAAAAATAATTATTATAAAAGTAGTTTTAGTATTTTTTACTCTATCCTACTAAATATTAGTAATAATAATAAATATCTTTATATAATAACTATTACTAATTAACCTATAATAAACTAGTAGTTATAGTATAGCTTTATAATTAACTATAAAATATCTATTAAGTAGACTTAGGCTATAAAAGCTAATATTTTATTATTTATTAAAATAGCTATTATAACTAATAAAGAATATTTTAAAAAAGATTTTAAGTATAAATATCTCGTTTTAGCCCGTACCCTATCTAATAAGTAACTTATAAATAAGTATATTATTACTACTATCTTTTTTGCTAATAACCTCTAGATAAGTATTGTAAAATACCTAAAAAATTAGTTTATTATTATTTTAAAATACTTTTACTACTAAAGCACGTCGCGTAGTAACTTAAATATAGCTAAATAAATAATTAAACTTATAAAATAGTTAGAAGTAAAAGCGCAGAAACTATAATATACTATTAATATAAATATAGTATAACTAGAGTTATATATTTAATAATAAAAATAAAACTTTAATAATATTTTTTAATTAGTTACCTATATTTATTAAAAGCGTAATAGTGTAAAGAACAATATATATACTTTATAAAAGAAACTAAATACTAAATAGTAATACTAACTAGCCGCTAATAAAACTCTTAATAAAATAATTTAACGTAGTAATTAATATAGGTAATAATTTAATATAGTAATTTAAAAAGCGCGTAAGCTATAAAATAAATTAAAATACCTAAAGATGTTAGGTAAAGCTTTCTATAGTATTATAGCTAATAATAAATCTTTTAAAAAAAATAAAAAGTATAAAAAAATAAAAATAAAAAGTAGAGAATAATACTATATACGTTACTATACGATTTTACGTCCTTAGACCTATTTAATAATAATAGTAATAATAGCTCTAGTAGCTCTAATAATTCTTTTTATTATAGTAATATAAAGTTAATATTATCTAATAAAACTTACTCTATATTTTATAAGAATTAGCAGTAACGTAGCGGTATACTAGTATTAGTAGTTAATACTACTACCTTTGAAAAAAAGCGTTATTTAAATAATAGATAAAAGGATATTATTAAGTTTAGTAGCGCCGCTAATAAGAATTTAAATATATAAATTAAGAATACAGAGATACAGTTTTAGTAATTATATAAACTCTTTTTTAATAAGTAGTCTAAAATTAAATATCTTTATTAAGCGTATAAAGATTATACGCTTATTTATTTCTTTACGTTTATTTATAGAAGCTGTATTAACTCTATATATACTACGTTCTTACTTAATATAAGTAAATAAAAATAGAGGCGCTATAACTAAGACCTATTAAATATAAGATTTTTTAAATTTTATAGCTAGTAGAGCAATAACTTAACAAATAATTTATTAAGCGGCAGTTATAATAACAACGGGGTAATAACTATAAAATAGTAATAAAGTATCTATAGATTATTACTATTTTAGGTAGAACTATAGGTCGTATAGTATATTTAAAATAGTAACTATAATAGCTTTCTCTCCTTTTTATAAATACTATATACTTAAAGTTTAAAAATTTATTATTATTAATATTATATCTATAATATTAGTATTTTAGCGTCTAATAATTAGTTTACTAGGTAATCTTTAGCGTATAGTATAAGCTTTTACTAATAGTAATAACTAACTAGATTATATTAAAGACTACTCTAACTCCTATCTCCGCACTATATAATAGGCTAGTAAATTTTTTAGTTAGTATCTTTAATTCTAATTTAATTTTAATACGCCTCTTTTTACTTAAGATTAATATAGTCTTTAGTTTTAATAATACCTATAGAGACGTTAAAGTCTACTTCTAATTATATAAAAATATAGTATATTTTATAGTATAGTAGTATAAGAGAGGTAAGACTCTTTTATCTAAAATAAAGAATAGCGGCGGCAGTAATACCTTAAGAATAAAAAAAAAGACTTTCTTAAAGTAGTAAAAAGAGTAAGACTTTAGTAAAAGAAACTAGTTAAAGTAATTAATATTATCCGGGTATTAAAATATTATATAAAGAGAGGTAAAGTGTAGTACCGAGACACTAGTCTAAAAAAGGTATAGGCTAAAAAAAGTTATTCCCCTAGATATAGTTAAAAATAAGTATATATAAAAATAGTAAAAAATATTTTTTTTAAGTTAATAGAGAACTTAAACTTATAATTTTAATGTATAACTTAGCGTATAGCTTAGCGTATAGCTTAGTATACTAAAATTTAGTACCTTAGTATAGGGTTACTATTATCTTTACTCTTTTTTTTTAGGCTAAACTACTATAGTACTATTATACTATAATACGCTTACTCTACTATATTATTATTATTATTAAAGTTATAAAATAAAATTTAGTATATTAACGTAAATACTAGCGTAGTATTCGTTCTTAGTAGCGTAGCTTATAGGGTATAGTTAACTAATATTTATAAATATACTAATAGTAACTTTACGCATCCTAATTACCCTTAAAAAGAAAACTATAACTATTACTAAGTCTTATATACCTATTTATAAAAGTATATTTAATAATAACCTATGCGTATAAGCGGTAAAGGTAGCTATAAAATACCTACTATTAAATATACTAGTATATATAGGAGCCCTTAACGTACTAGAAAAAAGATATTATAATACTATATACTGCCTACTTACCGCTAGAGATAATAGAAATAAGAGAAATAAGTATATAGTAATAATAGTAGGGGAAAGTATTAAGTTATATTTACTAGTATAGCACGTCTAAATGCTGTATAATAAAAATAAAAATAGTAGTTTAGTTATACTATAAGATATTAAGCTATAACAGCTTATATTAAGGTTAAATAAAAAAAAAGTAATAGAAGAAAAAGGATAAAAGATAGATTTTATACTAAAAATAATAAATAGAGTATAGTATATAAAGGCATACACATACTCCTCCTTTTTTAAAACCCCTTTTGGTCGCCCCGAGCCACCACAGCCACACTATTTGTTCGATTAGTATATAAATATAGAGTATAGTTATAGAAGGTGCTTAATATAATAGTAGCTACTAAATTATACTAAGTAAAATATAAAATAGATATAGCAGCTACTACGCGTTAATAGAATTAAAAAATAGATAAATATATATTTAGGTTTAGGTTACGTATACGCCTAAGTGTTAGTAGGCGTTTATATATTAATAAAATATAGGTAGAGAATTTAAAGGACTATACTACGTATAGATAAATAGTAGCTTTTTAATACTATTTATATTACCTAAAAAAGGATTAACTTAATAGTTAGATATAAGATAATAACTATTATTTATAATAGATAAAGCCGTAAAAACGCTACCGTATTAAAATATACGTATATATAAAAGTAGGGTAGGTAGTAAATAATAAAAAAAAGAGTACGCTATAGCACTGTAAGATAATTATATAAAAGCTTACTATTAGGGAGTTAATAGTTATTATAAAAGAATTAAGAGATTTTATAAAGAGTAGCTTTAATTACTATTAAAAAGGTTATAGATTATTAGTACTAGTAAAAAAGTTATTATAATTACTACGTAAAAAGCTTATTAACCGTTAGTTAATTACGTAATATAGTAAAAGTTTAAATAGTTACCCTAGGGTTATATAACGTTACGGCAATAACCCTAAAAAAGGAAATATACTTATTTATATTTATAACTACGCTATTATAACGTTAAATAACCTATACTAAAATATATAAGAACTATATAATAACTTTTAAAAAGTTTTTAATTTAATTACTTAATAACTTACTATATTTACAGCATTTAATTTTAGTAAGTTATAGTAATATAATAATAAATCTTTTAGTAAATAATTAGCTTATTTTAACAATAAGACAAATTAAGTATACCTAAAGCCCGTTTTAATAAAATTTAAAACTATAACTAATTTTAACCTATATTTAAAAGCCGCCGTAATAAGCGCAGCTCTAGCTAATAAAATTTAAATATAATTTATTTAATAGTTATTCTAATATAAAACCCTTAAGAACGTCGCCTATAAGAAGTCTAAAAAAAGAATAATAAAAATAATAAGAAGTTTTTATAGACCGGCGTTCCTGTTAGTAGAAAACTTAATTTTAATAATAAATATAACTCTACCTTTAACCTAAATTATTTTCTACTAAAAGAATTCTAAGTGGTTTAAATTAAAAAATTATATATCTATTATCTAAAACCTACCTATATACCTAATTAAAATTAGTCTAACTCTTATAAAAAAAGTTTATAGCCTTAGTACTAGCCGAATAGCTGTAAATAATAAATATTTAAAATACTAATACTAATAACACCTATAATAGTAACTATAATATTAGGCGTTAAAAAAAAGTATAATTTCTAAAAATAGTCGCCCTTAAAGACCGTTATCTATATATAAGAAAAAATTTTTTAATACCCTTTAGTATTATCTTATAGTAGAGCAACGTACGCTAATAAGCTAATTAAGTTTATAATTATCTTTCGCCTTATTAAGTAATATTTATTATATAGCTTATAGTTTATAAAAGAAATAATTTACTACTACTATAGCGTATAGCGTAATAAATCGTCTACTTAATTATAATAAAAATCTATTAAATAAACTACCTTATAGCACCTAGATAAAACTAAAAGTATAAGTTAATATATCTAATAAAATATTAGTTACTATGTATATTTTTATAAATAGTAGCTATACTAAACAGATTATTATTATTAATTTTATATATATTTCTAAGCTTTAGACAGTTGCAGCGTAAAGCTTTATTATTTTAAAATTTATAAATAGTAATATTATAAGTAAAATAATATATATAGTTAAAATACGTATAGTAATTAGAGAATATATTAATAAAAATTAGTACTAGATTATAAATATTATTAACTATAACGTAATAGTATATAACTATAGCTTAAGGCTTACAACCCTTCATATAAGTAAAGTAAAAAAATAATATTATATAAGTTAAACTATTACTATAATAACTACCTATACTAGTCCCTACGTATTAAAGTAATATATAACTAGTATAGTAATAGTTATACTAACATAATTAAACTAAAAAATAAAAATAGTATTAATATAGTAATTATTTTAACTAAAACTACTATAAAAATAATTTACTATAACTTAAACTCTATTATCTAAATAATACTATAAGACTAAATACGTCTTAAAATAAGCGTCGACGTAAATAATATCTAATATACTTATATAACTTTTATAGAAACTAAGTATATTACTACTATAGCTACTTAAACTAACTTTAATAAGTTTTATTAAAAAATAAACAGGCCACCGCCTACTATTAATAAAATTAAATAAAAATTACTAAAATAGTTTTATTATATTACTAATCTCTAAAATCCTAAAGAGATAGCTAAATTACTACCCTAATAACTAAGTATTAATTATAAAATATACTTAAAGAAGGGTAGTTAGCTAATAGTATAATACTACTTCGGCATGTTATATAAAAAAACTAAAACTATTAAAGCCTATATCTAGACTAAAATAGTAAAAAGTTATATATATAAAAGTAACCTACTATTTACTACCCTATTACTAGTTATTAGGAAATCTAGAGGCGGTATTTATATATACGTTAATTATTATTATTTAAAAAAAATTATAATTAAAAATTGCAACGCCCTATTAAAGTTAAAAAACATACTTACTTATATAAATAAAATACGTATTTTTTCTAATTTTAATATTATTACAGTATTTAATAAGATTAGAATTAAAAAAAGTAATAAGTATAAAATAGCTTTTTTTAAAAGATTTAGTCTATTTAAATATATAATTATACTCTTTAAATTATATAACGCTTCTAGCACCTTTTAATACTATATTAATTAGTTACTACATAAGCACTTAGATAACTTTAATTTTATATACTTAAATAACGTTATCGTCTTTAGTAAAAATAATAAAAATTATAAATAGTACTGCCTCTAAGTACTATATAAGCTTTATAAAGCTAAACTATATTTTAATATTAATAAGTATAAATTTTTAATATAGCGTATTAACTACTTTAGTATAATTCTCTCTATATATAGGCTAGAAATAGACCTAACTAAAATTAAATCCAATATAAAATAGTAGTAACCTAAAATAGTTAAAAATATATAGACTTTTATTAAATTTATAAACTTTTATTAATAATTAATATATTACTTCTCTTAGGTTACGTGATCACTAATTAAGTTAACGCGTAATAATATAATAATGAAAATTACCCTAATATCTACTATTAAAAAAAGTCTTTTTTCGACCTAGCCTTACCTGAATTTTTCGACACATTAAGTATAAAGGCATACATATACTCTTTCTTTTTTAAAACCCCTTTTAGTCGCCCTAAGCTACTACAGCCACACTATTTGTTCGATTAATATATAAATATATAATATAAAAAAGTCTTTAAATAACTTAAGTGCGCCTTTATTAATACTCTAATACTTATTTACTTTAATTCTAACATATATATAATTATAAAGACTAATATATTTAATTAGGTTATTACTAGTATACTCTCTTAATATAAAGACAATGTTCTTTAGTCTATTACCTTTTTATTAATAAAAATAAAACCTATAAAGCTTAACTACTCTATTTATAATAAAGAGCTTATAGGAAATATTTCCGCCTTTAAAGAGTAGTAATTTAAACTTTCTAGTATACTTAATCCTATAAAGGTATTTTTTTATTATAAAGCTTTAGAGTACTTTATAATAACTAAATAGTTAAATTACTAATAAGCCTAATAAGCTAAGTTCTTATTAAAGTTTAATTTTATAATTAAATATAGGCTTAATAAGAAAAGTATAAATTCTAACGTATTAATATAATAAGTTAGAAATATCTCCGTAAATATATATAATAATTTAATATCTGTATATTAATCGAATAAAAAGTGTGGCTGGAGTGGCTCGGGGCGACTAAAAGGGGTTTTAATATAATAATTTAATATAATACTAATAATAGGTACTATTACCTCCTAAATAATTTAAACTACCTATATACACTGTATATAATAGCGACTCCTAACACGCTATATACTTAACTAAAATCTTAATAAATATAATAGAATTAAACGCTACGAGTCTATCTTAACAGGTTTATAAAATTAGTAAAGAGCTATTTATTTTTAATAGTTAAAACAAGAGTACTACTTTAAAATTTTATAATAGGTATAAAGATACTAATAATATAAACTTATTAAAACTATTTAAAATAGTTAGTTTCTATAATAATATTATTAAAGCTATAGTAAACGCTATAGAGAGCGGCGTACGCTGTATACTCTACTAACTTTATTATAATTTTAGTATTTACGTTAAATTATAAAATTATTACTTAAATAATATATTACTATATATTAATAATAAGGTCTTTATATTCTATAATAATAAACTTTAAATATACCTTATATAACTATATTATAATAATCATACCGCTAAATATAATAATAAATATAAAATATACGCGTAACTATTATAATATTACTACTAGCTATACTATATAAATAGCGTCGTCTATTATATACGTAACTATTTTACTTATTTTAGAGTAAAATTAAAATATTAAAGTAAATATAGCCGATTATACTAACTACTTATACTAGATATATATTAGATAAGTGTATTTATTAACTTTATTATGCTACTACTTAGAAGCTATTATAATAGTTATAAATATAGATATATTATAATTCTAGTTAATTAACTATTTAAAAAAAAAGTTTATACCTGTTAGGAATTAGGGCAGAGTAGTAATATAATATAATATATAAAATAAATTAGACATATATTATCTATAAAAGTAAAGAGATAAATTACTATTTAGTTAAAGCTCCGCAGTATAGACTATATATCTCTTATTATATAAGTACGCTCCTATTTAGAGTAAAAATACTTAAGTTATAATATTATACCCCTTTTAGAATCGCTCTTAGCCTAAAAATAAATAATATAAATATATATAGCCTATATATACCTGTTTAGCACGTTTTAGACTATATTAGTATAATAATATTAAATAATAAAATTAAATATCCTTTTTAAGGTTTTTTTTTATAGGTTACTATTTAGTAGTATTTAGTAGTATTTATTATTTACTATTTTTACTAGATCTAGTTAATTATATAATAAGCTAATTAATATTATTATTTTACTAGCGCTAGTATCTTAGTGTCTTTAGCTATACAATTAAGTTTTAAAAACTTTTACTTCTATTTTTTATTTTTTATTTAATAATATTCCCTAAAGGTAAGTATTTTATATAAGGCGTAAAATAATAGAATTTAGCACTAACTATACTATATAGCTATATTAAAACGTAATTAGCCTCTATATACTAAATTTTACTTTATATTATTAAGTTTTAGCTTATAATAACGCAATACCTTTTAAATATAAAATATTAAAAAATTTCTACGATTAATTAATTTAAAAGAATAAATAGTAAATAAAGTTACCTTATATTAACTATATTAGGGTAATAGTAAAATATAATATTTTAGACTAAAAGTACTAGTATCTAATAAACCCTAATAAAAATAAGTAAAAATTATTTATATATAAGGGCTACTAGACTAAAACTTACTTTTTTTATTTAAAAAAAACACTCCTTATTATATAATAAGTACTAATTTAGTACTATTAGACGCTATATAATACTAATTATACTATTTAGCCTTTATATAATTAACTTCACTATTTTAAATAATTAGAGATAGCTATTAGTAAGGCTATAAGAGATAATAAAGATAAATAGCTTACTTTAGGCTAAAAGGTATATAAGTAACGCTATATAATATATAAAGCCTAATTTATAGAGTATAAGTATTAGGTTATAAACCTACGTTATATTAAGTACCCCGTAGTTCCTAAAAAAAGCTAATTATAATATATAGCTAAACCTACTACTTTTACGCCTTTTAATACGACTAAAACGCGTAAAAAGATCTAAAAAAAAAATATAAAAAAAAGCTAATAAAGAGGTTAAGACTATTTATAAGTAAATTATAATAGATTTAATAAAGTAAATAGTTTATAAAAATTTAGAGTAATTTAGCGCTAATTATTATATAATGGTAATATTAAATTTCTTAATATATTTATATATTAATCGAATAAATAGTGTGGCTGTAGTGGCTTAGGGCGACCAAAAGGGGTTCTAAAAAAGGAGGAGTATATATATGCCTTTATTTAAATTTTTTAAAAATTCTATACTTATAGCGGCGCCTTTTATTTTATTAATAAGTATACTAAGTCCGGCGTCCTCTTTTATATGTATAGTTAGTTTAATTTAGTTTTTCAAAATAAGTAAAAGCGTATAAAAGTTAGTAATAATTTTAATAACTTCTAAATAAGTTTTAAAAAAAGAAAATAGGGCGTAAGTATTTTTTATAGTAGTATAATAGTATTATTTAGACTAATTTAGTACTTTCTTATATACTTAATTACTAATACTCCTTTTAAAAATCTAGTACTCTCTATATAGTAGCTTTAATTAGTTTAAAAATTAAATAAAACTATTAAGCTACTAATCGCGCTACTTAGTTTAAGGCTTAGATTTAGGCCTTTATAGTATCTCTTTTATTAATTTCTTTCTACTATAGTAACTATTATACTCTTTAGACTTTTAGTTTTACTAATTTAGATTCTGCTCCTATTAATAATAATAAAAATAAAAGGTTATATACTTTAATATCTAATTTAGTACTAATTATTATACTAAAAATAGTGTAACCTATTCTATTACTAGTTATAATTATTAGTTACTTATATTTCCTAGTAATTATATTTAAAAATAAATAGTAAAAGGTGTCGCTGTTAGAGTATTTTTAGTAAATAGTTAAATAAGTTTATAATTTCTTAAGTCTCTTTTTCTTTATATAGGGAGTTTAGAAACCCTTTAGTAATAAATATAGCTTATAGACTCTTAATATAGCGATTTAGTCTAAATAGCACTAATTTTTAATAATTATAGTTTTTATTTTACTATAGTATACTTGTATATCTCTTATAATTTTTTTATTATACTATTAAACTACCCTAACCCTTAATAGAGTTATTTATATTACTAAACTCGCTATAAGAGACACGTATAAAACCGTATAAATAAAAAATAATTATTTTATTTTAATAGGAAATATAGTCTTAAAGTAGTTTAATATAAACTATTAATTTATACTAACAATCCTTTTAGATTAATTTAGCGCCTATAATTATAAAAAAAAATATAAATCTTTTAACTCTTTTATAGTTTATATAGAGTTATTTAAACTATTTTTCTCTTTTTAGAAGGACGGTTATAGCCTTATTATACTAATATACTCTTATATAAATTATTATTTTCTATAGGAAGTCTATCCTGCTTTTATATTATTTATTCTACTAGAGTTATTCTAAATCTTTTTAAGATAATCTTAAATTATTTTTAAAACCTTTTTAACGTCTCTATACTAATTAAGACTCTTAGTTCTTAAGTATTTTTTTATTTAGATAATCTTTCTATTTAATAAAGTATTTTTATTAACTAAACTTATTATATCTGTAGTTTATAGTATATTTTATATTATATATATTATTACTAAATTAATATAATATATTAACTATTAGTTTCTGTTTATACGGCAGTATACTTTAAAGTTTATATAGTTTTAATAAAAAAAATAAAAAAACTAAATAGACTTACGGCCAGTATAAGGGTTAATTATATATTTATTAATTTTATAATCTAGTATTACTTTAACGTTATATACTAGTAGGTCTTTTTTTATAGTAATTAGTTTTTATAGTTTCTATTACTACCCTAATAGCAGCGTTATATTTTATAAGTAAAGTAATTACGAGTAAAACTATAAATAGATGTTTTTAAGTATAGTACAACTAATAAAGTTAAATTTAAAGGTCTAGCCTATACTATACTAATTATCTAGTTATTTATTATAAATATTAATAACTTTAAATAGCTCTAAATTTTTATTCTTTAGTCCTCTAGAGTAACGCGTATAGATATTATATATATTAAATATAATTTAGTTACCTACGCAGATTTTTAGAGTAGGTAGTTATTAATTATTAATATACTTCTTTATTTTTGTCTGCGCCTACGTTAGTACTAAATATAGTTATTATCTTATATAATTTATATATATAAAAAGTCTATCTATAGCTTACGCGTTATATATTATCTTTTATTCTTTTAGTAGTACGCCGGGAGGTTTAGTATTTATATATAGTAAGTATCCTGTTATAGCTTTAAATAGTATTATATTTATTAATATAATACTACTATTTACTTTAAACTTTATAATAGGTAATAACTTTAGTTAGTTATTTTACTTATAATTAATAAAGCAGCGTAAATAAACTTTAAACGCTAAGTTAGTAATTTTTAAATATTTATTTATTTATAAGTAGAAGGCTATAGAGAGTGTTAGCGTTATACTAACCCTTTTATATAGTTATTTTTAAAACTAAAATATAAATTACGTGCTATAATTAGTTATAAACTTTAATAGATACCTCTTTTTATATTAGACGTACTTAATAAAAGCTTAAATATAAGCTTTAGTATTAAGAAATATTAATAGTATTATTATAACTTAGGTGTCTTCGCTCTAAATAAACGTATACTTATATAATAAGGGATATATAGTTTATACTATAGGGCTTTAGCTAAGTAGCGATTTATCTCTTTACTTTTATAAATAATATATACTTAATTTATTTTATATATTATACTATATTATTACTCCGCCCTAATTCCTAATATTTAAATTACTCTTTTATTATTAGGAGTAATCTAGTATAATATAGTTTTAAAAAAGTTTTATTACCTTATTATATATCATACGTCGGTTCTATAAAATACTAAAATTATTAAAAAATTTAAGGATAATCTTAAGTTCCTTTTTAATATATTTAATACTTAAATTTTTTAAAGTTTTATATAAGCAGCAGAAACACCTCTATTAAATTTATTAAAATATAAAAAGATATAAAAAGCTACTAACTATTATAGTAAGATATTTTATTTTAATTAAAACTCTCTATATTTACTAATTTTAAAAAAGTACGCGCTTAGCTCTAATAAGTTAAAAAAAAATTATTATTTAATATTTACTACTACTTTAACGTAGGCGACTAAACTGTAATTATAAAAAACCTAACTATTTTATAGAGTTATACTATTTTAGTCCCTATTTTAGCTATACGTCTACTAACGCTAAAGGTCCCTTATATTTAAAAAAAAAGGGTAAATGTAATTTTAACTTTTAAAAAGATAATTATAAATACTGTTTTTACTAATTATTAACTTATTTTTTAATAAAGATCTCGAAGGTCGAATTTATTATTATTTATATTAATAATCCCTTTTAAACTATCTAAAAGGCTAAAGTTATTTTAAAACTTAGTACTAATCTACTATAAAAAAAATTTAAGATTTTTCAAAAATTAAAATATTAAACGCCCTTAGAGAACTACTATAATAGTTTAATAAGGCTAAAATTAATTTTAAACAGACTATCTAGCTATTTAAATAGGTTTTTATAAAACTTTTAAACTATATTTATCTTCTTAAAAAGGAGGTAGATATACTTAAGACTAATAAAAAATTTTAATATGTCTAAAGCTTTGTAAACTATGTAAATAACAATTTTTAGACTAGACTATAGATTTTTAAAAAAATAATAAATTAATACTATTACTAAAATAAAAGAAAAGGCTAATTTTTTTTTTAATATAAAAGACTATTAATTCTAGTAATTTTAGAATATAAAAGCCTAAAAAAATATATATATAATATAAGAGAATTTACTAAACCCTATAAATATTTTAGATAAAACTAATAGGTATAGTTAGGTATTAACTAGTCTAATAAGACGCTAACTAAAATAAAGTTTTTTACTAGTACACTAATATATTACTATTATAGTAAAAAGAGCTACTATACTTTTAATTACTAGTGTAAAAATAACCTAGTCGTTATTAGGTTTAAAAAAGTAACTAATAAAGTCGCGTTATTAATTTAGGTAGAAAAAAAATATAAAAATAATTATAGTACTTATTGCCTATATTAAAACTATTATAAACTATTTATTAAAATACTTAAGATTAAGTATATTAGCAGTTTATTTAACTAGTTATATAATTAACCTAAAGGGATAGTTACCCTAAAGGCTAAAGTTATAAATAAAAATTATATTAAAGTTCTAGTAAACTTAAGATCTGCTTTAAATTTTATAAGCGCTAAGCTAGTAAAAAAAATAGGCTTAAAGGTAACTACTGTTAATAAATTATTAGTATTAGTAATAAATAATTTTAATATAACTATTTATAGTACTATAATAGCTAAAATAGACTTAACTAACTTATATAATTAAAATTTACTCCCGAGCAGAAGTATAAAAGACTTATTTATTCTTTTATATTTTATTTTTATCGCGTTTTACCCTGCCTACTAATATTATAAACTAATAACGTTATCGTAAACTTATTACGTAATTTAAAATAATATTTTTTTATTTAATTTTATATAAGCCTCTATATTACCTGTTAAACTTCCTATTAAGATAATAATACTAACTAAAAGCCTACTAGTAAAGTAAGTTATATATATATTTAGCTTATCTAATAGCTTTATAGAATAAGAAAGAAGCTATACTTATTATTATTAGTACCTATACTACCTATAATACCTATCGCCTAGTTAGTAATACCTACTAAATAAAAATAAAAATACGCACTTACCTAACTTATATACTTTAGTAGGCTACTTTAGAGTTTATAATATTTAGTTATTTTTTTTTATTTTAGATTTTATAAGCGTACTAATAGATCTATTTTATTTTATTAACTTACTTTTTAAATTACTCTATTACCCCTAGCTCTATTAATAACGCTAGGTCTTTTAGCCCTTTTTCTTTAACTACCTACTTTTATAAAGCTTTTATTTTATTAGTATAAAATTCCTGTATACTAAAAAAAGTTTTAAAGTAACTAAAGATAATATACTTAAGAAGGCTATTTTTTACTAAAAAGTCGCGTACGCGTAGGTTAGTATAAAACTTATTAATAAGCCGTATATAAGTAGAAAGATTATATTCTAATTAATTTTAGATTTTATACTAGCTTAGAGTATTACTATTACTAAAAATAGTTAGTATAATAGGCGGTAAGTTAGTAACCTATTTAAAATTAGTACGGTAATAGACGTTTTAAATATAAAAAAGACTTATAAAGATATAATATAATAAAGTGCCTTTAAGTGGAAGTTAATAATATAGTATAAAATATAAAACAGATAGCTAGACTTACTTAAAGGCTAAATATTTAGTTATATAGGCTTTAGGTAACAGCTTAATAACTCCCTTTAATTCTAAAGTTTATACGCCTAGTAACCCCTTACATTAACTACGTTATATATAATTATAAATAGTAATTACTAATAACTTTAAAAATAATTATAAGTAGTTGCTAATCTATAGATATATAATTAAAATATAAGCGGAGCGTTATTATATTTAATAAAATATTTTACCTTTACTAAAAGAAAAGAGTATAACTTTTATAGATTTAAAATTTATACTACTTATATAGAGCCTTATTATATATAAGCTGTTTAGTATTTATTAAGTTCTCGTTATTACGTTGTACCGCGGCTTTATAAAGCTTATAAAGTACGTTAATTAATATAATTAAAATTAAACTTAGTTAATTCTATTTATAGTTATAGATCTCTTTTAATATAAAATTTTTTTAGACTTATTTTAGTTTAACTAAAAGAATCTAAAAATAAATATTACTACTTAATGAGTCCTCTTTAAAGATAATTTTAAAAAAAAATAATACTTTTATTATAAAGATTACTTTTAAAAGTGTAAAAGAGTTTAAGCGTATTATATATAATTTAAGTACTTAAATATATATATACCTAGTAGGCTTAATAGCAATTCTAGTCTAAAATAAACTAAATAGGTATAAAGAATACTTTATACTGCCTAAGTATTTTAATTTTTTAGATCTAGTTTTAGATAAGAATTTAAAAATCTCTATAAACTATAAAGTAAATAATCTAAAAATTAATTTTATATCTAGTACTAATTCTCTATATTATTATATATATAATCTTTTAGTTACTAAACTAGAGATTCTTAAAGAGTATATAAAAGAATATTTTAAGTGTAGGTAGATTTAGTAATTAAAATTTTTAGTTAAAGCTTCTATTTTCTTTATAAAGAAAAAAAAAGATAGTCTTAGGCTTTATATAAACTATAGAGGCCTTAATAAAATTATAATTAAAAATTATAGTACTTTTTTACTAATTATAAAATTACTAAACTACTTTATAAAAGTATATATTTGTACTAAACTTAATTTATAAACAGCTTATTTATATATCTATATTATAAAAAATAATAAGTATAACACTGTATTTTGTATAAGATACATTTATTTTAAATATATAGTTATATTTTTTAGTTTAATAAATATACCTACGTAGTTCTAATAGTGTATATTATAAATACTAGCTAGATTAGTTAATATAACCTATATTATATATTTTAATAATATACTTATTTTCTTAGATACTAAAACAGAATATAAATATTATATAATAGAGGTATTACAGTATTTACGTAATATAAAACTTTTTTTAAATTTAAAAAAGTATTTTTAGCATACTACGTTTACTAAATACTTTAGTTTTATTATTTTACCTAAAGGCCTCTTAATAGATCTAACTAGAGTTAAAATAATTTAAAACTAGTCTAAACTTATTTATATCCGTAATATTTATATTTTTATTAATTTTATAAACTACTATTATAGATTTATAAACTAATTTTTTTAGTTACCCCTACTACTTAGTAAATTAATCTAAAAGGCGCTAGGTAGCACTAAAAGCAGGCTAATTATAAAAAAGAAAAAAAGTGTTTATATAAATATAAATAATAGTAGTAGAAAAACTTTTAAAAAGTTATAAAATATTTATTTTATAGTACCGATACTTTTGCATTTAAAATATAAAAAATAAACTTAAATTAAAATAAATATCTTTAATAAAGCTATTAATACTATTTTACACTAATTAGTTTTTAAAGGGGATAGATTATTTTAGTAGTAGCTAATTAACTTTTATTTAAAAAAGTTAAGCGGCACGTAGTACTATTATAATACATATAATAAAAAACTCTTTATTATTATAAAAAGTATTAAATACTAAAAATAATATCTATAAAATACTTATTTCAAAATTTTTATAAATTATAATAATTTATAATAATTTATAATAATTTATATAAATAAAAACCTTATTACTGCGTTAAATATAGTTATACTTACTTCTTGTTAAGTATAATTTTAATATATCCTATAAAATAAAATTAATAAATCTAACTAATACTCTATCTTACCGCTTTAATTATATACTAAAGTTTAAAATAACTAAGTATAAACGTAATATAGCCTTTATAGAATCTATAAAGGAGTTATTATAACTTATTACTATAAAGGTTAACGGGGTTATAGTTTTTATAATAATAATTTATATATAAATAAACTATAAACGTAACTTAAAGCTTATAAAAAAAATTTAAAACTTTAAGCTGCGTAATTTACCTAAAGAGAAAATAACTATTTTAGAGTATCTAATAGATCTATAAAATAAAAAGTTAAACCTATTTAAAGATACTAATAATAATTTATAATTAAATGGTCTAAAAGGCGCTAAGTTAAAACTAATAAAACTAATATAGTCCCATACTTCTAAAAATAAGGTAAGAGTAATTATAAAATACTATAATAGTTTTCTTTTAGAGTATTTTAACGTAAAGTAAACTCCTAAGTATATATAATATAAATATATATAAATAGGTATATTTAAAAATATTATTAAATATATTTATACTTTTTCGACCCATTAAGTATAAAGGCATATATATACTTCTCCTTTTTTAAAACTCCTTTTAGTCGCCCCGAGCCACCACAGCCACACTATTTATTCGATTAGTATATAAATATATATATTTATAACTATAAGTACTATTAGCGCGCTAATTTAAAAATATATAAATTATATAGTTTTTTTATCTACTTTTTATTTTTAATAAACTATAGTAATACGTAACTATAAATTTTATTATAGATCTACATACTAGTCGCTTTATTAAAATTATATATAATATAATTTTTATAATTATAAATTATTTCTCTAAAATAGACTACTACATGCTAGTAAGAATAAATTAAAATAATATTAATTTAGACTAGATTTAGATCTGTAAGGTTATAAGACTTTATAAAAATTTAAAAATAATATTATTTAATAAAAGTCTACTTATATAAGTAAAGTATTAAAATACTTTCTACTATTATTTAAATATAAAATAAATTTTATCTATCGCCTTTTACCTACAGATAAATAGGTAGATAAAATAGTAAAATAAAATTTTTAAATAGTATTTTTATATTTTCTATTACTTAAAGTAAAATAATTAGAGGTTATAAATTTCTTATATAAAAATTTCTTATAATAATAGTTAGTACTTTATTACTAAATATATATTCTTTTAGGTCTACTATAGATATAGCCTAAAAAAGTTAAATTAGTTTCTATAGGCGCTAGATAAGGGAGAGAGTTTTTAAACTTTTTACTTAGACTTTAAACTTATTAATATTTATAATAATGCTAAACGAAAACTAAATATAGTATAAAAGTATTAAAAAGTATTTTAAAATAAAAAGTATCTTCTAATAAACCTAGAAATAGAAAGTAAAGTCTAGATTTTAAATTATTATATATAATTTATACGACTAAATAAAAAGATTAACTAAAAATAATTAGGTCCCAGTATAGTAGTTAAGTTATTAAGTAGTTTACTTATTATATATATAATTAAACTCGTAAGTCTAGAATAAAGGCCTATTAAAATTCTTTATTAAATAATAGAATTATAATAATCCTAATCAGTAATCTTATTTTAACATTATAAGCTATTGAAAATAGTTTATAAAATACTATTAGTAATATTTGTATACGTCCTAATAATTAACTATATTCTTTTTAAAAGCTTATAATATATAAATAGCTATTACTTAGCTTATAATAAATAAATAACTAACTAAATTAAATAATAAATAAATAGTTAATAAATAACTAACAGATAATTAAAAGATAATTAACGGATAGTAAGGTATAGTTAGTAGATAAGTAGTATAATAAAATTATAAAAATAATATAGCTTAGCATAAAGGGCTCTCTTAGAGGTATAGATAATAGATAAAAGAAGCTATACTTATTTATTATACTTATAACTCTAATAGTTCGATTATAATAAAAGCAGTTTTATAATTTACGATTTAAATAATTACGCATTTTACTACTCTAATAAAAATATCCTACCCTTATAAGCGTCTAACTCTACCCTATTATATAAAAGTAAAAAATATATAAAAGTAATTATAAAGTTTTAGAAATAAAACTTCTTAAAAAAAAAGTAGTATTATAGATATAAAGGCGTCCTTTACGTATATATCGGTACTAAAATAAGTATACCTATACTAGTAAAACTAGCGTTTTAGTATATATATTTACCTCGCCCTAAAATACCTAGTAAACTCCTAATACGTAAATTCTTATTAAATATTAATATTTAATATCTACTTTTTAAGCCTCCGTAACACTATTTTTATAACCCTAACCTAACTCTATAGTAGGGTTACTCGGATAAAAACTTTAATAACTTTAGTAATACTAGTCCTAATTAGGTAATTTTTTAACTAGATTAAAATATTAAAGTAGCTAAGGTGGGGTGGCACAGTAGGTAAGTGCCTAGAAATATATTAACTTTGTAAAATTTTTTAAATTTTTAACTTTATTTATATATTAGATATTTAATTCCTCTTCTTATTATAAGTATTCTTTAAATACGCCTACTTTATATAGTAAATTATAGAATTTTTAAAAGTACAGGATACTACTAAGGAATTAATATAAGACTATAGGAAGCTAAAATTTTTATATAAAATATATTATATCTAAAGGTATAAGTAAAATTTTAGGCTAAAATTACTATCTAAAGTTAGATAAAATAAAAACCTACTTGCTAAAGAGGTCTAGCGTAGCGAACTAGTCCTAATTAGGCAATAGATTAATAGTTTAGTATAACTATTTAGTATAATAACCTAGTTAGGGGATTAAAGAGCCGGTTCAAGTTTATTTAGGAGATAAAATACTTTTCTTAAATAGTTAGGTAGCCTTAATATAAAAGACATATTTTTTTTAAAAAAAAAAAAAGAGTAACTAAGCTAAATAAGCTAAAAATTATATAGTATTACTAAAGTTATTAAAGTTTTAAAAAAAAGCTTAGTATTTTAGATTTATTAGTCTACTTAAGGGTACTATACTAGATACTAATAATATATTATTTACTAGGTTATTATTAAAATTTTAAAAATTTCACTATTATTAATAATTATATATTTATATATTAATTAAACAAATAGTGTGGCTGTAGTGGCTCGGGGCGACTAAAAGGGGTTTTAAAAAAGGAGGAGTATATATATATACCTTTATATTAATAATTATATAATAACTATATAAAGCTATAAAAATAATTTATATATTAATATAAGTTAGTCTCTATTATAGTATATATAAAACTAGGCTACTTTTATACATAAAATAAAAATTTATAATAGCCTAAAGTCGAATTCTAAAAATTATCAATAATTATTATTTATTTATTACTTTTAGACCTTTTAGTAAGCAGCCTCTAATAGGGTAAATATAATCTACTAATCTCTCTCTTTATAATATTATTTTTTTTATATTTTTTAGCTTATATATTATAACGTTATTCTATTATAAAAAGGATATCTTTCTTAGTTACCTATTTTTTACTTCACTCTCCTGTATATAGGCCAATAATTATAATTATAGCTTATATAATAAAGAAGTTACTAAGTTAAAAATATAGAGTATTCTACTTAACCTTAATACACTATAATAATAAATGTTATTACCTAACTTTTTTAATATATTAAGGATAAAGGTATGCATATACTTCTCCTTTTTTAAAATCTCTTTTAGTCGTCCCGAGCCACCACAGCCACTCTATTTATTTAATTAGTATATAAATATAAATATAATAATTATTAAAACTATATTAAAAAGGATAGAGACTAGTCTAAAAGTAAAGTAGTATAGTATAAGAATATATATATTTTACTATATATACGGGTAAGAGGAGGCGTATAAAACAGAAAATAATAAAAATACTATACTAAGACTAATAAGCTACTACCTATACTATAGCTAGTAATATTATATATACTCCTACTAAAAGAGTTTTAATAAAAGAAGTAAAATTTAATAAAATATACTATATTAAAAGTATACTATAAAATAGGTTATAGCTATTTTATATAATACCTCATTTATAATAGTTATTACTATTAAAAGGTACCTTATTATTATAATAGCTTAGTAGCTAATATATACTATTATACCCCTTTTAGTCGCCCCGAGCCACCACAGCCACACTATTTGTTCGATTAGTATACAAATATATATATAGACTAGGTTTATTAAAGTTTAGGTTTTATATATTCCGTATAGATATCCATTTTATAGATAAATTAACATTATAATAACTATAAAAATCGTAACTAATATTTAGTACAAAATTACTTAGTAGTTTAGTATCTAGTAGCTAAAAGGTAATTAAGATTTTACTAGACTATTATTACTATTAAGATATATTATATTATAAATATTATTTATATAAGAGTGTTAAGAACGTTTAAATTACTAATACTCTAAATAATAGCAGTATAATACTTAAAAACAAAGAAAAATAAATATATTAAAGTAGTAAATTTAGTTAAATAGGGCCTTTATAATACTACTAATTAATACTAAAATATTAAGTAGATAAATACTAATAATAACTCAATACTATAAATAATAGCTAATAAAAGCCGGACTTAAATTTAATAGTCGGGTCTAATAGATTCTAATAGTATTTATTAATAGGTTTATAATAAGCTAGAGACTTTTTTTATATATTTTTTGTACTAACTATTTATTGTTTTTATATTTAAACTATTATATATTATTTTACCTATATTTATAGATATTTTATAATACTCCTTTTCTTTTCTTTATACTTATTTATTATTTATTATATTTATTTATTATTATTAATTACTATATTATATAGAGCTTTTATAGTATTACTAATACCCTCTTTACTAGCTCTTTTATATTTTATAGCTATACTACTATTAGAATAACCGCGCACGATTTTACTGTATTCTTAAATTTAGTATAATTAGAATTATTTTAATTATTTAGTATAGCTAGGAACTACTACTTTTACTATAAATATAATTTAGGTTACTATTAGTAATACAGCCTACTTTTTTAACTTTATCTTTTTAAATAATGCTACGCTTTTAGCATAGTACCTATATTTTTTTAAAAAAGTAATTACTAGCTACTATAGGGGTTTCTGTAAAACAGCTCTATAGTATTTTAAATATAATAATAAAAAATATAATATATAGTTATATATTAACGTATTACGCTAAACATAATTATAATAAATTAAAATAGTATCGCCTACGTAATTATATATAATAAGTTAATATATAATTTCTTCTAATCTAGTACTAAACGTCTATTTATAAAAGAAAAAAAAATAGTAGTATTAGTCTACGCCGTTACTAGTATACTATAGAGTATTAATATATACCGGCGTTCCCAGTACTATATACGTATATATATATATATATAATAATAAACTAAAGAAGTCTTAGCACTATATACTAGAGTAAGAAACTAGTTTATAAAAGTATAACTAGTAGTCTACTATACTAGACAGCTACTTATACTCTTTACAGATATTACTACATATACTATAATATAATATAAATAAAAAACCCTATAAAAGTAATATATATAATAACTTTTATATAACTAAATTTATTACTATAGTAGTAATAAAAAAGCTTTTAGTAAAGACTGTTTTACTAATTACTTTTATAGAGCTCTAAAGTACTATTATAAAATTTAATCTTTATAGTTAACTTATAAATATAAAATAAATAATAACTATAATAGCTATAGACTACGTCTTTATAAAGAAAGAGCGGATCTAGTATATACTATAGTTATACTTATACTAGTACAACTATAGCTATAGCTATAGTAATAGTAATTATTATTAACCTATATAGTTATAAAGGTAATAGACCTTAAAAGTTCTATTATAAATAACCTAAACTTTATTTATAAATAAAAATAGTAGCTCCTAGCTCTACTAAATAACTAAAATAATCCTAACTAAGCTAAGTTTAAAAATAAAATAGTAACTATTATTATAATAGTAGTAGAGCTATAAAATATAAAAAACCTAATAAAAATAGTATTAAAAATAATACCCTAAGGGCTAGCTTAAAGGTAAATAGAGAAAAGGCTATATATAAAACGGTAATTAATAATAATAGATATAATAGATAATAAATATAATAAGTAAATATAAGAGATAAATATATTAAGAATATATAGAGGGAAGGAAAAGTATTAGAAAATACCTATAAGTATAGATAAGATAATATATAATTGTGTAAGTATAAAGGAAATAAGTACTTAGTATTAAAAAATATAAACAAGTCTCTTTTTTATTAGAAAACATCTATTAATAAATACTATTATAATTTATTAAACTAGACCGTTACGGTCGAGTCTAATATAGTCTACTATATAAGTTAGTAATAATTACTATTACTATAGCCGTAGTCGTAGCTGTATTAATATAATATATACTTATCTATTTTATTATAAAGACTATTCCCTATATAAAAGTATAGTTAAGAATAATTATTTTTACTATTTATTATATACTACGTAGCTACCTACTTAGTTATCTATCTAGGTTAAGACATAGTATAATATTTTAGAGCGTTTTAAGAATTATTAGTATAAAAGTTTTTAGTATAAAAATATATTTAATTATATAAAAGATACTATAGGTATTACTTTTATAGAGTTATTTATTTATAGTATAGTTATAGATATTTAATAAAAGGTATAATATAGCTACCTAGCGTAGTAAGCTACTTATTATACCTTTTTTATTAATATATATATAGTACTAAAAATACTAGTATATATTAATATTTTATAGTATATTAGTAATAGCGTAAGCTATTATTATTATTATTTTAAAAAATAGTCGCTGTATACTAAATTAAATAATAATACTTACTTATATATTACTATTTTAACTTATTCTAATAATAAACTACTTTTAGTATAAAATATTAATATATAGCTACGCGCTATATTTTTTATTATTATATTTAAATTATTATAAAACCGTTTTATAGGAACCACTATATTAGCTAGTAGTTATTTATTTTTAAAATCTAGGTACTACACTAAAAGGGTTAGTTTAGTTAAAAAAAAAGAGTATTACTAAATTTTAAAAAGTTACAAAAGTTATTAAATAAATAAAGGTTATAAAGTTATTATAACTACTGTATTCTAAGTACTAAGCGTAGAGTGTAGAGTATAAAAAATAAAAAATAAAGAATAATAAAAGGGTAGCTATATAAGATTAGTATATTTAGAGTTATAAAAGCTTATAAAAAAATTAAGAATAATAGATAATAAGTAAGTAGTACTTAAAGTATTATAAATTATGTAGTAAATAGTATAATAAGTTATATTTTTATAATTTTAAAAATAACTATTAAACA
Organism: Pleoardoris graminearum; assembly: GCA_030770415.1. NCBI lineage: Eukaryota > Fungi > Ascomycota > Dothideomycetes > Pleosporales > Didymosphaeriaceae > Pleoardoris > Pleoardoris graminearum. Next base: position 55,791 of record JASEKS010000207.1, read on the forward strand.
GTTACTAGAACTAAGTTTTTAATAATTATATAACTAACTTACTAATAATAAGCGGATAGTTTAATAAAAAGAATAATAGTAATTAAATAAATAAGTATCGGCCCACTATAACTATAAGTAAATTATTATAATAAACCTTATAACTTTTAGAGAATACTTATTACTATAAAATATATAATTATATAAAGTTATATAGCGTATAGCCTAGTATAAAAGCTATTATTTAAAATAAAACTTTTTATATAAAATAACTCTAAGTTTAAATAAAATTATAAGTATTATAACTATAATAAAGTTATTTTAGCTTTTTTATATTAGTTTTCCTATAAACAATTAATATATTAAAAACTTATAGCTTATTTATATCTATATATATTTATATATTAATTAAATAAATAGTATAGCTGTAGTAGCTTAGGGCGACTAAAAGGGGTTTTAAAAAAAGAAGAGTATGTATATATCTTTATACTTAATATATTAACAAATTTAAGTAAGGCTAGGTTAAAAAAGGTATAGCGCCTTACGCTAGCGCGCGTAGCGTACCCTCCTAAAAAAACGTTAAATTAAAAAACTCTAGTATAAAAACTTTAATATAAAACCTCTAATACAGATACTATATTTAGTAAAAAAGATATATAGGTAATAGTAGCTGCTACTACTTATATATATTTTTATTCTTTTATAGTTAACACAGTTAAACGTTTATTAAATAAAAGAAATATACTTTCTAAAATATTTTTTAAAATATTATTTAAGGCTTTACCTATTTCTTCTATACTTGTCTTAGTAGATATTATACTTATTAAAATTAATCTTAATACGTCTACTATACTAAATATATAAGCTATTCTTACTGTGTTCTACCTAAATAGTAATATATAATAAGTCCTTTTTAATACTGAGTACTTTGTATACCTCGTAATCGCCTAGTTTTTTAAGTTAAGTATTTATTAATACTAAGAAATTCTAGACGATAAGGCGTACGGTAATAAAGTAGATAGTAATAAAATAGATAGAATTATAATACTAATAATAGTAGAAGCTATAGAGTTTAAAAATCTAGAGTTAGTAGCGCTAGTCTATATAAAGGTAACGGTAATAGAGGCAAATATAGTATTATACTAGTTATAGAAAATAAAAATAAGATAATATATTAATATTAATTTTATAATAAAAATACGTAGCTTAAAAAATATAGTATAGCTACGTAAGGTGCTATTAGGTATACTAGTAATAGAGGTAAAGATATTTTAAATACAGAGCCCGTAAAGTAATAAGTAAAAAATAGTAAAAGTTTTATAAAGATACTAAGTAGTTAATATTTAAAAGTTTAGGGGGGCCTATATATAATATATATTTTTTTATATATTTTTTCTTTAGTGCGTAAGCTAGGTAAACGGGCTAGTAGGTAGGCGTACTTAATATTATAGTTAACTATTTTTATAGGTAAAAAAGAATTTGCAATTATAAATAAAAATATTAACTATTATTAAACGCTATACTACCTATATATATAGGCGGAGCAAAAAGTAATAGGAATAAATATAACCTCTATTTTATATAAAAATAAAGTTAAAAAAGTGACTAACAGGATATAATAGTAGTTGTCGGCTTTTTTATATCTATTATCTAAACTTATATAATCTATTAAATATTAAGTATAAAGATATATATATACTCCTCCTTTTTTAAACTCCGTTTTAGTTGCCCCGAGCGACTACAGCCACACTATTTATTTAATTAGTATATAAATATATATAATCTATTAAATTTATAAAGTTTTTTAAAAATTTCTAAACCTTATAATAGCTATTTCACTAGACTATATGCTATATAAATCCTATAAACTAGTATATTATAATTCTTAATAAATACAATATATAATTTATATAATTTATAATAATACTTTATTTATAGTTCTAGGAGAAAAACTTTAAGAAAAATATTTTTTACTTTTAGCTTAATAACTTCTTTAATGTTTAAGCTAAAATTATTATTTTTAGTTTATTATATAAGAAAAAGGCAAAGTGTATAGTCGAGACACTAGTCTATAAAAAAGTATAGGCTAAAAAAGTTATTTTTCCAGATATAGTTAAAAAAATAAGTATATATAAAAATTATAATAAAGGTATACACATACTCCCCCTTGTTTAAAATCTATTTTAGTTACCCTAAGCTACTACAGCCACACTATTTATTTAATTAATATATATATATTTATATACTAATTAAATAAATAGTGTGGCTGTAGTAGCTTAGGGCAACTAAAAGAGGTTTTAAAAAAGGAGGAGTATGTGTATACCTTTACATATTTAATTAATATATAAATATAAATATATAAAAATTATAAAATATATTATTATTTTAGATTAGTATAGAATATAGCTTAGTGTACTAAAATTTAGTATACTGGTATAAGGCTACTATTACCTCTACTTTTTTTTAAGACTAGACTACTATAGTACTATTATATTATAATATACCTACTCTACTATATTATTATTATTATTATTATTATTATTAAAGTTATATAATAGGATCTAATATATTAACGTAGATACTAGTATAGCGTTTATTTTTAGTAGCTTATAAAATATAGATATTTAATGTTTATTATAAATATACTAATAGTAACTTTACATATAGTAATTATCTTTAAGAATAAAATATTAATAATTATAAGTAGAGTCGAGTCTTGTATACCCGTTTATAAAAATATATTTAATAATAACCTTTACGTACGAGTAGTAATAGCAGTTATAAAGTATTTACTATTAAGTATACTAGTATATATAACGACCCTTAACGTACTAAAAAAAATTATTATAATACTATATACTATCTGCTTACCGGAGATAAGTATAAGATAGTAATAATAATAGAAAAAGATATTAAACTATACCTACTAAAATAGTATATTTAAATATATATTATAAATAAACGTATTAGTTTAGTTATACTATAAAATAATAAACTATAATAACTTATCTTAAGATTAAATAAGAGAAAAGTAATAGGAGGAGGTAAATAAAAAATTAATTTTATACTCAAAATAATTAATAGTGTATAGGTATAAAAGGTACTTAATATAATAATAGCTACTATATTATATTAAATACAATATAAAATAGGTATAGTAGTTACTACGTATTAATAAAAAAAATAAGTTAATATAGATTTAGGTTACGTAAGTATATATATATATATATCTAAGTATCGGTAGACGTTTATATATTAATAAGAATAGAGAATTTAAATCGCTCCGAGTTACTACACCCACACTATTTATGCGATTAATATATAAATATAGAGAATTTAAAAGACTATAACTATAGCTAGATAAATAGTAGCTCTTTAATACTATCTATAATACCTAAAAAAAAATTAATTTAATAATTAGATATAAGATAATAACTATTATTTATAGTAGATAAAGCTGTAAAGACGCTACCTTTTATTCTACACGCCCGATACTAAAGCGAAGAGTTACCTCCCTAAAGGGAGGCAGATATTTTTAGTTTATATTATAGAGCTAGATTAGGGCTTTAAATAGAACTAGAAATCCTTAAAATAGCTCTTATATTAAGAAAGTTATTAAGCTTTAAAAGTTAAATTTTTTATTTACTACTAGGTGGGCAACTCGCCTGGGTGGATAACTCGTCTGGGTAGGCAACTGGCCTGGGTGGGCAACTCGCCTGGGTAGGCAACTCGCCAGTAGAGTACGTTATACGTTATTTATAAAAACTAAACGGTAATAACTTTTAACTATTTATAATTTTTAAAATTTTTAAATAATAATTAAGTTACTACTATTATACTAATAGTTAAATTTTTAAGTTTAATTTTACTAACTATACTATACTTATGAATATTTATTTATAGTTTTATATATAGTTTTTATATTTATAAAATATTATAGTAATTCTATAAGAGTAATAGAAACTATAAATATTAATTATTATTAAAATAAATCTATCTATATATAATTTAAAAGCTATACTTAACTATAGAATCAATAAATATAAAATAAATTTAGATATTAACTATAAAGATTTATTAAAAAATTTTATTAAATAAAAAGATTATAATAACGTTAATAAATATTTATATATTAATTAAATAAAAGGTGTGACTGTAGTGGCTCGGGATAACTATAAGAGATTTTAAAAAAGGAGGAGTATGTGTTTACCTTTATAATTAAGTAATAATATTATATTAATTTTATAAACTATTAAAAATAGTTTATATAGTATTTTTTATATTACTTATATATATATTAATAATCATGTAAAATTTATCCAGTAACCCATAATATATATAGTATTATTATCTAATTTAAAATAAATAAACGGTTTTTTTTAATAAGATTACTATAAGTAACTACTTAATTAGAAAGAAAAGTGCTATATATATTATATAACTTAATAACTAGCTCTTAAAGATATTATACTAAGTCTAATTAATATAGATAGCGCTAAAATAGGTATATAATAACTCCTTAATAGTGCTTAATAGAGTTATAACTTAGTATAATTTATTATCTTATATAGTAACTTATACTTATATATCTATTATTATAAGCTAATACTAGGTAGGTATTTATAAAAATAGAAATATTAATCCCCGAGCTACTATAGCCACACTATTTGTTCAATTAATATATAAATATATATAATAAATAATAAATAATAAATAATAAATAATAAATAATAAATAATAAATAATAAATAATAAATAATAAATAATAAATAATAAATAATAAATAATAAATAATAAATAATAAATAATAAATAATAAATAATAAATAATAAATAATAAATAATAAATTAATAATAATAAATAGATTTTAAAATATAACTAGTAAATAAGTAGTATAATAGAATTACAAAGATAATAATAAACATATATATATACTTCTCCTTTTTTAAATCCCCTTTTAGGTTACCCTTTTTTTTTTTTTTTTAAAAAAAAATAAGCCTTTAATTAAGGCTACCTAACTATTTAAAAAAAAGTATTTTATCTTCTAAGCAAACTAATAACCGGCTCTTTAAGTAACTAACTAATATATATTCTAGGTTATATTACTAAATATAGTTATATTAAACTACTAATCTATTACCTAATTAGGCCTAGTTTACTACGCTAAGTCTATTTAGGAATAGATTTTTATCTCGTCTAACTTTAAATAGTAATTTAGCCTAAAATACCTCTAAATATAATAGGGATTTTCGGCTTCCCTATAGTTTTATATTAATTTTTTAGCAGTGCCCTATACTTTTAAAAATTTTATTTTTTACTAGTAAAGTAGGCGCGTTTAAAGAACGCTGTAATAAAGAAAGGAATTAAACCTCTAATACGTAGAAGAGACCTTAAAAAGTCGAGGGCTCTTGGTATTTCTAGGCACATGCTCCCACTGTGCCACCCCGCTAGGTTACCCTAAGCTACTACAGCCACACTTTTATTTGATTAATATATAAATATATAAAAATAATATAATTTAGTATATATATTTATTATAAAAGTATAAGTAATAAAAAAAAAATTTATATATTATTCTTATAACTCTAATATTATTTTTATATAATTAAGTAACTATTATAAACTAGTTAATTAGAAATAAAGTATAATATATACTATATAATTTAATAATTAGCTTAAAAAGGTACTACGCTAAGTATAATTTTAAATAATAATATTTACTAAAATAAGTATAAAAGATCTACTTAATAGAACTTAATAAGTTTATATTTTAGTTTAATTTATTACTCTATATAATAACTTATATTTATATCTCTACTATTATATATTTATATACTAATTAAATAAATAGTATGGCTGTAGTAGCTTAGAACGACTAATAGAGGTTTTAAAAAAGGAGGAGTATATATATACCTTTATACTTAGTATCGAAAAAGTTTTTACTATTATAAATTAATATAATGTAGGTATTTCTAAAAAAAAAATATTAATATATTATAACTATAGTATACTTTATAGCGTCTAAAGTATTATTTATAAATAGTAGTATATAACTACTTTATAACTAAAATATATATCTTTAATATATTAAAAAATAAAATTTTAATAAAATATATATACTTAACTTATTTTAGTTTATACTATAACGTATATTGTATATTTTAAGCTTTTAAATTACACTAGATAAAAAAAAATAAAAAATAGTAAGTATATTTAATATAACTATTACACTATTATTTATTTTTATTAATAACTAAATATAATATATATATATTTTTAAAATAAAGCTACACTTTTAGCGTAGTATCTTTATTTAAAAAAAATAACTACTAGCTATTATAAGGATTTCTGTAAAACAGCTCTATAATATTCTAAATATAATAATAGGAGATAGAAATAGTACGTAGTTATATATTAATAGGTGTACTAAAAACGCTATACTTAGTTATAATAAATTAAAATAGTAATATATAAGTAAATATTACCTTATAACCTAGTACCGAACGCCTATTTATTAAAAAAAAAAAAAGAGGTAGTATATATATAGTATACTATAAAGTATTAATATATACTAGCACCCCCGCTACTATATATAAAAAATAATAAAAAAAGTATAATTAGTAGTTTACTATACTAGGTAGCTACTTATATTTTTTTTCTATAAATATTATTATATATACTATATTATAATATCGACGAACGACTTTATAAAAGTAATAAATATAATAATTAATACTTTACTAAATCTATTTCTATAAAAACCGCCCTACTAATAATTTTTATAAAACTTTAATATACTACTAAAAGGCTCCGCCTCTATAGGTAAGTAGGTATAAAATAAATAATAGCTATAATAGTTATAAACTACAACTTTATACTAGAAATAGGTAAGTATATACTATATTTATATAGTTATAGCTACGGCTATAGCTATAGCTATAATAATAGTAATTATTACTAACCTACGTAGTTATAATAGTAAAGAATCTTAAAAATCCTAAAAATTCTAAAGATTTTATTATTATAAATACTAACCTAAACTATATTTATAAGTAGTAGTAATAGCTTCTAGCTATACTAGATAACTAAAATAATTCTAACTATATAGAGTTTAAGAATAAGATATTATAATATATAACCGTAAATCTATCAGTAAAATACTTATAAAATATAAAAAATTTAGTAAAGAGGGTACTAGTAATAATATTCTAAAGACCGACCTTAAAGGTAAAAGAAAACGTATAAGAGCTATATATAAAATAGTAAATATAACAAGTAAATATAATAATAAACGTAATAATAATATATAAAGGGAAGAAAGGGGAGTGTTATAATATATCTCTAAGTATAAGTAAAATAAACTCATAGTAATATATAATAGTTTAGGTATATAAAAAAATTAAGTAGTTAGTATTAAAAAAAAATTAAAAAGTTTCTTTCTTATCATAAACCTATTAATAAGTGCTATTATAACCTATTAGACCCTACCGTTACGGTCGAGCCCACTCTTTTAAAATATATATTTATATAAAATATTATTAAGTATAAAGGTAAATATATACTCCTCCTTTTTTAAAACTCCTTTTGGTTGCTCTAAGCCACTACAGCTACACTATTTATTTAATTAGTATATAAATATAAATATATATATATATAAAATAAAAATATTAATTAAATAATAAGTGTAGCTGTAGTGGCTCAGGGCGACTAAAAGGAGTTTTAAAAAAGGAGGAGTATGTGTATATCTTTATAAAAATATTAATACAGGCGTAGACTTAATAATATATAAAAAAAATTATAGTATTTTATAAAAAACCTAAAAATTTACTAATTAAAAATACTATTATATAAAAATAGGTAAAGTGTAGTATCGAGACAATAGTCTAAAAAGGTATAAGCTAAAAACAGTTATTCTCCCAAATATAGTTAAAAAATAGGCGTATATATAAATTATAAAAAATAATATTATTTTAGGCTAGTATAAGAAATACTATTAAGTAAAAAATTAATAATATTAAAACTATTATATCTATACTACTAGACTAAGTAATTAATAAGTAACAGTAAGTTACTAATTATTAATTATAATACTAAGACTAATAATTATAAAATACTAATATAAAAAATAGTATAATTTTTTAGTAACTAATTAAATATATTAAAAACTATAATCTATAGTATAAAAAGTAAATATAATATTAATAAAAATAATATAAAGTAAAAGTTATATAATTATTAAAAGTAAGTTAAAAAGAATATAGACTAGCCTAAAAGTAAAGTAGTATAATATAAGAATATATATATTTTTACTATATACACGGGTAGAAGGAGGCGTATAAAAAGAAAGATAATAAAAATACTATACTAAGGCTAATAAGCTACTAGCTATACTATAGCTAGTAGTAGTATATATACTCCTACTAAAAAAGTTTTAATAAAAAAAATAAAGTTTAGTAAAAATACTATATTAAAAGTATATTATAAAATAGGTTACGGCTATCTTATATATTTATATATTAATCGAACAAATAGTGTGGCTGTAGTGGCTCGGGGCGACTAAAAGAGATTTTAAAAAGGAGGAGTATATGTATGCCTTCATATACTATCTTATATAATATTTTTTTATAATAGTTTTTACTATTATAAGTTACCTTATTATTATAGTAGCTTAGTAGCTAATATATACTATAGTATATTATATATAGACTAGGTCTATATTTGTATATTAATCGAATAAAAAGTGTGGCTGTGGTGGCTCGGGGCGATCTAAAAGGGGGTTCGAAAAAGGAGGAAAGACTAGGTCTATTAAAACTTATATTTTAGATATTTTATATAAGAATTTATTTAATATATAAATTAATATTATAATAACTGTAATAACCGTAAAAACCATAACTAATATTTAATAAAAAATTACTTAGTAGTTAAGCGTTTAATAGCTAAAAAGTAATTAAGTTATTTACTAAACTATTATTACTATTAAGGTATACTATAATATAAATATTATCTATATAGAAGTTTTAAAAGCGTTTAAACTACTAGTATTATAAAAAATAGCAGAACTAGACTTAAAGGCTAAATAAAATATATATATTAAAATATAAAATTTACTTAAGTAGAGATTCTATGATACTACTAATTAGTATTAAAATAATAAGTAGATAAAAAATAATAAAGACTAGATACTATAAATAATAACTAATAAAGAGAGTATTATTAAAATTTAAAAAGTTATAAAGGTTATCGTATAGGCGAAGATAATAAGATTATTTTAAATATTTTATTTTAAGCGCTAAGCGTAGAGCGCGGAGCGTAAAAAGTAAAAAATAAAAAATAATAAAAGAGGTAGCTGTATAGGGTTAGTATATTTAGGGATATAAAAGCTTATAAAAAATAAGAAGTAATAAGTAATATATAAATAGTACTTAGAGTATTATAAATTAATTAGTAAATAGTATAGTTAATTATATTTTTATAATTTTAAAAGTAACTATTAAATAGCTACTAGAACTAAGCTTCTAATAGTTATATAACTAACTTACTAATAATAAAGAAACAGTTTAATAAAGAGAATAATAATAATTAAATAAATAAGTGCCGGCCTTAGTAAAAGTTTTTAGTATATAAAAGGAGCGCTATAGTCTAATACTCTAGCGAATATTTAGAGATAGGTAAAAAGAAGTTTTTAAAATTAAAATAATAAATAATAAGTATAAAAGAATATATAGAAATAGCTTAATATATAACTAAATAAAATAAAATATTTTATATTAATTATTTTATTCTACTTTTAAGATATTAAGATATTTATTATATCTAAAACTCTAATAATTATTTTATAATTTAAATAGTTTTATAATATAATACTATTTAAATAAATTATATACTTTACTATTTTAATAGAAATATTTTATTATTATAAATATTTAATATAACCTTACTATAGAGAAGTTATAAAAATATAAAAAAAAATTAAAAAAATAGTATTATAAGTACTAAAAATATCTTTACCTAAGTATAAGTAGTAAAATAAATATATTTACACTAGTTTACACTAGTGTTTTAGTATAACCTTTTATTTTATTTTAAAATATCTAGTTAGCTTTCTATATATAGGTTCTCGTTAAATATTAATATTTAATAACTACTTTTAAGCCTTCGTGATAATATATATATATATATATACTTTAAGGGGGAATATTAAAAATGAAAGTTAAATTAAATACTATAGGTATATAGGGATGTTTTAGCTAGTACAGTTTCCTGATATTGCCCCCTATGTTCGTGACTGACTTACATCTCTTGCAAAACGAGGCAGTAGCATGGGTTTGACTCCTTCCGCTGCTTGCTCGGACTGGGGGCGCAAGAATGCTGCTTGGGGCCTACAATTACCGCGCTCACTCTCCACATGTGGCGCTGCCGCCAAACGGTGTGTCGTACCTCTTGCTCAAGGCTCGATTGTTCGAGATCCACTTGTCGCTGGGCGCAGCTTTGTGCAGAATGCGAACATATCTCTCCACGGCTCCAAATTAGTGTTAGTGGTAAGGTAGGTACCATGTACGCAAGTTATTGATTGAACGTGCCACACGTTCTCGTAACGAATTACCCGGAGTACAAGGCAGGCGCACCGGATGTCACGCCCCAATCCCGTACCTGTAGCCACTGCCTCAGCACAATATACCGTAGTAAACTTCTACGTGGGTTATGGTTAGTAGCTGACCTTATTAGCTCATAGATGCGAATCGTTCCACTGTTCTGATGGAAAAAAAGCTCTATAAGCCTCCTCTTTGCACCGTCGATATGGTCGACTTGGATAACTAAGAAAGATGCCGCGGGGTGCAGTTAGTGCACTAGAGGGCATTGTTTTCCAAGCCGTGGGGACAAAATAGGATATTTTTGCAAAGAGGTAGGAAAGGAAAGGAACAGCGCACGGAATACATGTCCGAGTTGGCAACGTAAGTTAATGTAACAAACATCCCACTCACAAGGTCGCCAGATGCATGAAAACCCCGTGAGTATACCACGGTAACGTTATGGATCAATGGAATTCGTAACCATGCCGCGCCAGGCTTTCAACGATCATTTCAGCACAACGCAGTATCCAGGCCACTCACGCCCTGAACAACTATGTTCCAGTTTCTACGCAGAGAGTTAGCGTTCAGGTTCGTTGATGTTAATTACAACAAAGAAGAACTTACCAGTTTCGACACCTGGCTGCCTACCATCCAAGTCACCCGTGACCTTCTTCTTCAACTTCGATATGCCAATCTTCGCCTGATCCTTCGCGAACTTTGCGTTACGTGCCGGCCTCCACTGCATCAGGCCACGCTGCTTGCGCTCTTCAGTGCGCTTGTTCTGCTTGTTGATATCCTTATTTGACCGGGGTGATGAATTCCTGCTGGAGTATGCTGTGGTATCGGTGCCCGCGGAAGACTGTGAAGTTCGCGGAACAGAAGGCGAACCAGGCGATAGATCAGTGTTTTGATGCCTCATGGGTTTATCTTGTTCGCCTTGGTGACGGCTCTCGTTGGGATTCCGGTTGTGGTCTTGAGCCGCGCTCTGCCCTTCACGATCCGTGTTACCTCTGCGAGCCTGCTCACCAGCACCAGGACCACCAGAAATATTGCCCGCATTACCAACAGTATCGGCATCCTCGATGCCGAGATCAGATGATGGCTGTGAGTCATCGCCGAAGTCGTCATGATCCTCGTCGTCGCTCGGATGAAACGGATCGTGCAATGGTTCGTCCCTGCCGGGCTCTCTCCTCTTCTTGCCTTTGGTGTCCAAGTACGCCTTGGGATCCTGACCAAAAGCTCCAGACCAATCTGTTCCATCCTTTGCAAGCCAGTTCTTCTTCTCTTCGGGGTCGGCATGCTTAAGAATGTCACGGCCCTCAGTGAGAGATTCGTTGTGCAGCTGCTGCACGCGGTCTGGAAGCTCCTTGTCGGCCTTGCAGGCGCGGACACCTTCTGCAAGACAAGCCTCCCAGGTCTCGTACGTCTCGCGAGAAGTGTTATCGACAATGAACCGTTTGTGAGATTCGTCCATACCGGCTTTGAAGCGCGCACGGAACTGAAGACGGCCTACCTCTTCGATGTCCTCTAGTCCAGGCTCATTGTGGCAATTCTCTTCGGTGATGTAATTCTGGATGAGTCGTGACGGTGATGAGGCTACCCAGATAGGTATATTGATATTAGTATCCTCGTTGTCGATAAAATGTTGCAGCCAGATGACTGCATACGCATCCGCCTTGCGTTTGTTCGCAATGTGGAACTCGAAAACGATGGGAGACCGATAACGATGCTTGACCGGCATGCGTATATCGTACTTGCCATTCTGCGCTTTGAGATCCCAGTAATAGCCATCGCCGTCATCCACTTTGTGTGCACACGTTCGGCCAATCTTGCCCGTGCTTCCCCCTGTGCGCAACTTAAGCTTGGCGGCGTGCTTATAACCAACAGCAAGGATACGGTCAGACACAAATTCGAAGCTGCCCACATCCCAACCAAGCATATGAGGCGGTAAGCGTGTTTCGATGCTGCGGAAGAGGAGAGAGATGCGAACACGACCGAAACCGATACCTCCATCAAGCGGATACCACCGTGTCACTTGAGAGGATGTGTCAAGGATGTCAGATAGCTTCAAAGGAACCACGCCAAGAATCGGATCGTGTTCACGGTTGCGCTGGTCACGAACCGTGACGGTGACAACCGCAGACCTCCAGTCGCGAACAAACCGCTCAGTTCCAGCATTGAAGATGGGTTGGGATGATACAGCCTTTGAACGCGTCTTGTAAACCAGTTCATCGTTGTAAAGGATGGTGCAGTAGCTGGTGGGTAGGTCGCCTCCAGTCTCCTCGGTGGCCTCTCCATATGGCTTCGCCGGCTCGAATTCACGACCCTTGCGGGAGCCACTCGTACCCTTGATGTTATCAATTTCGAGGTTTACGATTTGATGAATAACAACGCTGCAAATACCACTTGGCCAAAGCGGGTCTGGAGGCGTGTGCATGACTGCATCGTCCTCATCGCTATTGATAACACCCTTCTCATCTTGAAGCGCAGGATTATCCTTCAGTTCATCAGGGAGACCGCGGTTCTTCCCATCTGTTCTGAGAGCGGGGCGGAACTTCGGTTTGCCAAAATAACCCACTTCCCAATGGAGTTCGCCGGGCATTTCACTGTCCACGTCCATACCAGCAAGCTTGGACACTTGTGGGTACATCTTTCCGGGGTGCTGAATCATCTTCTGCATCGAGAGCTCGACTTTACCCACAATGTCATCAGCCGTGTGACGGTCTGAGTCCCACAGCTCTACACTAAGGTTTTCGTTCGCTTTGATCAGTTCCGGAGTGACAAGGAGCGCCGCCGTCTCTTCCCAGATTGGATTAAGGTCGTCGGTGATAACACGGGTGCAATACATGGGTTTGCCATATTTGCTAAAAGCGAGTGTGATGTAAGGATCACTACCACCATGTTTTGAGCCACGCCTATCTTGTCTGCTGAGCCCGGTAGCCCGGTGAATCCGAATCCACAAAACACCAAGGGCCTCAGTGTCCTTTTGGATGGAGTCACCCTGGAGAATCGCGCGCATATCAATGGACATGGATTTTGGAGCGACATACACTGTTTCGATGGTCAGCTTTGGCGACTTTTCGTAGCGCAATTGCAAACTGACTGCTCGCCGCTGCTTTGATCGCAGAGTTGACAAAATTGCTGATCAAGGGCAGGTTCAGAATATTGACACCCTTCTCAACCATGGGAATGCACCCTGCCTGGACTTGAGGAGTACCCATCAATGTAAACGTTAGGGTCTTCAAGAAGGGAGGCTCGGGAGTCATGGCCAATCGCAATCGCACAGTACCGACTAGACCTTGAAGCTCAACGAAGATTGGGAGCGGAACACCAAAGAGACCCTTAATCCCAAAGTAGAAGACCAACTGCATGTGCATGTTGCGTGCGCGTTCCGATGTACGTTTCCCGCTCGGCTGAGCATGATATGCGAACGACATTTCCAGGTTATAGTAGTCACCGCCTTCCTCGTCTGCGGCAGCTTCTTGTGGGTCCTTCGTCTTTTTGTTCTCTTCATGTATCGACTGCTTCATCTCCTCCATATGAGAATCTGGCAGAGCACGCAAGCTGAGGATGCGAAGTGGATTGCTTCCCTGATTGATCTCGGCGACTCGGACGTTCTCGATGACGCCGGGAACGGAGGCCTGCATGACGTCCTCGAGCGTATCAGCTACGCCTTGGAACATGTCAGGGTTGATTAGTCCCCACACAATTCCAAGCATCGTGTTGATCCACTCGACAGATTCTGGGAGCAGATTTGCGGTAGCCTATCCACGTGATTAGAGACAGACCTATATTATCCTGGTGCGACCAACGGACCACGTGACCCCTGGTCTTCTCGCTTTCCCATTCTGCTTCTCTTCCGCTTCGAATGACCTCCTTCATCCACAGGAAAACTCCGGACGAAAGGCACATGGCGAGCGGCACTAGGCCCAGAAGGTTTCCCCCGCACATGTTTCCGACCACAACAGTGGCTATGAGTATGCCAATGCACAGGATGCTCGCTCGCTTTTCCAGGGCAGCAAATGTCGGCTCGTAACTGACAGATGGTGTTGGATGGAACAGGATGTTGGTCTTCTCACCGTGGATAGGCACATCGGAGGTGCTGCCTTGGGCGATTGGATCAGGAGGGGCCGTGACATCTTGGGCGTGCTTGTATTCGTGTAACGACTGGCTCGGGTCGGTCTTGATAGGCTGCGGTGCGTGAGCATGTCAATTTATGCTCAAGGCGAGGAGCGCATACAGTGCTTTTCTGCAGGTTGGCGTTTGGAACAGAAAGTTTAGGATTCTGGACCTGCTCCATCATCCTTAGATTGACATCTTCGATGGTGACGTCCTTCCCGGTCGTGGGATCCGTGACCACCTTCTGCGTGCCCTCAAGCCCCGCCTTTTGGGGTTTGTGGGGAACCACTTCTCCTTCCTTTCTCTCCTTGTCCTGCTCGTCCAGCTTGCGGTCTCTCTCGGCCTTGTCCTTGTCCAGGTTTTCAAGGAACTTGCTCACGGTCGGGACTGGATTGGCGCCCGAATAATGGCCGCCAGGCGCGTGCTGCGTCTGTTGTTCGGCCATGGTGTCGCCCTCCCCTCAGCAAAGCGTATAACCAGCGGTGATGAGGAGGGGTGAGGGGTGGCAGGTACAGGAGGGCGGCAGGTGGGGATTGATTAAAGCACTGCGGTCAGTGTGGCACTCAAAAGCAGGGACGGCGCGTCAAAGACGCGGCTACAGCACAATCTCGTCAACCGTGATGTCATGCACAAGCCACAACGTCCGCACCGTGCCCACCGACGCGGTTTGGTTCGTCCTACCGCCATCCGCACCGCGGTTTCGTGGCAGTTGGAGTGCACGCCCAACACCGTGCCCTCATCTGGGCGACCTTGCCGCCTTGCGCAACGTGTATTGAAGCCTACTAGGTCGAGGAGAGCCGCACCCGGGCCGCGCGAATCTGCATCTGGATCGATGGCGGGGATCGGATCCTGTGACGTAAGCGGGGCCTGCGCGGACATCTCGCAGGAAGCAGGCCATCTGACCATGGTCGTGCCAAGGCTGGTATGCCAAGAAATGCTAAGAAGTATAACTTAATTTAGAATCAATTCCGAATCGATTTAGAATTAATTTAAAATTTATTTATTTAAAAGCCGTGTATCTAGGCTATTTTTTTTTTTAAATAAAGCTACGCTTTTAGCGTAGTACCTATATTATTTTTAAAAAAAATAACTACTAGCTATTATAAGGGTTCCTGTAAAATAGTTCTATAATAATTTAAATATAATAATAGAAGACGTAGCGTATAGTTATATATTAATACGTTATACTAAGAATAGTTATAATAAATTAAAATAGTAATATATAAATAAGTATTATTTTTTAATCTAATACTAGACGTCTATTTATAAAATAAAAAAAATAAAATAAAGATAGTTAACTATTATTAGTATACTACATATTTATATATTAACTAAATAAATAATATAGCTGTAGTGGCTTAGAGTAACTAAAAGGAGTTTTAAAAAAGAAGAAGTATATATATACCTTTATATAGTATACTATAAAGTATTAATATAAACTAGCGGTTCCGGTACTATATACGCCTATATATATAAAATAATAAAATAAAAGTATATATATACTTCTTCTTTTTTAAACTTTTTTTTAGGTTGTCCCGAGCTACTACAGCCACACTTTTTATTTAATTAATATATAAATATAAAATAATAAAAAAAGGATAACTAGTAGTTTACTATACTAGACAGCTACTTATACTTTTTATAAAATATTTATAACTATACTATAAATAAATAATCCTATAAAAGTAATACCTATAATATTTTTTATATAACTAAATTTATTTTTATACTATCTATAGTATTTTTTTTACTAAATATTTTTAATAAGTTTTAAAGTACTACGGTAAGTCTTAGCCTATATAAATAATTAAATAGTATAAAATAAATAGTAAGTTTAATAACTATAGACTAATATATTTTAATAAAAATAGGTAAGTGTATACTATATTTATATAGTTATAGCTACGACTATAGCTATAGTAATAGTAATTATTATTAACCTATATAATTATAATAATAAAAGATCTTAAAAATTTTAAATAGCCTAAGAATTTTATTATAAATACTAATCTAAACTATATTTATAAGTAAAAGTAATAGCTTTTAGCTTTACTAAATAATTAAAATCACTTTAACTATACTAAGTTTAAAAATAAAATAGTAACTATTATCCTAAGAATAGTATAGCTGTAAAATATAAAAAATCTAGTAAAAATAGTATTAATAATAATACCCTAAGTCTAAAAATACAAAAATAAAAAGCTATATATAAAATAATAATTAATAATAATAGATATATATAGTAGATAATAAATATATATAAAAAAAAAAAGAGGGAATATGATAAAATACCTATAAGTATAGTTAAAATAATATATACTAGTTTAAGTATAAAGAAAATAAGTAATTAGTACGAAAAAAAAATAAAAAGTTACTTTTTTATTATAAACCTATTAATAAGTACTACTATTATAATCTATTAGACCCGACCTATTTTAGTTAAGCCTATTTTATAAAATTTAAACTTATAAGGCCGAAGCTATTAAATAACTAAATTAAAAAATATAAGTTTAATTTATTAACTACTCTAGTATAATATTATTTAAACGAATAAATAAATTATAGAGTATACTTACTAATTAAGCTAGCTAAATAAGGGAATTATTATTATATTTTTTAACTAAATTATATCTACGCTAATATACCTAAATTATATATAATATAATTTTAAACTTATAAATTTAGTTATAATTTATATATAAATTTAATAATTTAAAAATAATTTTAAAAATAATTATATTATTAATTATTTAACGTACTTCGTGAGCTTTATAAAGCCGCGGTATAATATATAATAAGAACTTAATTAGTCTTAATAAAAACCTAAAAATTTTAGAGTTATAATAAAATAATTAATATAAAATTTTTAATTTTATTTAGTTATATACTAAGCTATTTATTTTTATTACCCTAGACCTGTTAGTTATTATCTCTAATTTAAAATTTTTTTTAATATATAGGCATTATTTACCTACTACGCTTTTATAACATTATATATTTATAGCTCTATAATATATCTAGGGTTATCTAGTCTACTCTTATATAGATTTTTTAAGTTATTTTACTACTTTTATATAAACTCCTTATTTAATTATAAAAATTTTATAAGTTATTAGTTTTAGTAGTAGACTTACTAAAATAGTAATAGTTATATTTAAAATAGTTATTACGTACCACTTTATACCTTAAGTATTTAATAAGTATCTAAAAGTATTAGTAATACTAGCTTTTTATTTAACCTATAAGGCGCTCTACCTTATTATTTATACCTTAGTTAAATTTTTAGTTTTTTAATAATAGCTACTATAAGCGTATACTACTTTTTAGTTATACTAGATATACTATTATATAGTATTAAACTAAAAATAATATAAATATTATCTATATTACTCTATACTAGTTATAAAAGGTTAATTATTATAACTTTAACTTTTTTATTATTTCTTTTTACTTACTTTATTTATTTAGTAGAGTATATATATACACTTTATAGTATATACTATAAACTATTTATATATATATTACTAGTAAGCTATTTTATAATATATTAAAAGTATATATATTAATTATTAAACACCGCCGCGATATATACTATAAATATATTTTTTTTTATATTTTTTTGTTTATAAATACCTATTTAGTATTAGTTATAATAATAAATACGTAAGTATAAGTTACTATATAAATAATAAATTATACTAAACTGTAATACTATTTAATACTATTAAGTAATTATTATATACCTATTTTAGTACTATCTTTTTTAATTAAGTTTAGTATAGTACCTTTAAGAGTTAGTTATTAGATTATATAGTATATACAGTATTTTTTTTCCTAATTAGGTAGTTACTAATAGTAACTTTATTATATAAAAAAAAAGAACTTAATAAATATTAAAAAGCTTATAATTATATACAAGTAGTATCTAAGTTATTAATATTTAAAAATTATAAACTCTTTAAATTTAAACATTTATTACTGAGCTAAAAAATTATATACTTAAATATTTATTAAATCTAGATTATAAAAAATATAAGTATGTAAAAGTCTAATATTTTCGATTTTTAATATTAGTATTGTAAATATTAAATTACTAAAAGTAGTTGGTTCATGCCACCTTGGCACGACCATGGTTAGATGACGACATCTCGCCCAAAGGGAGGGACTAGCGCCAAAACTCGTTAGCGCTCTCGCTTAGCACACTAGTCAGCAAGCCCCGCGCGATTCATGCTCACCGGCCTTGTCGTCCCGTCCACCACCAAGCCACGGCCGTTGACCCCCGCCATGTCGGGCTGGTTCACGCTCTTCACCAACGCACGGTGCGCCCTCAACGGCGAGCTTATCGAAGACCATCTTGTCATCTCCGAAGGCACCGGAAGGATATTGAAGAGAGAAGGCTATATTGGCGGCGAGGCCGTCGACGTGGACGGCAATATCATTGCGCCGGGATTCCTGGAGTTGCACACCAATGGCGCCAATGGGTTCCATTTCACGCACTTTGAAGATGAGCAGAGCTATGCACACAAGGTAGATGGTATTGCGAGATACTACGCCACGCAAGGTGTAACCGGCTTTTGGGCAACGCTCCCTACAATCAAGGCCGAAGCGTTTCAACAGGTGAACCGACTTGGCCCGATCTGGTTCCAAGTCTGTGGCATCTGACACCTACTAGATCTTGCCTGCCCTTGCACCGCGAGACATACCAGACGCAGCCTCCCTTTTGGGTGCACATACCGAAGGTCCGTATCTCCATCCTGAAAAGAAGGGCGCTCACAACTCCTCGCTTTTTCGAAGATGCGACACGTCGCCTTCAGCCGTCTATGGCGCCTCTAACCTTGCATCGTCCGTAAAGCTCGTTACAGTCGCGCCCGAGCTTCCCAACTCTGCATCCTTGATCAAAGCTCTCACAGCCGCTAGCATCAAAGTCTCCATGGGCCACTCCACCGCCTCATATGCAGAGGGTCTGGCAGGCCTGGAAGCAGGCGCAACCTGCCTGACACACACCCTGAACGCTATGCCACCCGTCGCATCCCGCATTCCAGGCCTCGCGGGCCTGATCTCCCTGCCATCTACGCACAATCCACCCGCGCCATGGTACACCATCATCCCGGATGGCGAGCATCTCCACCCTGCTACCGTCTCTCTCCTCCATAGCACGAATCCTACGCGCTCAATCCTCATCACCGACTCTATCGAGCTTGCCTCTCTGCCCGATGGCAACTACCCTGGGCACGCACAGATACCTTTCGAGCAAACCAAAGCCGGCACACGGGCTACCATCACGGGTACTGAGACGCTTATTGGTGGCTGTATACCTCTGCAGGAGGGAGTTCGCAATCTGATGAAGTGGTCAGGATGTGGCCTTGCAGAGGCTGTGGCCACGGTTACCGAGAACGTAGCTGCTTTCATGGGCATCGATGGAATCGGGGGAAGAGGTGTGCTTAAGGAGGGGAGGAGAGCTGATCTGTGTGTCTTGACCGAGGATGGTGAGGTGTTGCAGACTTGGGTTGCCGGTCACAAGGTGTGGGACAAGGAAGAACACCTGGGGAGTAGGGACGACGATGGCGAGGCGAGAGGCTGACGTGGTGAATTGTACTTCAAACACTCGTACACAGTGAAACGTTCCGTGGGCCCTTTTTCCAGTCGCCAAGTAAAGTTCCCTATCCGATGCGAACCTTTGCTCTTCATCTGCGTCCTTTTTCCAGAAGCAAAAGAATGAGCTCCTTCTCAGGAAGCTCCTGGAAGGTTCATCAGACATTTAGACGACTTAGTGTATAGGCCAGCGTAACGTATGCCGCAAAGAGTTTACAAATGGCTGGCATAGAATTACAGTGTGCGATGACCAAGGGAAAACCTGTTCATTCTATTTTGTAGTCTGCTTGATAGGTGGTACTTACACTTAGGGAAACTTGTGAGAATACAAACCCTAAAGAGGTTTGGCCAGAGGCAGAAGTCGATCCCGTCCTTGGGCCGGACCGCTTACCTTTTGAGCGCAAGGACCGTAGAAGGGAACGACAGCAATGGCCCCAAGAAAGAGCTGCCTAGGATGTACAAAGACGTCGTCCTGTAAGTGGGCCCGTCCAGGCTCACCATTCTAGCGTTTCCAGTCATTATGTAGCACCACCTAACGAGACTCTACAGCCCGCAAGCCCACCAACTACTCCTCCAGAACCTGGCGGATTCTCCTCTCATCTTCCGGAAAGCTTCTCAGATGCCACATCTCGAACACATCCGATCCAATGAAACGGTTCATCTCGCCGGCGATTTTCGACTTTCGTCCTTCTCGTTGCAGTCCTCCTTTCCGTATTTGCGTGAATGCATGCCCTCCAGTTCACGCATTATCAAATATGTCCGCTAGCGAATGACTCCTCACCATCCGAGATGCACTAATAACGCTTCCCTGAACCCAAATGCTGAACGCTAAATGAACCTGAATCTGATCTTCACCTTGGTTTTGAAGACTCGACTCAGACTGCGCATCTCGCTACCTTTGCGCCAAGTTTGGGGAAAGGCCATGCACTCGATATATCTTGTTCCGGTTCCCACCCTACCCACCGCTTCCACTCGGCCTCGATAACTGGCAGAACATTGCCCGCCCCAAAAACACCCACCGTGACTGTCTGGCGCCGGATTGTAGGGAAGCAGGCTTGGAGTATTGAACAAAATACGGGATGCTGGACTTTTCAGGGTACTGGTCAAGTGCAGGTGTACACAGGAAGCTTCTGGTGTAACATGATCTTGGAACGATTCTCAGGAAGATGACTGCTCTCTCATTGGCATGGATCTTGGTGGAGAACCCCCTGTCCGCTTCAACGTGCGGAATATTCGCTAGTCACGTCAAGTGTTGTTCAGTTTTGCTACTCTGACCTTGTCGCGCTAAAAATCATCGTCTCGAGCTCTTATTCTCCTAGGCGTGAGAAGCATGTCCCACCTTGAGTTGCTAGATCTAAGCTTCATCTGGAGCCGAAACCACCGGCGCCCTTAACTACCTTAACTAATATTACGACTTAATAACGCCTTTAAAATACTTATAATTTAAAATTTTAATTAATTTTTAACTACTCTATAAGCCTATTGCGTTAAATTTTTATTTTTATAATATTTTATTTTATTTCTTTAGCTAATACTACTTTATAGGCTCTTTTTATAAATCTATATTTTATATAGTAAGAGTATCTTATTTACTATTTTTAATTTTTTTTTTTAATTATTACTACAGCTATCTATAGGCCGAAATTAGTAACTTAAAAAACTTTTTTAAGTATATATACTACGTATCTTTTTACTATTATACGTTTTTTTTTACTACTAGCTATTCTTATTTATAACTTTAGCCTTCCTTTTAAGATCTGTATTAATATATAGAAGTTTTTATACGATTGCTAGGATCTAGCGCGCGACTTGTCGGGTAATCTTTTCCAGGTAGGAAATCTAATTGGGAAGGGACGAGTGAGAACAGATTCAGCTCATGGCTGCAAGCGTGTGTGCATGTGGGTCGGATGGACTTCAATAGGGACGTCGCATGGCGTTAGAATTGATATGTATACCATCTTGAGCTGTGGTCCTTTGGTTTATGTATTCAGCTGTTGGAAAGTTATTGTAGTTCGGCTTGAGGAGATGACGCGGCCTGGGCGTGCTTTTCGGGCGCAAATCTGGGGTCAAACTAACGTTGTAGTGCTTAAGCCAATGTTGACACGCTTTAGGCTTTGTTCGTATCCCTATGATGGCTCGAGTTGCATCTGGATGGATAGATGCCAAGTGCGATCTAGTCCTCCGATGTCGCGTGGTCGCGTCTGTTCCAAGGTTTATGAGCGCCGCATCGCGCCCTCGCAGAGGATGCGAGTAGCTCTTGCCATAGTTGCTTCGAAATAGTGTGAATCCAATGCGACCGCTTACGACCGTCTTTCACCACTTGCGGCTTACTACTCAATTGCAATGTTGTCAACTAGCCCCGGGCCTCGCATCCGCCGCCGCCTCTCTGCGATCTGCTTTCTCTGTTTCCAACATTGCGGTGGTACGCCAGTGCAGCCACCACAACGGCGTAGTGGGTACAGACGTCGCCGTCTGTCGCGATTCCACAGGCGAACCTCGTCACTGTTGGTTCGCAGCCGTGGCCCCACGATTTCTCAAGAGCCTGAAAGTCGGGCCGACTGGGTTGCTGGGAACATGGCAGCGGCGGTTCCCGGGTAGTTGGGCTGTCGACGACAATCACGGCACCCGTGCTGGTAAAGGTGCCACGAGCGATTCTGCCGCCATCCAACCGATCACGCTCCCAGATGGCCTTGATCGCTCCTGCGTTTAGCGGCTTATCTGGCGTGGTTCCGCAATTTTCGAAGGGATTGACACCCATTAGACGAGGACGACGATGCATGCATGGCCTACTGAGACGGGCTGTTGGCATCAACACTGTAGGCCAAGGTTGAACGGGACCATCAAGACCAGCGTCGCGACCATGTCCAGGCAAGGACTCCAGGCCGGGTCACGATATTGCATCGGAGTAACTGCCGACTTCTGGGAGCCGGACCCGGTGCTGCGAATTGTGAAGCATCTGCGTGGAAGCCAGCGGCTGATGTGCTCACGCCCACTGTTCCCATGCCGTCTCGATAGTCAGGCATCTCGATGGCCAGGAAGGTTTAGGCCTCTGCTACCCGGACTAGGCATTTTGCCGAGCGGCCGACGCGCAGCGAGTGTCCCCGCGTGAGGCTCGATAACGAGTCAGGCGTAGGGTAGGTAGGTAGGGTGAGTCGACGCATGGGCGAAGGAAACGCCGTGGTATTGCAGGGAGCCGCACCACTACCCCGCAAGGTACAAGAGGGCAAAGCTTCAGGAACACGGCCAGGACACCACTGCAGCGCTCCCAAAGCAGGCCGTGGGCCGATGCGGTCTCAGCTGCGCTCACGTGCCTCGTCGGATGCTCGGTCACCTGTGCCTGGCGCCCGTCGAGCTAGCGATGGTTCGAGTAGGCCGTCCGCCGAACGGAGCGTGAGCATTCCCCAGGCCTCATGCGCGTGGGGGCAGATGACGCTGTCATATCGCACACTCAGCGATAGCCATCGTCTTCCGGAGGAGCGGCCTCGCCCGCATGGCCTGCTGCAGCCTCGCACCTCCGCACACGTCCGGCCGGTGAGCGCTGGTGGCGCCCGTTGGCGTCTTCGCTGGCGCTCACTAGAAGCGTTCGCTGCAGCCCCCCTACAACGGCCGCCCATGGCCCTTCTGGACGTCGTCGGCCGGGTCCGTCGCGCCATTCGTGCCCGTCCATGCGCCATCGCCCAGTGGCTCTGCTGGCTGCAGGCGCCGTTTGCATGGCTTGCGCCCCGAGGCTGCCTGGTACTGATTGGCGGGCGGTCCAGCGCCATCTCCGTCCTGCATCCGTGCAGCTACCGGGGTCGAAGAAAACGAGGTTACATGGTGTCGACGTGGTAGGGGCTTCTTGCAGCCGTCCTGGTCGCCACAAGCTTCGGCAGCTTGGAGCTCAAGCACTCCTTCGACCCCCCGGTTCCCTCCAGAGGCCGCGGCAGGATGCACGCTAGCATGTTGAGCGGTCATCTTGAGCCCCCCCCGATCTTCTTATCAAATCTGGGACCAACCGCCCCTCCAGACTAAATACTACCCACGGGACGCGCCTTCTTGCCTTTATTGAGCATCCACCCTCGTCGTTTGTTTATTCTTCTTGTGCCTACTTTACACCGTCCAACCACCTTGCAGCCTCTACAGTGTAGACTCTGCACCACCTCCTTGCAATATACCCTACATCATGGCCATGTCCACGACCACCACCCAGGCCACCGAGGCACAGAAAACAGAACCAACCAAGAATGCCGCTGCCGCGCCCAGGAAGCGGAGAAGAAGAGCACCTGCGACTGGCGCCAGCGAAGATTGCTTTGCTTGCCGGAAACGTGGAACCAAATGCGATCGCCGCCGTCCCTACTGCGGGCAATGCATTGAGCTGGGAAAAGAATGTTCGGGATACCGGACCACCTTGACATGGGGCGTGGGAGTTGCCAGCCGCGGAAAGCTTCGGGGCATGTCTTTACCCGTAGCCAAGTCATCTACACAGAACGCTAGCACTACACGCGATTCGAACACGCAGACCTCCACCGCCACTGCGGCTACCCCGACAACTACCGCTCCCCACCAGCAAAGTCCGTCGAGACTCGAGACCCGAGGTAGCATCGACTATGGTGTCCACTCTCCAACGAGCCCTGCGAGCCCGCACCCTTTCTCGGGTCCACAAGAGTACCAATATTTTGGCCCTACAAGTCCAATTCCAATTCCGTCTCCCACCACCCCCATGGGCTTTTCTGTTCCCGGTTACGGGGAGCACATGGATCCGTTCCACCCAAACTCTTCCAAATTGCGCCGACCTCACCTGAACCAGGGTCCTCTGCAAAGACTCCACACCTCGCTCGCTGTCCCGTACGAAGACAATGGCCTCTCGGCCTCATCGGCATCGCTTGGCAGTTATGGAGAGAGCGATTTTCCTTCTCCTGGCGAATATCCTCGCACCCCTGCCGACGAGTATCCTTTTCTCGACTCCTCCGTTCCTCGATTCTCGACGATTGCGTATCACGAACAAAACTCTATGCATGCCATGGATCGCATTCGATACCACTCCAACCCCCACGCGCTACCCATTGCCGACGACGTGAGCTCTAGCATTAGCTCCGATCAGAGTGTGCAAGACTTCAATGAGGTGAGCTCTGCCCAGCAGAGCATGGGTCCTCCAGCATTTCCAGATATTTTCATCGAGGGAGAAATGAGTTCGAGTCTTGCAGGATTGTCTCAGCCTATTTTCTCCTATCTCCCTTCGGAGGGTACGTCTTCCACTGGCTCTGGCCCCCTGTCATTTAACGAACTCGCGCTCACCACTTTCATTCCCCAGAGTCTTACCACCGTGTCTCACCTTTCCCCGCGGATGCTATTCCTGCTGGATTACTACGACAAGTTTATATCCCGAGTTCTCGTGGCTGGTGACGGGCCAAAGAATCCGTATCGAATGCACATAATGCCCCTCGCAATGAGAAGCGAGTGTCTACGTAATGCCATTGCAGCCCTGGCCACCAACAATTTACGAATGCGCGGTGGTATCGAGGGACGACGAGTCAGTTACGCTCAACACGATGGACTCCTGCCAGAGCATGCGTTTTCCCAGATGACAACATGTGAACTGCGCGAGATGCACGGCGAGCCGTCGGATGAAGAGAAATACTACAAAGCCCACTCGATCCTCCTCCTCAATCAGAAGTTGGTAGATCCGCAGGGCGCGCAGGATGACAGTGTCCTTGCGACTCTCCTCATTCTCTGCCTCTTCCATGTTTGCGATTCCGGCTTCACCAAGTTCAGAACACAATTGGCTGGCGTGCAGAAGTTGTTGAACATGCGCGATAAGACGGTGCGGTCAGATTTCATTGGTTGGATTGAATTTTTCTTTACCTGGTTTGACGTCCTCACAAGCGCTGTTAATGACAGGGAACTGGAGGTACAAGGTGATTCCCTAGATATGATGAATCTTACGGCCAACTTGGGAGCATGGGAACATATTTCAGGTTGCGAAGGACGCCTGTTCAAACTCATTGCCAGACTCGGTAGACTGAATCTGCTGAGTCAAAATCGTCCTGTTCGAGAAAATGACACAATAACGCGCACCTCGCCGCGGTTGAAGCGCAGGGATATCTATCCGTTCTCCTTGAACGCGATCGACGGCAACGGATGGCGGCCTGTGATGGACGACACAGGCAACCAAACGAGGTCCGGTACGAAGCATTCTCGCACTGCGTTTTGGGAAGAATGGCATGACATCCGGGTCCGACTACAGGCATGGGACTTTGCGCTCTCCCTTGGACATGCTCCTTCGGGCATGTCTGCACTAGGTCTCTCTCCTGTCGATACTGCCATGCTTCACATGAGCGAAACTTTCCGATATGCGGCACTTCTGTATACCGAACGCCTAGCGCATCCCACGGTTCCCTCCAGCGCACTCAACTTCCAGAGCTTGGTGTCCCAAGGCCTCTTCCACATTTCACAGATAGGCATCACGAGTTGTGTCAACAAGTTCCTGCTTTGGCCCTTGTTCCTCATAGGTACCGAGTGCGTCGAGCCGGAACACCACGCCATGGTGCGACAACGATGCGTGGAAATCCAGCGCGAGAGCGGCTTTTTCAACAATCTTAGTGGCTTGGAAGTGCTCGAGAAGGTCTGGCAAGAAGACGCCGAGCGCGAGAGTGGTGGTGCAGGGACACGGCCTCGCTGGCAGAGGAATTTTGGTACACAGGAGCAGGCGTTCAAGTGGAGAAGAGCAATGGACCGCGTCGACGGGGAATACATTATGATCTGAAGCATCTGCGCAAAGCGTATCGCATGCATGCAATGATTGGGCAAAAAGCTCTGCCGGGGCCAGGAGCCCATGTTTGGATTGGTTGGCAAAAGGTTCATGGCTCATGAGGCTCTCCGCATGCAGGTGTTTGTCCTTATTGATCAGCTACGAGGGAGTTGGATCATTATTCTGTTTTTACTTGATTGTGTCCATCTCGGACCTCATTATGACTGTCGGTTCTCGGCTCCATGGGTCCCGCGTCATGCTTGTACGACCTACAACTCATGTTCACAACGGCATGCAATGAAGAGCGCGCTCACGCGCTCACGATTTCAAATCGCACCGCCTGCCATGTTGCTTTCTTAGCCGATTTGTTCATTTACTCGTCTTATCGACATCATGTGGTCCTGCGCTCATTATAGGAAGCGGAAGCTGGGCGTACGGCTCACGAGCGCACCCTTTGGGTGTGGAGACACCAGGTGGACTGCTGCGCTAGGCTCTGCGGGCACGGGTGAAATGGTGAGATGCAGGCGCTGATGACCAGTAGACGCACCATAACCATACACCTAAGCGGTGAATGCGCGCAGTGGTTTGCTCCAAGGAATAAGAGGAGCTTTCCTATGCCGTGGTCATGGCGGGTAGTCTGGTCGCAAATGCTGCGACACAGGAAGGGAAACGGGTGCTCTACCGGTGGCCCCCAAGGCCAGCCTACCGGCCACGCACACGCCCCGCCGACGCCTGCTGATCTTCCCGCGCAAGCCACGGCCAGCGTGCGCGAACAAGCTTTGGGTCCCACGGCTGTCGTGCGCGCCGAGGCGCGTGGACGAGGCATGGTTGGTTGCGAGCGGGTTATTGTTCTTTGGGCAGCCGCCGCTCGGGGACGCCGGTTTGGAGCGTTTTGGCTCGTATGTGTTGGCGGGCAATGAGGCGCCGCCGTGGGAACCCTGGTTAGCTGGCTGCTGCCGCACGGTCTGACGCTCTACGACGATGATGCCGGCGGTGCTTTTGGTGGTGGGCGAGCTGGGGACTGGGTCATGGTGGCCGCGAACGAAAGCTAGGACATGGCGATGGCGCACGGGTCCAGCGTACAGCTATTGATAACGGGAAGGGGAATGGATCGGCGTGATCGATGCCGGGTTCATGGTGCACGCGAGGTGCAGTTTTTGGCTCTCGAGTGTGTTTGAGCCGCGTGCGAGAACGCCTGGGTGTCCGAGTGCGGGGACGGCTAAGGCAGTCTTCTCACGAGTCACGACAGGCACGACACGGCATGCGTCGCTAGGCAGTGGGTCCTCCGGACGGTCTGTGGACGGCTGGCTTGGAATAGCTACAGATACGACACGGTCAAGGCCGCGGGAGGCTAAGGAGCGATGATTGTCGACATGGTGGCGCCCTCTACCCCACGCTCGCACGATGGCAAAGGGTTGAAAAGGACCATCCAACGCCCCAGTGAGGTCATCTCCGTGCTTGCATAGCCCTCGGGCCATCACGTCGCAGACTACCCTCTGGCAAGCAACAAGGTTTAGCTTCCCACGGCTACGGATCCAATGAGATGCCGGAGCCGTAGTCGACGGAGCGAAGAGCTGCGTCTGGAGTCGCTTGCCAGGCATTCGCACTGCGTCTGGAGGCTGTGTAGGATGCGGCTATATTGCTCCGCACGCATCGCACTCCGGGACGGTTGCTTGTACGTAAAAGCGTTTGGAGGGGTCGGAAGTGGCTGTGAGTGTTCCTGGCCGTCTCCGTGCCCGCTAGCGAGGGCGCGATGCAACGTGCCGCGGTGGTGGTGTGCCGGGGAGTGAATGCATCGCCCAATCTCCCACCTCGATGGCGCTAGGCCGATCGGTGCGGCGCTGCTCAACACCACGCATCCATCACCATCGCCATTGTGCGGTGACGTCGTGGCGCTTGTGCTACCGAGTCGCCCTCCACCATGGCACAGCGGCAACGGCTGCGCTGGCACCCTTCGTGCTTGCCTCCTCCACGCGCCGCACATTATGAGACGCTTTGTGCTTCCCTTCAGCCACGCAGCCGCACCACGAGCCCGCCCGCGAGCCTCGTCTGCACCACGGCTCTCGCAACGGCCTTTTGTTTGCCCGCCCACCATGTCCCGGACTGGCCGCCGTCACCGAATCCTCCGGTCAAGGCCCGCCGCGCCCCCCGCAGCCTACAGCGGCACCATTGCCCGCAAATGTCGCTCATCTCCAGGCCCCTCCGCCACCGCGCCGCCGCCACTCCCCGCCCAAGCTGTCCTCCCACGCAAGCACGAAGCCCACTGCCAATCCCGATATTGTCCATGGTGCTGCTGCGCGGGACAGCGTAGGTGCTGGGCTAGATGCTCTGAAAGCGCGCGAGGAAATCGCTAGCGGAGAGGACACGGCCACCAACGGCGGCCCTGCACCCGCTGGCGCCACATCTGCAGCTTCCAATGCACATGCGGGAGATGGCTCCACTGCTATCCTCGCAGAAGGCCACGGATCGCAAAGCGCTGGCGGCAGGCGTGCGACAAGGCCCAAGAACGGCACTGCTGCAAGCCATGTGCCCGCTCCTGCATCTGAGACAGCAGCGGCTGATGTCCCTGGACAGCAGCTTAGCAAGAACGGACCAAAGAGGGCGGCTCCCGTCGAACAGGACGTGGGGGCGACTGCCGATTCGGAGGGCGAAGAGGATGCCGTCGAGGGCGAAGACCAAGTCACGGAAGCTCTGTCGTCCAGGCCGCCACCCGTCAATTCCGCCCGTTTGCCCTTGCCCTGGAAAGGTCGCCTTGGATACGTAAGAGCCCTGCCATGTCCCCATGCTTTGCACCAGACAGTTAACGTTGCATCGTCAGGCGTGCCTGAACACTTATCTTCGCAACGCTTATCCAGCCGTTTTCAGTTCGCGGACGTGCCGGGTAGCCAGCATACTCGAGCATCGACATCCGCTCAAAGACCCCTCGCAACCTGAGCATGTCACTAAGAACCGTCCCGACCAAGGTCAGCCCGCGGAGGTTGCACGGGGACAATGCACGTGATGTAGCGAAGATGGTTCGTTGGAATGCCAAGCACGGGATAAAGTTCATGCGGTTGAGCAGTGAGATGTTTCCCTTTGCCAGCCACCAAGACTACGGCTACAAGCTCGCCCCTTTCGCGGCAGATACCCTCGCTGAGGTAGGTGAAGTTGTTGCCGAGCTCGGCCACAGAGTGACTACACATCCAGGCCAGTTTACGCAGCTTGGATCGCCGCGCAAACAGGCCATTGACAACGCAATCCGTGATCTAGACTACCACGATGAGATGCTGTCGCTTCTCAAGTTGCCCCCCTCGGCAGGACCGCGACGCCGTTATGGTCCTGCATCTCGGTGGTGCTTTTGGGGACAAGCCTGCTACCGTTGAACGCTTCAAGGAAAACTACCATAGGCTCTCCCAGAGTGTCAAGAACCGTCTTGTTCTTGAGAATGATGATGTGGTATGGCCAGTACACGAGATCTTGCCTCTGTGTCAAGAGCTCAACATCCCCATGGTTCTTGATTTCCATCACCACAACATTCTCTTTGATTCCACTCAGATTCGTGAGGGCACCAAAGACATTGTGGAACTTTTCCCCGCCATCCTTGAGACATGGAACAGGAAAGGTATCACCCCAAAGATGCACTATTCCGAACCTGGTCCAGATGCTGTCACCGCGCGGGCTAGGAGGAAGCACTCGCCGCGCGTGATGACGCTCCCGCCTTGTCCAAATACCATGGACCTTATGATTGAAGCAAAGGACAAGGAACAGGCAGTCTTTGAGCTCATGCGGACGTTCAAACTTCCGGGTTTCGACCTCTTCAATGATGTCATTGCTCACGTCCGACAGGACGAGAACAAGCCATGGAAAGCGAAGCCGAAGAAAGCGGCAAAGAAGGGTAAAAAGAAGAAGAAGAAGAAGAAGAAGAAGAAGAAGAAGAAGAAGAAGAGGGAGAAGCAGAGCATCCGCCTGGCATCCCAGAGGATGAGGTTGGCATGGGCGGGCCAGAGCGCAGGGTGTACTGGCCAGCCGGCATGGAAAACTGGCTACGGCCGCCGAAACGCATCGTCAAGAAGGAAAACGCGGATGGCGCTGTGACACCGGCGAAGAAGAAGAGGAAGACTGCTACTACGGCGACGCCCAACACCGACGACGTTGCTTGCCTCAATAGCGACGCGTCCGCGGACGCAAAGACGCCCGCTGCTCCCAAAGAGGCAGCGAACAAGCCGAAAGCAAACGGAAAAGCAGTCCCTATGCCCTCGCCGTTGGAAGAGAATAGCGACCCGCTGAGTAGTTTGGGCGAGGACGACGACGGTGATGAGGGTGCAGACGCGGTGAGTGCAAGGAGCAAGTGAGCGCCCGCTCCGCCTGCTAGCAAAAGATCGGGTAAACTGTCGCAGCGTGTGAGCTATAAGGAAGAAGAGGTTGACAATATAAGCTTGTAAATGCCGCCACGCGGTTGTGCCATCTTAGGCGCCGGCATTGCAAGGCTAGCAGGAATCGTACCCTAAGACTGCCAGGATTGCTGTGGGCTGAGGTCAGAGAGCGGACATGTACGTCGGCGTCAGATGCGATCTTTCTCGTGCTAGAGGGTGCCGTACTTGATGTTATATAGCTCTGTAGCGCTTGGATGTATACTGTTTGTATCATGGCAACGGATGTTTACGTCTCCAACGGCGTCTGTTCGTGGATCGGATGGTTGAGCCTGTGCGAGTGTCCGGCTGTGCGCTTAGCTACACACTTGCGCAACGACGGTATCCCGTAGGCCCTTCTGTATCGCGGAAGAATCAAGCGTGTACAGAGTCGTAGCGGTCCGTTCGTTAAACTTGCATCTCAGCGACGATGAGGCGCGCGAGCTATCAGCCCCGCACCCGGAGCACGTTGGTCACAGTGCGCCCCGCCTTGGCCTCGTATGCTCTGCAGCCTCTCCGCCGACGTGGTCCTCACCGCTCTGCTGCCGTGATAGCGGTAGGTCTAAGCTAGAGGAGATGCAACGGTCCACTGCACGCATGCCGTTTGCGCTGCTCCACTAACGCTGTGCTTGGCTTCTGGAGGCGATGCTGTCGAGGCTGACTAGAGCGCAACGAGACATTGCTCCGAGCGTCGGAATGTTCGATGGCTTCGATGCAGGCCGCGGCTGGCATGAGATAGGCAGGCGGACGGTTCGGCACCTGGAGAGTCATGCGGGTGATGGCCGAGTCGAGACTGCGCTGATCGCGGGTTGCGCGCATGCTGTGGTAGTGGGGATTAGGGACGCGGTGCGCTGCCGTGTCAAGAAAATAACCTATTAACGTGAGGACATCTTTTCCAACCCACGTACTCCGCTAAGACTCTTAATAATTCACTTCGCTAATGAAATACTAATAAACGTATAATGCCTAATATAACTTTATAATTTAATAGTTTTTATTATCTTGTATACTATATAAACTTATAATATTTATATATATTTTAATTATATTTAAATATACTTTTATACTAAATCTAAATACTATTAAAAAAATTATTTTAATATAATCTATAGTATAATAATATTAATACCTACTAATAATATTACAGGGGGGTGAAATTGAAAAAGACTAATTAAAAAAGATACCTTTTTTAAAAATTTATATAAAATTAATTAGTAAGCCTAAAAATACGTAAATAATACCGTTTTAAAAAGAAAATTATAGAGGTTATTATTAGAATTTTAATTACGTTATATATATTACCTATACTAAACTAAAATTACCTAAATTTAATAATTTTTTTAACCCCTTTTTTAGGTTCCTATAACTTTTTAGTTACTAAATATATTTAACTAAAATTTTAACTATACCCTTTTAGGCCTAGTCTAGGTCACGTAACTAGATTTTTAAAATAGATTAATAATCTAATAATAAAATTATATTAATTATAAAAATAGTGCTAAGGCTTATATAATTACTACTTACGTAATATATTATTAATATTATAGTATATTATAATATCTTTTTACTTTTATAAATTTAAACTTCTATTTCTTTAAAATAGAGCCAAAATTCTTAAAACTTAAATCTAAAGTTAAACTTTTTTTAAAAGTAAATAATTCTCCTTTTTTAATTGCTACTACTCTAGAAAAGCCTTAACAATTTATTTATAACACTATAAAAAAAATTAAAAAGAAAGAGAATAATTATAATATAAATAAAATTTATAAAGGAGGTATAAAAAAGTTAACTTTAAGAGACAAAAAAATTATTAATAGAGACTTAACTAAAAGTCCTAAAAAAGAAAATAAAAGACTATTAATAGAAAATAGTCTAAATATTATAAAAGGGACTTTATAATTCTTTTTAAAAGAAGAGGACTACTCTATTAATATAAGAAAAAAAAAACTAATAATAAATAAAGAAAATACTAAAAAAAAAGTAAAATACGCTAAAGAATAATTAAGAAATATAAAAAATATAAAAAATATAAAATTAAATAAAATAATATTTTCTAATAAGTTAGCAATATAAAGGGGTAAAGCTAGAAGAAAATATTATAAAAAAAGGGGTAATAATAAAGTTAAAAAAGAACTAACTGTTAGCTAATTATAAAGTAAGTTATTTTAATTTTTTAAAATATTAAAATATATAACTTTTTATCTATTTTTAAGCTATAGTTTTAGTTTTTTAATATTATTTATATTAATTATTTTATAGATCGAAATCTTACCCTATAAGTTTAGGGTACAATTTAGGTAAGAGGTAAAAGTAATTTAGTATTTATTAAAATACCTAATTTTTTTACTTCTTATATTAATAAGGACTATATAAATAAAGTCCTTATACCTAAGGTTAAACCCTATATAAAAAGGGGTAAGTTTTATAGTCCTTTTTTACTCCTTTTTTTAATAATATAATATATATATATATATATATATATATTATATTATATTATAATTATAATTTTTATATTAATATTAATTTAGGTTAGTAATTTTAATAAGATAACGTCCCTATTTATAAAACTAGAGACGTTTTAACTTAGTTTAAAAATAATAAAATTAAACTATTTCTTTACCTAGCCTATAGTCCTAATTTAGTCCCTATAGAAAATATATAAAGTTTATTAAAATTAGGGCTAATTAAAAATAAAAAGGCTAATTTAGGTATAGAAAATAGTTTAGAAAGTATAGAAGCCTTTAAAAGAGTTATTAATAAAAAGTAGTAGAATATACTATAAGAAATTATTAATAACTATATTTTATCTTTTCCTAACTATTATAAGGTAGTTATAGAAACTAAAGGCTACTATATTAAGTACTAGTAATTTATTATTACTATTTTATTATTAAAAATGTAAAAAAGTGACTTTTATATATAATTATATAAATAATATATAAATATATAAAAATATTATATATATTTATATATTATAAGTACTATTATAATATATATAAAAATAACAAAATTTTATAACTTAAATAAAAAGTTATTATAGCCTAAAGTAGAGTCTTAAAAATATTTTATATTTACTAATTTTTTTTTACTTCTAAACTATTTGGTAAGTAGCCCCTAAATAGGTAAATAGACTACACTAGTCCTTCTCTTTAAAATAGTATTTTTTTTTATATTTTTAGGCTTACTAATTAAAGAGTTATATAACTTTAAAAAAGGTATCTTTTTTAATTAGTCTTTTTTAATTTCACCCCCCTATAAGAGGATATAGTATAAAACTTATAAAAATAATCTTTTATATTTTAATATTATACAGGGGGGTAATATTAAAAAGAATTAAATTAAAAAGTTACCTTTTTAGTTATAAGGCCTAAAAATACAAAAATAATACTATTTTAAAAAAAAATCTAAAGTAATCTATTTACCTTATTAGGGGCTACTTACTAAGGGGTTTAGGAGTAAAAAAAATTAGTATATATAGATAATTTTTAGAACTCTATTTTAGGCTATAATAACTTTTTATTTAAGATATAAAATTTAGTTATTTTTATATATATTATAATAGTACTTATAATATATAAGTATATAAAATATTTTTATATATTTATATATTATTTATATAATTATATATAAAAGTCAAATTATTATATTTTTAATAATAAACTAGTAAATAATAAATTACTAATACTTAGTATAGTAGCCTTTATTTTCTATAACTACCTTATAACGGTTAGAAAGTAATAAAATATAATTATTAATAACTTTTTAAAGTATTTTATTTTACTTTTCTATAATAGCTCTTTTAAAGACCTCTATACTTTATAAACTAGATCTTATACCTAAATTAGCCTTTTTATTTTTAATTAGTACTAATTTTAATAAACTCTATATATTTTCTATAGGGACTAAATCAGGACTATAGGCTAGATAAGAAAATAAAGTAATATTATTATTTTTAAACTAGTTTAAAACGTCCGTTATTTTATAAATAGGGGCGTTATCTTATTATAATTACTAACCTAAATTAATATTAATATAAAGATTATAATAAAGGTATACATATACTCCTCTTTTTTTAAAACCTCTTTTAGTCGCCCTAAGCCACCACAGCCACACTTTTTATTCCATTAATATATAAATATATAAAGATTATAATTATTATATACTATGTATATATATATATATATATTATATTAATAAATAAAAGGGTAAAAAAACTTTATAAAACTTATCCTATTTTATAAGTAGTTTAACTTTAGGTATAAGGACTTTATTTATATAGTCTTTACTAGTATAAAAAGTAAAAAAATTAAGTATTTTAATAAGTACTAAATTACTTTTACCTCCTACCTAAATTATACCCTAAATATATAGGGTAAAGTCGTAGCCTGTAAAATAATTAAAATATTTAATATTAAAAAACTAAAACTATAGAGTAAAAATATATAAAAAGTTATATATTTTAATATTTTAAAATATTAAAATAACTTACTTTGTAATTAGCTAATAGCTAGTTCTTTTTTAATTTTATTATTACCTCTTTTTCTATAATACTCCTTTTAAGCCCTACCCTTTTATATTACTAACTTATTAAAAAATATTTTTTTTTTAAATTTATATTTTTAATATTTTTAATATTTTCTTTAGCGTATTTTACTTATTTTTTAGGGTTTTCTTTATTAATTATTAGTTTTTTTTTACTTATATTAATTTTATACCCTTTTTTTTTAAAACTTTTTATAATTATTTTTTTAAAATCTCTAGATTATTTTCTAGTAATATACTTTTATTATTTTTTTTAGAATTTCTAGTTAAGTCTCTATTAATAACTCTTTTATTTCTTTTAGTTAACTTTTTTATGCCCCCTATATTAACTTTTTTTATAATATAATTATTTTTTTCTTTCTTTTTAATACGTTGTATAACGTAATAAATAGTAGTAAAAGACTTTTTTAAAATAGTAGTAATTATAGTAAAAGAGTTATTTACTTTTAAAAATAAATTACCTTTATATTTAAGTTATAAATAAGTTAGGTCTATTTTAAGTGAATACGAGTTTAAGTTTATACAAGTTAAAAGATATTATTATATACTATAATATTAGTAATATATTACGTAATTAGTAATTATATAACCCTTAGTAATATTTTTATAATTAATATAATTTTATTATTAGATTACTAATATACTTTAAAAATCTAGTTACGTGACCTATACTAGGCCTAAAAGAATATAGTTAAAATTTTAGTTAAATATATTTACTAACTGAAAAGTTATAGAAACCTAAAAAAAATATTAATAAAATAACTATATTTCTGTAATTTTAATTTATTTTAGGTAATAAATAGATCGTAACTAAAATTATTA
This sequence comes from Pleoardoris graminearum, assembly GCA_030770415.1. NCBI lineage: Eukaryota > Fungi > Ascomycota > Dothideomycetes > Pleosporales > Didymosphaeriaceae > Pleoardoris > Pleoardoris graminearum. The sequence continues at coordinate 92,534 of JASEKS010000207.1, forward strand.
TAGAAATTTCTATAACTTACTTTTTAAAACGGTATAATTTACGTATTTTTAGACTTAGTTATTAATTTTATATTAATTTTTAAAAATAGTAACTTTATAGATTAACCCTTTCTACTATTACCCCCCTGTAATATTATCTATACTGCTAAACTATATTAAAAATAAAAATAATTTTTATATATTAATTATTATATATATAATATATATCCATTATAATTTTTAAAAAAATAATAATATTTAAAATTTATATAAAATAGAAGAAACTATATAAGTAATTATAAAATAAGATAGTAATAAATAAAATAAAATAATTAATACTAAAACCTAAAGTATTATACTAAAAGAGAAAAATACTTTTAATATATACTATAGTTTAAATTTTAATTAATTAATTTATTATTTTTACGTTTCTACTTATAATTATTAATTAATTATATATTACTAATTAATTAGTATATATATAAAATTTTATTATATAGATTATAGGCGGGGTGGTATAGTAGAAGTATATGCCTAAAAATACTAAAATTCTTTAATTTTTAAGGTTTCTTCTATATATTAGAGGTTCGATTTCTCTCCTCGTTATAGCGTTCTTTAAACGCGCCTATTTTATATAATAAAATACAGAGTTTTTAGAAGTATAAAATACTACTAAAAAATTAATATACGGCTATAAAAAGCTAAAAATCCTTATATAAAACCCGTTATATCTAAAGGTATAGGCGAAGTATTTAGGCTAAAATTACTATCTAGAGTTAGATAAAATAAAAATCTATACCTAAATAGGCCTAGCGTAGCAAACTAGTCCTAATTAGGTAATAAATTAGTAGTTTAGTATAACTATTTAGTAAATAATATCCTAGTTAGGAGATTAAAGAGCCGGTTCTAGTTTATTTAGAAGATAAAGTACTTTTCTTAAATAGTTAGGTAGCCTTAATTAAAGGCTTATTTAAAAAAAATATATAGATTATAAAACTAAATATATTATTAAAAGATTCGCCTACACAGCTACTACAGCCACACTCTTTTATTTAATTAATATATAAATATATATTATTAAAAATACTATATATTAAGTTATATATTAAAATTTATACCCCTGGATCGAGGTCTAGGCGTACTTTTACTTTTCGATATTAAAATTTATAAAAAATAGTAAAAAAAAAAGTTTTAATTATAGTTATATATATATATATATACTAATATCTATTTAAAAAGGTATAATAAATAAATATTAGTTTAGTATTTTATATATAATAAAACTAAATTAGTAAAACTATTTTAATATTTTACTATTATATAATTTAATATATAGAGAATATTTATATATTATAAAACTTTAAATATATATATATTAAATATTAATATTTAATAGGAATTTACGTATAGAAAACGAATTAAATATTTTAAAATAAGGTAATAGCGTACACTAAAGTACAAAAATAAACTAATAAAAAAATATCTATTTTAGTATTTATATTAACGCGATTTATTATTAAGTAATATACTATTATTAAGTAACGTATTTTTTTAAAGTCTATAACTACTAACTGCTAAATATTTATATATTAATCGAACCAATAGTGTGGCTGTAGTGGCTCGGGGCGACTAAAAGGGGTAATTAACTGCTAAAAGTTAATAAAAAATCGCCTAATTTAACTATAGTACCTTAGTATTACTTAAACTATTTATTTATTTAGTCTTTAGATATATTTTTATATTATAGCTAGATTTATAATAGATACTATACAGATATAAAGTTATATAATACTATTTTAATAGACTTTTATTTCTTATTTTAATATATCTATTCTTCTTAACTACATTCTTTTTTAGTTATTATTTTTTAAGCTTATAATTTACTAATTATCTTTTTATTTTAAAAACGTATCCGCTTAGTCCTTTAATACTTAAAAAACTACTTTATTAGCTTTTTAAAGTGTTTTAATCTTAGTTACCATAAAAGTTAAATTATAGCTATTAGCTACTACTACTTTTATAAGCTGTTTAACAGCAGCTAGAATTAGTATTAATAAGTTTTTTTTGGTATTTTATTACGTAATGTTTAATTAAAATTAATTATAAAATAGTTTCTACAGAGGTTTAAGGCGTTTTAAAAATCTAGAGTTAAAATAGTTTATAAATACTTTTAAAGAATATTAGTATTTAAAACTTTATATTTAACTAGGGAAGTATAGTATATAAATTATATAATATAAGTCTAGCCCCTTAAAAACTTTTAAAAATATTTTCTTTTATAAAAGTCTATAAAAAGACGACCTTAAATATAATTAAAAACTTAGCTTCGGTAATATATATAATCTAAATATTAATAAAGTATTTAATTTTAGCACTATGTATTGTTTTTAGAGTACTGTAGTACCTAATATTAAAAACTAAATTAAATAGGATAAATATAAAGGTAAGTAATAAGTTATACTATTATTTCTTTTATAGTAGTCTTTAAATTCGGCGTTAATATAGCTTTTATAACTATTAATTATTAATATATAATATATATCCTTACAATGGTATTTAGTATACTTATTAAAGTATTATAATTATTTTAGACTAATTATATTATCTATTTAACTATTATAAAATATTATAACTTTTTAATTATTAGGAATCTAGTATTTTATATACTAGTTAGTAAAATAAAAGTAGCCCTAAACTACTAAAAAAAGTAGTAGTATATATCTATTACTAGTGATACTATAAATTGTTATTACTTACTTTTAATTATTTAGTTAAATAGCTTTTAGCTTTCTTACCTAATCTAAATATATAATAACTATTCTAAACTAAATTATATCTATTATAAAGTCTATTTTATTAAAGTTATAAAAATTACTATTAAGAATACTATATTTTATACGTCTATTAGCTATATTTTAGAACTATAGTTTAATTATTATAAAATCTTTATAGTAGGCTTTTTTATAGTTATAGGCGTATACAAAACCCGTTTTTATTTTTAAATATTATTTAATAAAGCGTTTTATTTAGTACTTTTAAATAGGCGACGTGCTGTATTTTATATATAAAAGATTTACTATATTTTCTATATTATTAATTTAATATAAAAGCTCTTACCCCTCTCGCTTTAATAGATATTTAATAATAATATTCTCTTATATTATTATTAAGTTTAAATATATATTGCGACTATTAGATTTTATAGTATAGTCTTTTATTTTATAGTAGATTATAGCTTTAGAGACTTTATATAGCTTTATAGCTTTATATATACTTAAATTTTGTTTAAATTAAATTATATTAATTATTAAAAAACTTTATTCTTAGAGGAGGTAGTAGGTATAGTATTAATAAAAAAATATATTTTAAATGTAGACTCCTAGTTTTATAGGGAAAGTACGTCGTTTAAAAATAATACGTCGCTTAATAACAAACTACGATAAAGTAAAAGCGTATTTAATACCTATAATAGTATATTATCTTTTAAAAAGTTTTATTTCTAAATATTTATTAGTATTATATATATTTACCTTTTATATAGTAGAGCGAAGTTAAATATTAATAAATATAAAATTTTATTATTAAAGTGATAAAATATATTCCTATTTAAATAGTGTATTATTAGACTAGTTATATTTCTAATTTTATTATTAAAGTTATAAAATATATTATATAAGTATATTTCTTCTTTAATAATATTTTATATATTTATATACTAATCGAACAAATAGTGTGGTTGTGGTAGCTCGGGGTTTAATAATATTTATATATTAATCGAATAAATAGTGTAGCTATAATAGGTTAAAGTAACTAAAAGAGGGTTTAAAAAGGGAGGAGTATATATATACCTTTATTTTTATTTAGTCTTTATATTTTTAAAAGAGTGCTTTATACTACATTATATTATTTTTATAACTGTATTATACTACTTATCTACTAATTATATTTTATTATTTATTATTATTTATTTTTAATTAATGGTTTATTTATTATTAACTAAATTATAGGTATTTATATATTATAATAAAGGTATACATATACTCCTCCTTTTTGAAACCCCTTTTGGTCGCCTACACAGCCACCACAGCCACACTTTTTATTCGATTAATATACAAATATATATATTATAAATTTTTAAAAAGAATATGCTTACTTATTAAAATAGTATAGAAGAGAAAAAAAAGACGAGAAAAAAATACCTTTCTTAAAATAATATAATTACTTAATTAATAAGCCTAACAATATAAAAAAAATATTAAATTAAAGAGTAAGAGTAAGATATTTTATCTATCCTACTTAGGGGCTACTTACTAAGGCGCTGAGGAGTAATTAAAAATTAGTATAATTAAAACGTTTTTTAAGTTTTATTTTAAGCTATTATAACCTTTTATTTGAGATAGAAAATTAGCTTATTTTTATATATATAATAACAGACACTTTATTATTTTAATATATAAAATATTTTTATATAATTATTAATAAAAATTAAAATTTTAGAATTTGAATAATAATCTAAGAAATAATATATTACTAGTATTTAGTATAGTAATTTCTAGTTTCTATAACTACCTTATAATAATTAGAGAGAGATATAATATAGTTATTAATAACTTTTTATAGTATATTATTCTACTCTTTTTTAATAGCTCTTTTAATAGACTCTATACTTTCTAAACTTAATTTTATACCTAAATTAGCCTTATTATTTTTATTTAGTCTAGATTTTAAATTATTTTTTATATTTTCTATAGGGACCAAATCAGGGCTATAGGCTAGATAAAAAAATAGTTTAATTTTATTATATTTAAACTAATTTAAAACGTCTGGTATTTTATACATAGGGGCGTTATATTAGTATAATGACTATTTTAAATAAATATTAATATACAGATTATAGATATAATATAATATAATAATAGAATAATATATATATATTATTTTATTAATAAAAAATAAGATAAAAAAACTTTATTAAACCTATTACTTTTTATATTTAGTTTAATTTCGGGTTTGTAAATTTTATTTATATAGTCCTTACTAGTATAAAAAATAAATAAATTTATTATTTTAATAAATACTAAATTACTTTTACCTCTTACTTAAATTATATCCTAAACTTATAGGATAATATTTTAACCTATAAAATAATTAATATAAGTAACATTAAAAAACTAGAACTATAACTTAAAAATATATATAAAGTAATATATATTAATATTTTAAAAAATTAAAATAACTTACTTTATATTTAACCAATGGGTAATTTTTTTTAACTCTATTATTACTACTTTATTTATAATATTCTCTTTTAACTTTATCCCTTTATATTACTAACTTATTAGAAAATAGTATATTTTTTAATTTTTTATCTTGTTTTTTTAATTTATAAGAGGTTTTTCAGTACTTTTATTAATAAAGTACTTCTTCTCTTTTAAAAAATTTTATAAAAACCTTTTTATAATATTTAGACTATTTTTTATTAATAGTCTTTTAATTATTTTTAAGAATTCTAGTTTAGTCTTTATTAATAACTCTTTTATCTCTTAGAGTTAACTTTAAAACTCTACTTCTTTTAATCTTTTTTATATTATAATTATTATTCATTTTTTATAGTATTATAAATCCTTTACTAAGGCTTTTTTAAAGTAGTAATAATTAAAGAAAAAAAATAATTAACTCTTAAAAGAAGTTTAACTTTAGATTTAAGTATTAAAAAATTTACTACTATTTTAAGGAAATAGGGGTTTATATTTATAAAAGTAAAAATAATCTTTTAATATATAATAGTATTAATAATATATTACGTAAGTAGTAATTATATAAGCTTAAAATAAATATTTATTATTAAATTACTAATATACTTTAAAAAACTAATTACGTAATCTATACTAGGCCTAAAAGGGTAGAGTTAAAATTTTTATTAAATATAGTTACTAAGTAAAAAGTTACAAAAGCTTAAATAAGAGACTAAAAAAATTTTTATATTTATATAATTTTAATTTATTATATATACTTAATAAGTAGTATCTAAAATCTTTATAAAATTTTATATAATTTATTCTTTATAATAGTGTTATTTAATTTTATATAAATTTTTAACAAACATATTTTTTTTATATAGTTTTTTTTCTACTCCCTAAAATAGATAGTACTTATAATATTTTATAAAATAATCTTAGTAGTCTATAATATTAAAGTAAAATTAGTAGTTAAAATTATTTAAATTATTATAGTTAGTTAATAACTTTAGTAGGTCTTTATAACTCGTATAAGAATTAATTATATATTTATTAACTTTATAATTAAGTATTACTAGGCTGGCGAATAGATTAGGGTTATATGGACCACGTGGGGTCGTATATAAGTAAGAATAAGTAAGGAATATTAAAGTCTTTTTTATAATGTATATACTAACGTTTTAAATATAATTAATAAAATAATAATATAACAATATAATATTTAGCGCATAGACGAAAGTTAAAGTATAAATTATAATAAAGCTATATATATACTCCTCCTTTTTTAAAACCCCTTTTGGTCGCCCCGAGCCACTACAGCTACACTTTTTATTCGATTAATATATAAATATATCTATATAAATTATAAAAGTACAACTTTTATATCCTAGATTCTATACAATTTAAAATTTAAAAAAGAAACCTATTTAAATTTTAAATTATGCAGAATCTAGTAAAAAAAAGTATTACTTTTAATTTATATATAAGGCCTAGTATTATATTTATCTTATTTAGAAATTTTATAGTTGTATCTACTATAGGTAAAAAGCTATTTAAGATATTTTAAAAGTATTTCAGTGTTTTTACAAAATCTAGTCCCAGCTTTATAATTCTAAACTAACCCTAACTCTAACGAATTTACTGGCGTGAGTATTACTTTAATATTATAAACTAATAAATCTTTTTTTAAATTAATTAGTCTTTATAGCTTTTATTATTATTCTAGTACCTGTTTTATATTTTATAAATAAAATAATTATAGAGAGAACTATAGATAAATATACTTGAATATAGTATAACTAGTAAAATTAAACTAAAAAACCTAACTTATACTATAGTTATTACTTAGTTACTTATTATAAATATTAGTAATTCTAAATAGTTTAAGATTTTTATATATATTTATATACTAATCAAATAAATAGTGTAGCTCTAGTGGTTTAGGGCGACCAAAAGGGGTTTTAAAAAAGAAGGAGTATATATATACCTTTATAAAGATTGTTATATTTTAATTTTTATAAATAGCGTGTATAGACGTTATATATACTAAGTATAACTTAATTACCTACATAGGGAGAGTGTAGATAGCTAAGTAAATAATACACTTGGGTACCTATAATAGTAATATTATAGGCTACGAATTTAAATATTATTTTTATTTAATTTAATCTACTATTTAATTAATTAGTTTATTAGACTTTAGACTTAAATTTTTTTAAATTTATTTATATTACTTAATTAGACTAGTTAATTTCCTAAATAGGTTTAGTTTAGCTTAAATTTTTAATTAAGTTAACGTGGTGACTTAACCTAATTAAAAACTAGACTATTTCTACATAAAAATAGCTATATCTATATAAATAATTAATTATACTCCTATATAGATTATTTAACTGGGTTATTATATTAGCTAAAATTTAAATAATCGATTATTACTTTACGTAAACAAAAAATACTTTTCTTAAATAGTTTAATAGCCTTAATAAAAACAATTTTTTTTAAAAAAATATATCTTTATATAAAGCTCTTGGGTTGATTATTATAAACTATTAATATAATTTATTAATTTTATTTACACGTATATAAATACTAAATATAGTTATAATTTTATATAATCTGTATATATAATAAGTTTATTTATAACTTATATATTATATATTACTTTTTAATCCTTTAATAGTATTTTAGAGAACTTAGTATCTATATATAAAAAATATTTCTCTATGGCTTTAAATAGTATTAAATTTATTAAAATAATACTAGAGTAAGTTTTAACTTAAGTAATAAGCGTCCGAGAACTATTATTATAATTTCTTACTTTGTTTTTATAAACTTTTTATATAATAATATAAAAGTTATTATTATTTTTATTACTTTTTATTGTATTTATATATATATAGTCTATCGTTTAATAATAATTAATATTTTTTTTTATAATTATAAATTTAATAAAATTTATAAAGATAACTATATTATAAAGTATTTATATATCTAGCCTACGTACTAAAGAAATTATGTATAGTCCTCTCCCCTCCTAATACTTTTAAGTATTAATTACTTTTCGTATCTTTATAAAAATTTTATTATTTTTTATTTATTGCCGTATAGAATCCCTATTTAAAATATTATTATTTTTACCTCTACTATATTTTCTATACTAAACAGTACTTATTATATATATAAAGTATTTATTTTATTTATTAACTCTATTATAAACTATATATTATATTTTTTTCTATTTTTTTCTATTAGTACTATTAAATTTTTATATATATTTATTAATACTACTACTACTATTATTATTATTACTACTACTACTACTATTACTACTACTATTACTACTACTACTACTACTACTACTACTATTACTACTACTACCACTACTACTATTTTGTATTAAGCTTAATTATTTAACGTATTTTTAATTATTTTTAATTATTTTTATTTTTTACTAATTATACTACTTATAATATCTTTACTATAAACGTTTTACTTATTAGTTATTTTAAATTATATATAAGTTATTTATTTAATTATCTTTTTAGAATTATTTTTAATTATTTTTTTAAGGGTATTTAAATTAATTAATTATATTAAAACTAGAAATTAATCTTACATATATAGACTATTTATAATAAACTAATATAATAGTATTAATAATTAGTAGTATACTTATACTTAAAAAAAATATAAAGTTATATTTATAGGTAATTAAAAGAAAAAATTTTCCTATTAAAATTTAAAATTGCTAGAGTCTAGATTAAAATATTATTAAATTTTATAAAAAATACTACGGTACTTAGTATCATACTTTAAAAAAAATTTTTTTTTATTAGTAATATAGTATAATAATAATATAAAATAATAGATAATAAAATAATAGATAATAAAATAATAGATAATAAAATAATAGATAATAAAATAATAGATAATAAAATAATAGATAATAAAATAATAGATAATAAAATAATAGATAATAAAATAATAGATAATAAAATAATAGATAAGAAAATAATAGATAAGAAAATAATATAATAGTTTAGAAAATTATAGTACTAATTAATTTAATATATAAATAATTAGTTATTTATTATAGTCTTACTAATTCTATAGTTACTATTTTATTTATATTTATAGTAGTACTATTCTACTTTATTTAAATTAGCTTAAAGTATTATACCCATGTTATAAGCTGTTTACTAGGGTAATTATAAGTATATTTTTATATATACATTCTTATATTTCCGTAGGCAAGGGTTAGGCCCGCGGTTCACGCTGGATGTGCTATTCTGTGACAAGGCCGCGGGTGTTGCGGACAAGACGGTGCACATGACGGTGCCCTACCTCAACAGCAGCACGTCTGCGCTTGTGAAAACGAAGCGCGAGCCATGTCTCAGGCTCGTGGCCTCCGGGCACAGAGAGTTGAGGCAGACGTGCGCTGCATGCACGGCGGGCGGGCGCTGTCACACTCAAACACCACAGACGGCTGCATCAGGATGCTATCTGCCCTAGTGGGATAGCCTACGCCATCGAAGATGCGTACAAGGTTCGAACCTCGTATCGCGGGCCATGGCTATTGCTTATCGTGGTACGAGGCTATTGATGCATCTAGAAAATGACGGATGGATATTGGAAGATTGGACAACGGAACGGTTGGGGGTAGGAGAGCGGAGAAGAGGGATGGTTTGGTCCATTGGATCCTGGGTAGGTGCGGCTTGTTCAAGGGCGATCGGCAGAGAACGCATGTTCGCGAAGAGATCGTGCATGTAGGGGGGGTTCATGCCGGTAAGCATTAGATGGGTGTGCATCTCGTTGTAGAAAGGATAGGTCATGCAAAGACAGGGTTGAAGGGATAAGCGTCTGCATGTCGGAGGTTGCAAGAGGAGATGGACTTGCTGCGACATGAGGGCATCGGAGTTATACCTAGGTATCTTCTAGTGGGTCAAAAAGACGTATCCATGTGGACATCGAGCCCAGATGCATCTAGAGGGAGGACCCGTAGATTTGTATGTGCAGAGCCGACATGGAGATGCAAACGGGTAGGTAGAAAGCTGTCTAAGGTTAAGCCTATGTTTCGAGTAGCAGGGCTAGACGGCACGGATTACAATCCTTTAGTTTTTTTATATATATTATCAAATTACTATATTTATATATTAATTAAATAAAGAGTGTGGCTATAGTAACTATATAGGTAACTTAAAAATGTTTTTAAAAACGAGAAGTATAGATATATCTTTATAATAAAATTACTATTAGTAATTATTTAATTTAAAAGACAAGTATATTATATATATGTATAATTAAATAACAGGCTTTTAAAAACACTACCCTGAATGTATATAAAAAGTAATACTTATCATGTAAAGAGAGGTAAAGTGTAGTGCCGAGACACTAGTCCAAAAAAAGTAATACTTATTTAAAGAAACGCGTAATAACTATTTAAGAATATTTAACAATTTTATAACTTGGTATAATTTATTACTTTATATAATAGCTTATACTTATATATTTATTACTATAAACTAGGGTAGGGTAGTATAGTAGACAAGTGTCTAAAAATATTTAAATTTTTTATATATCTTTTATATTTTAGAATAATTCTTTGTATTAGGAATATAATATTTTTATTATAAATATTCTTTAAACGCGCCAATTGTACTAATAAAAAAAATAATTTTTTTAGAAATAAATAATATTACTAAAAATTAATATAAAACTATAAAAAGCCATAATTCTCTTTAGGAGAACTAATAAGTCGAGTATAAAATATTTAATAACTAAAAGTATTTTACTACGTTAAGTTAATTAGAAAAATATCTATTTCTAAATATACTTAGTAAGGTAAACTAGACCTAATTAGATTAAATAAATTAGCAATTTAATATAACTTAATTTAGTAATAATAGAATTAAATAAAATAAAAAGAGAGATGTTTTAAAGTTAATTAATAACGATATATATATAGCTATTTACTAATTTGGTAGATACGTTAAAATGAGTAATTATATTATTTTAGAAAAATAATATACTAATACTAAATATATATATATATTTATATATTAATTAAATAAATAGTATAGCTATAGTGGCTTAGGGTGACTAAAAGGGGTTTTAAAAAAGAAGGAGTATATATATACCATTATACTTAATATGTCGAAAAAGTTAGGTAAAGTAAAACTAAAAAAAAGTATAGTACTATACTAGTATACTAGCGTACTTAGCACGCCCCCCTAAAAAAACGTTAAGTTAAAAAAGTTAAAAAGTTTAATTTAAAAAGTCTAGTAGAGATACTATATTTAGTAGAAGAGATATATAAGTAGTAGTAGCTACTACTACTTATATATTTCTCCTCTATTCTTATAGTTAATACAGTTATATATTTAAATAAAAAAAATATACTCTCTAAAATATTTATTAAGGGTAAAAATATATATTAGAATTTTACGTATTATAGCTATACGTACTTATAATATATAGTTTCTATTCCTACTACTCTTTTTTTAGTAGATACTATACTTATATAGGTTTATCTTAATACGCTTACTACGCTGATTATACTAAATATATAAGTTATCCCTACCGTGTCCTATCTAGACAGTAATATATAATAAGTTCTTTTTAATACTACTAAGTATTCTATATATAACGTAATTATCTACTAGTTCTATAAAAGTACTATTTATTAATACTAGAAAATTCTAGATAATAAGGTATATTTATATATTAATCGAACAAATAGTGTAGCTATAGTGGCTTAGGACGACTAAAAGGGATTTTAAAAAAGAAGGAGTATGTGCATGCCTTTATTGATAATAAGGTATATAGTAATAAAATAAACAGTAACTAGATAGACGGAATTATAATACTATTAATAGTAAAGGCTATAGAATTTAAAAATCTAGTATTCGTTACGGTGGCCTATGCGAAGTACTAATACTAAATAAATATTTATAAAGAAATAAAAATATATTATAATTATATTATACGTTATTATCCCTAGATTAAGATTTAAATATAGTTATTATTTTTTAATAGTATATGTTATAATATTTAAAATACTATTTACTAATAATAATATAATCTTATATTATAACTTAAATAGACGTTTCTAATATATTAAAAAATAAAATTTAAATAAAATATATATTAAATCTACTTTAGCCTTTACGGAAAAGAATATTATATTGTTTAGGCTTTTAAATAAAACTAAAAGAAAAGTATAAAATAGTAAATATATTTCTTACATCTAATATATATTTATATTTATATACTAATCGAATAAATAGTGTGGCTGTAGTAGCTGTGTAGGCGACTAAAAGGGGTTTTAAAAAAGAAGGAGTATGTGTATGCCTTCATTTTATATCTAATATATATATTTATATATTAATCGAATAAAAAGTGTAGTTATAGTATCTCGGGACAACTAAAATGTGTTTTAAAAAAAGAGAAGCATTTATATACCTTTATTATTTCTAATAGATTTCTCTTTATTATTATAGACGACTTATAAGAATTTATATTAACTAAAATAAATTTATTTATATAAATATACATTAACCTATATATAAAGAAAACCTATAATATAGGGGGGTAACATTAGGAAAAATACACTATAAAAAGTTATCTTTTTTAAAATAATATAACTTTTTAGTTATAAGGCCTAAAAATACGAAAAAAATAGAATATTAAAGAGAAAGTCTAGCTTAGTCTATTTACCTACTTAGGGGCTGCTTCCTAAGGGGTTTAAAAATAACAAAAAATTAGTAAAAATAAAAAAGTTTTAATATTATAATTTAGACTATAATAACTTTCTATTTAAGGTGTAAAATTTTGTTATTTTTATATATATAATAATAGTACTTATAATATATAAGTATATATAATATTTTTATATATTTATATATTATTTATATAATTATATATAAAAGTCGGTTTTTTAAATTTTTAATAATAAACTAGTAATAATAAATTACTAGTACTTAGTATAGTAGCTATTAGTTTTTATAACCGCCTTATAACGGTTAGGAAGAGATAAAATATAGTTATTAATAACTTTTTATAGTATATTCTAATACTTTTTATTAATAACTTTTTTAAAGGCTTTTATACTTTTTAAACTATTTCCTATACCTAAATTTGGCTTTTTATTTTTAATTAGCCCTAATTTTAATAAACTTTATGTATTTTCTATAGGGGCTAAATTAGGACTATAGGCTAGGTAAAGAAATAGTTTAATTTTGTTATTTTTAAACTAAGTTAAAACGTCCCTAGTTTTATAAATAGGGATGTTATCTTATTAAAATTACTAACCTATATTAATATTATTATAAAGATTATAATTATAATATAATATAATAATATATATATATATATATATTATTATATTATTAAAAAAAGAGGTAAAAAAAGGTTATATAACTTATCCCTTTTTATTAAGGGTTTAACTTTAGGTATAAGGACTTTATTTATATAGTCCTTACTAGTATAAGAAGTAAAAAAATTAGGTATTTTAATAAATACTATATTACCTTTACCTCTTACCTAAATTGTACCCTAAACCTATAGAGTAAAATCTTAACCTATAAAATAATTAATATAAATAATATTAAAAAACTAAAACTATAGCTTAATAATAGATAAAAAGTTATATATTTTAATATTTTAAAAAGTTAAAATAACTTACTTTATAATTAACTAATAGCCAGTTCTTTGTTAACTCTATTATTACCCCTTTTTCTATAATACTCTTTTCTAGTCTTGCCCCTTTATATTACTAACTTTTTAAAAAATATAATCTTCTTTAAATTTATATTTTTTATATTTTTTATATTATCTTTAGCGTATTTTAACCTTTTTTTAACGTTTTCTTTATTTATTATTAGTTGTTTTTTACTTATATTAATAGAGTAACTCTTCTCTTTTAAAGTTCTTTTTAACTGTCTTTTTATAATATTAAGACTATTTTCTATTAATAGTCTTTTATTATTTTTTTTAGAACTTCTAGTTAAGTCTCTATTAATAATTTTTTTATCTTTTTTTATTAATTTTTTTATACCTCCTATATAAACTTTTTTTATATTATAAGTATTTTCTTTATTTTTTTCTTTCTTTTTAATACGTTGTATAGCACTATAAATAGTCCTTTTAGGCTTTTCTAAAGTAGAAATACTTATAAAATAGAAGTATTTACTTTTAAAAGAAGTTTAATTTTAGATTTAAGTTTTAAGAATTTTCGCTCTATTTTAAATATATATTTATATATTAATTAAATAAAAAGTGTAGCTATAATAGCTGTATAGGCGACTAAAAGGGGTTTTAAAAAAGGAGGAGTATATATATACCTTTATACTTAATATATCGAAAAATTTAAATAAGACTAGGTTAAAAAAGGTATAGCGCTTCGCGCTAGCGCGCTTAACGTACCCCCCCTAAAAAAATATTAAGTTAAAAAACTCTAGTATAAAAAGTCTAGTACTAAAACTATATTTTTTAAAAAAAAGATATATAAAGTGCTACCTATATATCTTTCTTTTATCTTCTCTTACAGTTAATATAGTTAAACGTTTATTAATTAAATAAAAATACTTACTAAAATATTATTCTTTAAAATATAGTTTTTTAAAGATTCTATTTTTACTTTTACTTATACTTTTTTTTTCGCGGATACTATACTTATTTATATTAATCTTAATACGCCTACTACCTTAAATATATAAACTATTTCTACCGTATCCTATTTAGATAGTAATATATAATAATAAATTTTTTTAGATACTGCAAAGTATACTACTATATATAATATAATTAGTATATTTTTTAAAAGTACTATTTGTTAATTTCGCGTAATATTAAACAATTAGTATAATAAGACAATAAATAGCGTAGTAACTTTATTAATAATAAAGACTATAAAATTTAAAAATTTAAAATTTAGTTACGGTAGCCTCTGCGAAAATAAAAATAATAAAGGTAAAAATAGTAGTACTATACTAGTTATAAAAAATAAAAAGTTAGTATATAAATATTAAATTTATAATAAAAATACGTAGCCTAAAATATAAGATATAGCTATATAAAATACTACTAGGAGTGCTAGCAGTAAAAGTAAAAACGTCCTAAGTTTTAAGCTTAGAGCTTAGAGTTCGTAGAGCAATAAGTAATAGGTAAAGAACGTAGAAATACTAGAGTAATTAAAGTTTAAGGGTTTAGGGGGGCCTATATATAATTTCTTAAGTACGATAATATATAGGCTAGGTATATATATAGGTATACTTAGTATTATAGTTAACTATCTTTATATATAAAAAGAATTTATAATTATAAACAAAAATTATTAACTATTATTAAATGCTATACTACCTATGTGTAGGCAAAGCGAAAAGTAATAGGAATAAATATAATCTCTATTTTATTTTATAAAAATAGAGTTAAAAAAGTAACTAATAGGTTATAATAGTAGTTATCGGCCGCTCTATTTTAAAGAAATAGAAGATTAAGTTTATAAAAGTAAAAAGATATTATAATATACTATAATATTAATAATATATTACGTAATTATAACTTATATAAGGTATAGCACTATTTTTATAATTAATATAATTTAATTATTAGATTACTAATATACTTCGAAAATCTAGTTACGTAACCTATACTTGGCCTAAAAGAGTATAGTTAAATTTTTAGTTAAATATATTTACTAACTAAAAAGTTCTAAGAATCTAAAAAAGGGGTTAAAAAAATTATTATATTTAGGTAATTTTAATTTATTATAGGTAATATATATAACGTAACTAAAATTCTACTATAACTCTCTATCATTTTCTCTTTAAAACGATATAATTTACGTATTTTTAGGCTTAGTAATTAATTTTATATTAATTTTTAAAAATAGTAACTTTTTAAAGTATACTTTTCCTAATGTTAACCCCCTATATTATATAAAAATAACTAAAGACCTATAATTTAAAAGTACTGCTATAAAAAAAATTTATTATAATTACTATATATATTTATATATTAATTAAATAAATAGTGTGGCTGTGGCAGCTTGGGGCGACTAAATATAATTACTATAATTATACTACTATACTATATAATTACTAAATAAAGATACATTATTTCTTATTAATAATAATAATGTACTAAAATAAAGAAACGATAGAGTTCTTTTATAAATAATTAAATATATTAAAAACTATAGTTTAAAATATAAAGAATATTTATAATTTTAATAAAATAATATAAAGTATATATTACTAGTATATCAAAAAGCATAATAGTTTAACCCTATAAGAGATATTTATAACGAAATAAAAAGTATTCCTAAAGTGGCTCAGGGTAACTAAACATAGTTTTTTAAAACAAGAGTATATATACACCTTTATACTTAATATATTAAAAAAGTTAGGTAAGGCTAAATTAAAAAATATACAGCGCTTTACGCTAGCGTCCTAGCGCACACAGTATATCGCTTTTTAAAAAAATATTAAATTAAAAAAGTTTAGAATAAATATACTTTTTCGACACATTGAGTATAAAGGCATACACATACTCCTCCTTTTTCGAACCCCTTTTAGTCGCCCTAAGCTACTACAGCCACACTCTTTGTTCGATTAATATATAAATATATAGAATAAATACTATATTTTTTAAAAAAGAGATATGTAGGTAATAGTAGTAGCTAATACTTATATATTTATTTTTTATCTCCCTTATAGTTAATATATACAGTTTAATTAAATATTTATAAAATAAAAAAAATATACCCACTAAAATATGTTTTAAGTATAAAAATATATTATAGCGTATATACTTAATCTACTACTAATAGTATCTAGATTTTAATACAACTCTTCCTCTTATTAAAACTAATAATAAGATAATTTAATTAATATTAAGCTATTAGTTTCTAGTATAGTTAACTAAGCTTATATTATAGTATTCTGTTATTTTATAGGTAATAAAGACAAAATTTTAGTAAATACTTACTAGTATAAATATTTTATTTATCTAAAAGTAACTAATAGAGAATAGGTAAATTTTAAAATTTTAATTATATTTAACTATAAGTATAGTTTTATATATATTTATATATTAATTAAACAAATAGTGTGGGTGTAGTGGCTCAGGGCGATTAAAAGGGGTTTTAAAATAGAAGGAGTATGTGTATACCTTTATTATTATAGTTTTATAAATAAGATAGTAGCCTTATTAATTAAATAAGTTATTAATAGAGGCGTAAAATAATACAGTGAAAAAATAATAATATATAATATATAGTAGAGTTAATAGGTAAGGTAAGTATTTAATAAATATAGTAAATACTTCTTAGCGTAAGGGATATAGTAAAGGTAAAAGTAAAGATATTATTATTATAGTATAGAATCTATGGAGTAATAGGTAATAAATAAAAAAATTTTTAATAAATAAAAATAAAAATACTAAAAGTAGGTAATATTTAGAAGTATTAGAGGAGTTTTTTTTTTAATAATAAAAAATAGACGCTAATTTTTAGCGCACCTACCTAATTAGAAAATAGCTATATACCCGTTTTTTAAAGTTTTTATAAACGTCTCTCTTTACTAGCCTATTTTTTCTTCTATTTTTAAACTAATATTATTAAATAAAGTTGTATTAAATTACTAGTTTATTATAAACCTAATTAGGCTTAGTTTACTGTAATAAGTCTATTTAAAAATTAATTTTTATTTTATTTAACTTTAAGTAGCAATATTAGTCTAAAATATTTTTAAATATTAGATATTTTATACCGGGCTTATTATTTTTTTTAAAAAGAATCTTAGTTTTATATAATTTAATATTAATTTTTTAATAGTACTCTACACTTTTAAAAAATTTTACTATTTACTAGTAAAATAGTTGTATTTAAAAAATATTATAGTAAAGAGAGGAATTAAATCTCTAATAAAAAGAAAATAAAAAAAAATTTAAAAAACCTTTAAAGAATCTAATATATTCTTAGGCACTTACCTACTGTGGCACCCTAACTTAGAGGGGCCTATATATATAAGTATATTTAGTATATAGACTAAATAGATGTATAGGGTGTACTTAGTATTATAGTTATTTTTATAAATAAAAATATTAATTATTATTAAACACTACACCACTTATATGTGTATAAATAAAATAAAGAGTAATAAAAATAAATATAATCTCTATTTTATATAAAAATAAACATAAAAAGTAACTAATAGATTATAATAATACTTATTACCTAGTTTCTAAAAAAAAAGAATAATAAGTAGCTAGTATAATAGAAGATTAATAAATAGTTTAGTATATAACTAAATAAAATATAATATATTATATTATTTATTTATTATAATAATAAAATTGTTAGATCTCTATTAAGATTAATGTCCTCTAGGTATTATATTAATTTATTATATAAATATTATATACTTTATACCAATTATTAAAATATTTATTATAAATATTATTTATATACTTTATTATTAATTCCATTTTATATATATTTATATATTAATTAAATAGAATGTATTTTAATAATAACTTAGAGTAATAAAAAAAAATCAGAATATATATATATATATATCTATATACTTTATATATCAATAAGGTGAAGTAAAATAATATTAAAAAATATATAGTACTCTACTAGCTACTAATATACTAGTGTGCTTAGCACGTCTTCTAAAAAAATATTAAATTAAAAGAGTCTAATAGATATACTATATTTAAAAAAAATATATATAAAGTATAACTATTACTACTATTTATATATATCCCTTTACGTTTATAGTTAATAGTTAAGCTAAATGTTTATAATATATAAAACAATTACTTACTAATATATTATTTCTTAAATATTTAAATTTTTATCACCTTCTTCTATTATTAATAGTAATAATAAAATACGTATTGTTATTAATTTTAAAATATTTAGCTTTTTAACTTTTCTATAGTACTCTATTACTCTATAAATAATAATATTATAGTATTATTAATTACTTTTAATTATAAGTATTGTATTTATCTAAAAGTAACTAATAAAAAAAAGTAAATTTTAAGATCATAGTTATATTTAACTATAAGTATAACCTTATATATAATATACTAATTCTATTACTTAAAATAGTTATTAATATATTAAATAATAAATTCGTAGTATTAGTAACGATAAAAGTAGTATTAATAAAAGTAAATAAAGATATAGTATAAATAGTAAAAAAAATTAAAAAATATAATATATAGTTTAGAGTAAAGTTAATTAGTAGAGTTAGTATAAAGGATATAAATATAAAAGTAGGAGTAAATATATAGATATATAAACTATAAAATCTTAAAAGTAATAATTAAAGAAAATTTAAAATTTATACTATTTATATATAATTATATAAACTACCTAGTATTTATTAAGTATTTATTCTTAAGTTATACCGCGATTTTATAAAATATATAAAATATACTTATTAATTATTTCTTTTATATATTTGTATATTAATCGAACAAATAGTGTGGCTGTGGTGGCTCGGGGCGACCAAAAGGGGTTTTAAAAAAGGAGGAGTATGTGTATACCTTTATTATTTCTTTTATAAATAAACGTCTAATACTAGATTAAAAAAATTATATATTACCTTATTATTAATAGGTAAGTAGGTAATACTATTTAAATATATTATAACTAAATAGTCCGATAACTACTCTTATTATTTATTAGTTACTTTTTTAACTTTATTTTTATAAAATAGAGATTATTTTTATTTCTATTACTTTTTACTTCTCTTATATCCCTATAGCTACTATAGTATTTAATAATCGTTAATATTTATTTATAATTATTTTTTTTTATCTATAATAATTACTATAATACTAAGTTACTCCTAAGTAGGAGTATAAAAGGCTTATTTATTATTTTATATTTTTTTTATCGCGTTTTACCCCGCCTACTAATATTATAAACTAATAATATTATTATAGACTTATTATGTAATTTAGAGTAATATTTTTCTGTTTAATTTTATATAAGTTTTTATAGTATCTATTAAACTTTTTACTAAAATAATAATACTATAAAGGCCTACTAAAGTAAATTATATATATACCTAGCTTCTTTAGTAGTCTTATAGAATAAAAGAAGCTATATTTACTATTATTAGTACTTATACCGCCTATAGTACCTATCGTCTAGTTAGTAATACCTACTAAATAAAAATAAGAACGCGTATTTACCTAACCTGCGCGTCTTAGTAGGACTTTTTAGAATTTATAATACTTAAGCTTTTTTTTTTAAAAAAATTTTTTATAAGCGTACTAATAAATTTATTTTATTTTATTAGTTTAAATATAGAGTCGCTTTATTATTTTTAGTTTTATTAATAATATTAGGTTTTTCGGCCCTTCTTTATTAACTACCTACTCTTATAAAGCTTTTATTTTATCGGCCTAAAATCTATGTATATAAAATAACGTACTAAAGAGGGCTTTAAAGTAGTTAAAAATAATATACTTAAAAAGGCTATTCTTCGCCGAAACGTTATATACGCGTAAATTAGTATAGAACTTATTAATAAACTATACGTAGGCAGATAGTTCTAGTTAATTTTAGATTTTATACTAATTTAAAATATTACTATTACTAAAAATAGTTAGTATAATAGGTGGTAAGTTAATAACCTATTTAAAATTAGTATAGTAATAAACGTTTTAAAAATAAAAAAAACCAATAGAGATTATAATATAGTAAAATATAACTTTAAAAAGTAAATGTTAATAATATAGTATAAAGTGTAGGATAGATAACTAGACTTATTTAAAAACTAAATATTTAGTTATATAGGCTTTAGGTAACGGCCTAATAACTTCCTTTAGTTTTAAAGTTTATACGCCTAGTAACCCCCTAGACTAATTATATTATATATAATTATAAGTAGTAATTACTAATAACTTTAAAAATAATTATAAGTAGTCGCTAATTTATAGATATATAATTAGAGTATAAGCAGAGTATTATTATATTTAGTAGAGTACTTTACACTTACTAAAAAGAAGGAGTATAACTTTTAAGGATTTAAAATTTATATTATTTATATATAGCCTCGTTAGTATTATATTAAGTTATTTAGTATTTATTAAGTTTTTATTATTACGTTATACCGCGGCTTTATAAAGCTCGTAAAGTACGTTAATTAATTATAATACTAAGTACTTTTATACCTAGCCTACATAAACGTATTAAAAAATATATCTATTACCTATATATATATCTCTCCCTAAAACTTTTAAATATTAACTAACTCTAGTATTTCTATAATAGTTTGTTAATTTTAGATTTTTAAATTTTATTACTTTTATTTTTAATAGTATTACGATTCTATCTATTTTATTACTATTTATTTTATTATCGTGTATTTTATTACTATTTATTTATTATTTACGATTTTCTAATATTTAATAAATATATAATTTAGAGAAGTAAGTAATTACGTTATATATAAAATACTTAGTAGTATTAAAGAGGACTTTTTATTAATTACTTTATAGGTAGAATATAGTATAGATAGTTTATAAATATAAAATTATATTAAAGTTAATTTAAATAAGTGTAGTAAACTGGACAATACTTATTTTTAAAGTAAAAGGTAAATTAATACTATCTATTAGATAAAATATTTAAGACTAAATATATATATAATAAGTAAGTATTTAGATAATATAGTTACGTAATTAACCTATAACTAAAGAAGATATATAAGCCTTAATATTATAATATACCCCTAAATAAGCTACGTATTAGTAGTAAGTCTATTTAAAGTTTTATTAAGGTAAATTTTTATTTTTATTATATCTAGCTGTAACGCTCGCGGTCTATTTAATTCTTTTTATTAATTTTTTTTTATATAAATTTAAATACTCTTTATTTTTATAATAAGTCTACAGCTCTAAGTAATCTATTTAACTAATTACTTATAGCAACTTATTTTATTAATCTGTCCTCAGTAAAAGTTATTTTTTATATTATTTAATAACTAGCTATTATTTTTTATTTTAATTAATCGTATTTTTTATATTTAGTAAATAGGTAAAGTTATAAGCGTAGTAAATAGATACTAAGTTATATAAGTAAGAGCAGCTCTATTACGCTAGTTAGATATAATAGTTACTTAAATTATTTTTCTCTTTTTTTTTTTAGTTTAGAATAATTTTTATTATAGTAAATAGTATTACTATTATTATTCTTTTTAATCTACTTAAGTTTTACTAACTAATTATAAAATATTTTTAGATATTCTAGTACCTATTCTTTTACTTATAACTAGTAGTACTATAGTAGTCGCAGCTATAGTAACTATAACTAACCTCTTAAAAATACTTCTTCTCTTAATCTTTTTAAATTAGATAATAACAACGATAATTCTTTAGTTTTAAATAATAATAAAAATGAATAAGATAAAGGTAGTTAGATAATTACGAAAAGTAAAAAAAAAGCTATCTTTTAAGTCCAGTAAGCCGCTTAATTTATACTATAAGGTCTATATACGTAGTATTCTATCTAGGAATTTAATAAAAGTCTATTTTAAAAATTTTTAATTTTATAGATATACGCTACTATTATTACGTAATCTATTTATATAATTAGTTATATATTTTACTAATTATATATCTATTAGTACCTATACTATCTATATAATCTTTATTAAGTTTATAATTAAATATAATATTATAAATTCTAAAGTAAGTAATCTGGTTTTAAATTTTATTTTATAGATTATACTAATCTATTATAGCTTAAAAATAAAATTATTGCTACTTTAAAGGCTACTTAAAATATTTTTAAATAGTACTAATGTTTTTAGGTACTAAATATTAAAATTAAATTACTAAGTAATTAGGGTCTACTAGACTCTTTTAATTAAAACTAATATTTAAGTCTTATTCTTAGTAGCTAGGACTATAGTAATTTAATTAATAAGTATTTTTATAGGCGTATATTAGCTATTACTAATTTTTATTTAGTACTCTACTATTATTTATCTAAATAGTAGATAGCTAATAATTATACTTAAGTAATAAGCTAAAATGTTTCTTTAAAAGAGGATTTCATAAACTATATAAGTAAATTTATTTTAAGTCTAAACTAAGAGGGCTCTAATTTATTTTTAAAGCCTATAATACGCTTAGATAATTAGAGTAGTAATAGTATAATTATAATTATTTTACTTTACTAAAATAGTAGAAGATAAAGAGTAAGTTATACCTCTACAGCTAAAGTTTTTTTTTAAACTTTTAGCTGCTTATATCTACTTTAGACTCTAAATAGACGTTCTTATTTAATTAAGACTTAAAAAAAAAGCGTTATTAGCTATATAAACTACTTAATAAGACTATAACTATTTTATAGTTATAGGGGGGTGACAAAAAAAAAGACTAATTTAAAAAAATATCTTTTTTAAAATAATATAACTTTTTAATTAGTAAGCCAAAAAATACAAAAAAAATACTATTTTAAAGAGACAGACTAGTAGATTCTATTTACGCTATTTAGGGCTACTTACTATAGGGTTTAGGGGTAAAAAAAATTAGTAAATATAAAAGATTTTTAGGACCCTACTTTAAGTTAGTACAACTTTTTATTTAAGGTATAAAATTAGCTTATTTATATATATATAATAATAAATATTAAGTTTTATAAGTTTATTAAATATTTTTATTTATTTATATATTATTTATATAATTATATATAAAAGTCACTTTTTCACATTTTTAATAATAAACTAGTAAATAATAAATTACTAATACTTAGTATAGTAGCCTTTAGCTTCTATAACCGCCTTATAATAATTAGGAAGAGACAAAATATAGTTATTAATAACTTCTTATAGTATATTATTTTACTTTTATATAATAACTCATAGTTGTCCCGAGCCACTACAGCCACACTATTTGTTCGATTAATATATAAATATATATAATAACTCTTTTAAAGGCCTCTATACTTTATATACTAAATCCTATATGTAAATTAGTCTCTTTATTATTATTTAGCCCTTATTTTAATTAACTGTATATATTTGCTATAGGGACTAAATTAGGGCTATAGGCTAGGTAAAAAAATAGTATAATATTATTATTTTTAAACTAGTTTAAAACGTCCGTTATTTTATAAATAGGGACGTTATCTTGTTAAAATTGCTAACCTAAATAAATATTAATATAAAGTTTATAATTATAATATAATATATATATATTATTATATTAATAAAAAAAGGGATACAAAAAAGGGGTAAAAAAAAGTTATATAACTAACGCCTTTTTATTAAGGGTTTAACTTTAGGTATAAGGACTTTATGTATATAGTCCTTACTAGTAAAAGAAGTAAAAAAATTAGGTATTTTAGTAAATAATAAATTACTTCTACCTTCTATCTAAATTACACCCTAAATTTATAGTTTAAGGTCTTATCCTATAAAATAATTAATATAATAAATATTAAAAATCTAAAACTATAAATTAAAAATATATAAAAAGTTATATATTTTAATATTTTAAAAAGTTAAAATAACTTACTTTATAATTAACTAACAGCCAGTTCTTTTCTAACTCTATTATAACTTTTTTTTTATAATATTATTTATTTTAATGTCCCTTTTATATTGCTAACTTATTAATAAATATAATCGTTTTTAAAATTTATATTTTTTTATATTTTTTATATTCTCTTTAGCGTATTTTAATCTTTTTTTAGCGTTTTCTTTATAAATTATTAGTTTTTTTACTTATATTAATACTATAATCCTCCTCTTTTAAAATCCTTTATAAGGATCTTTTTAAGATATTTAGACTATTATCTATTAATAGTCTTTTAATTTCTTTTCTAGAGCTTCTAGTTAAGTCCCTATTAATTACTCTTTTTTCTCTTCAAGTAATTTTAGAAACTCTACCCCTTTTAATTGTTTTTATATTATAAATATCTTTCTCCTTCTTTTTAATTTTTTTATAGTATTATAAATACTTTCCTAAAAGCTTTCTACAGTAGTAGTAATTAAAAAAGAAAAATTATTTACTTTTAAAAGAAGTTTAACTTTAGATTTAAGTTTTAAGAATTTTAGTTCTATTTTACGGAAATAGGAGTTTAAGGTTATAAAAATAAAAAGATATTATAATATACTATAATATTAATAATATATTACGTAAGTAGTGATTATATAAGCCTTAGTATAATTTTTATAATTAATATAATTTTATTATTAGATTACTAATATACTTAGAAAATCTAGTCACGTGACCTATAATAGGCCTAAAAAGGTATAGTTAAAATTTTAGTTAAATATATTCACGAACTAAAAAGTTATAGAAACTTAAAAAAGAAGTATACAAAATTACTACATTTATATAATTTTAATTTATTACACGTAATTAATATATAGTAAGTAAAATCCTTATATAATTCTCTATAATTTTCTCTTTAAAACGGTAGTATTAGCGTATCTTTAAGCTTAGTATTTAATTTTATACAATTTTTTAAAAAAGGTATCTTTTTTAATTAGTCTTTTTTTTTATTACCCCCCTATATAGTTCTGTACTTTTCTGATAATAGATTTCTTTTATTTTAGAATAAATAAAATTTAATATATTTTCTTCTCACTATTTTCTACTTACTTAATAATTAATAATTATATATTTTATAGATTAAGTAGTTTTTTAAGGCGTATAAATTATTATTACGTAAGCGTCTTTATTAATTTATTAGGAGGTATATTTCTAGTTTATAAATAGATTATTTTAAATAATTCTTTTATATATTTTTAGTATAGCTATATATTTTAGATATTTATATAGTATAGTTAAGTTATAATTCTTTTACTAGCTCTAACTATAAGCTTTATTATCTATTATTTTTTGTAGTAGATTCTCTAAATAAATTCTAAATTAAATATAATTTTATAACAAAAGGGCTTTAAAACTATTACTTTTTTAATTATATATTTTAAAGTAATTGGCTTACCTTCTAGTATAAAAGTAGTAATAGTAGTCAATTTAACTATTTTAAAAAAAATTATACTTTTAAATATTATTATAATATAGCCGTAGGATAATCTTTTTATTTTAAATTTATTAGTAAAAAATACGTTTCTATAAATTATAAAATTAGGTCTATTATATTACCTATATTAAATCGCCTACTAGTAGTTATAATATAAGTAAATAATTATTTTATTAATAGTAGTAAAATACTATAGGCTTAAATTTATTAAAAACTATAATAGCTTTAAAATTATAAATATAATATTTAAAAGAAGTATAATTACTATATATAAAACTAATTCTATATATTTTAATATACTCTAATATTCTACTTAGAAGCTTTTCTAATAAACTTAATAAGCTCCTTTAAACAAAGAGGTATGTTAGAGAAACTACTATTATTATTAAAACTATTTTTTTTTATAATTTTATTAATATATATATTATAGATATGTGTAATTATCGTATTTTTATACTTATAGATTATTTTAACCTTAAGAAACTCTTAAATAGGTCTCTTTACTTTAATTTAATATTTTAAAATAATCTAGCTTTAGAACTCCTTTACTATTACTTTATAATTCTTATAATATAGTAATAAAATATTATTTTAATAAAATAAAATAAAGCCTATTTTCTTAGAATTAAAAAGATATAAGACTCTTCTTTTAATACTATGAGCCTAATAGTGCGTAGTAAACTTAAGAATATTTTATACTAAAAGTAAGATAAGTCGCGTAGGTTATATAATACTTAATTAAATTTAACGTATATATCTTACTTCTTAAATCTATTAAATAATGTATATATTAGTATATATATTATTAATATTAAAGTATTAAAAAATACTTTAATAATATTATACTATAAAATCTCTAGGTCGAATGCCGCTATAAGTACTATTATAGTATAAAATAATCTTACTATAAATATAATAGGTTATATTAAATACATAAAATTAAGTTTCTAGTAATTATTTTTTATAATAATATATATTTTATACTAAATAAAGTACCCGTTTTAATTAAATTTATAAATCTAGACCTATTTTAATAGTAAAAATTAACTATTTACTTCTACTTTAGTAAATATTATTTAGATTACTTTTTTTTAAAAAGCGTATTAATCTTAATATATAAAGCTTATTTAAATCTATTATTTAAAAAATATAAAATAAGTTACTTCTATATTATAAGTAGTAGAGAAAGATTATTTATATATATTTAATATAGAATATAATAGGTAAAGTAATTACAAAATAATATTTTTCTTTTTTAATATATTATAGGGGGGTAAAATTAAAAAAGACTAATTAAAAAAGATACCTTTTTTAAAATTATATAACTCTTTAATTAGTAAGCCTAAAAATACGAAAAAAATAGTATTATAAAGAGAAAAACTAGCGTAGTCTATTTACCTACTTAGGGGCTACTTACTAAGCGGTTTAGGAGTAAAAACAAATTAGTAAATATAAAACATTTTTAAAACCCTACTTTAGGCTATAATAACTTTTTATTTAAGGTGTAAAATTTTGTTATTTTTATATATATTATAATAGTACTTATAATATATAAGTATATATAATATTTTTATATATTTATATATTATTTATATAATTATATATAAAAGTCACTTTTTTACATTTTTAATAATAAACTAGTAATAATAAATTACTAGTACTTAGTATAGTAGCCTTTAGCTTCTACAACTACCTTATAACGGTTAGGAAGAGATAAAATATAGTTATTAATAACTTTTTATAGTATATTCTATTACTTTTTATTAATAACTTTTTTAAAGGCCTTTATACTTTCTAAACTATTTCCTACACCTAAATTAGCCTTTTTATTGTTAATTAGCCCTAATTTTAATAAACTCTATATATTTTCTATAGGGGCTAAATTAGGACTATAGGCTAGGTAAAAAAATAGTTTAATTTTATTATTTTTAAACTAAGTTAAAACGTCCCTAGTTTTATAGATAGGGACGTTATCTTATTAAAATTACTAACCTAAATTAATACTAATATAAAGATTATAATTATAATATAATATAATAATATATATATATATATATTATTATATTATTAAAAAAAGGAGTAAAAAAGGACTATAAAACTTACCCCTTTTTATATAGGGTTTAACCTTAGGTATAAGGACTTTATTTATATAATTTTTATTAGTATAATAAGTAAAAAAATTAGGTATTTTAATAAATATTAAATTACTTCTACCTCCTACCTAAATTGCACCCTAAACTTATAGGATAAAATCTCGACCTATAAAATAATTAATATAAATAATATTAAAAAACTAAAACTATAGCTTAAGAATAGATAAAAAGTTATATATTTTAATATTTTAAAAAATTAAAATAACTTACTTCGTAATTAGCTAACAGCTAGTTCTCTTTTAACTCTATTATTACCCCTTTTTTTATAATATTCTTTTTTAGCTTTACTTCTTTCTATTACTAACTTGTCTGAAAATATTATTTTATTTAATTTTATATTTTTTATATTTTTTAATTATTTTTTAGTATATTTTACTATTTTTTTTTGCATTTTCTGTATTTATTATTAGTTTTTTTTTTTACTTATATTAATAGAGTAGTCCTCTTCTTTTAAAAAAAATTATGAAGTCCTTTTTATAATATTTAGACTATTTTCTATTAATAGTCTTTTATTTTATTTTTTAGGACTTCTAGTTAAGTCTCTATTAATAATTCTTTTATCTCTTAAAATTAACTTTTTTATACCTCCTTTATAAACTTTATTTATATTATAATTATTCTCCTTCTTTTTAATTCTTTTTATAGCATTATAAATAAATTATTAAGGCTTCTCTAGAGTAGTAGTAATTAAAGAAGAAAAATTATTTACTTTTAAAAGAAGTTTAACTTTAAATTTAAGTTTTAAGAATTTTAGCTCTATTTTAAGGAAATAGGAGTTTAAGTTTATAAAAATAAAAAGATATTATAATATACTATAATATTAATAATATATTACGTAAGTAGTAATTATATAAGCCTTAGCACTAATTTTATAATTAATATAATTTTATTATTAGATTACTAATCTACTTTAAAAATCTAGTTACGTGACCTAAACTAGGCCTAAAAGGGTATAGTTAAAATTTTAGTTAAATATATTTACTAACTAAAAAGTTATAGGAACCTAAAAAAGGGGTTAAAAGAATTATTATATTTAGGTAATTTTAGTTTATTACAGGTAATATATATAACGTAACTAAAACCCTAATAATAATCTCTATAACTTTATCTTTAAAACGGTATTATTTACGTATTTTTAGGCTTACTAATTAATTTTATATAAATTTTTAAAAAAGGTATCTTTTTTGATTAATCTTTTTCAATTTCACCCCCCTGTAAGTATAAAGGTATATATATACTTATCCTTGTTTAAAATCCCTTTTAGTCGCCCCGAGCCACTATAGCTACACTGTTTATTTAATTAATATATAAATATATATATATAATATTTTAACTTTTTTAATACACTAAGTATAAACGTATATATATACTTCTCCTTTTTTAAAACCCCTTTTAGTTACCCCGAGTTACTACAGCCACGCTATTTGTTTAATTAATATATAAATATATATATATATAATATTTTAAATATTTTTTTAAGTATTGCAGCTATTACTATAGTATTAAAAATAATATATATTTATAGCTTAGTCTACACCCCTATAGTATTAATATATATATATATATATATATATAAAATTAATTTAAATACTATTATATTATAAATACGTAATTACTCTATAAGTATCTATAAAATTTATTTTACTCCCTAACTAATTACTAAAATTATTATTTTTAGGTAGCCTTTTATAAAGGGATAAATTTATATATTTAATTTTAGGTTCCTACTACTATAGCCTTTTATTTAATTATATTACCTAACTCTTATTACGCTTTAGTAGCATTAAACTAGTAATATTTTTATTTTACCTATAATATTAAAAATATTATTCGTAATATAAAAGGTAGTTATAAAATAATTATACTCTAAATTTTAAAAATTATTTTTAGAATTTAATAGACTAGCTTTTTTAATTTTATATATTTTTTTATAGTTATTAGGTACTTTCTAATCTCTAATAAGCCTACTTTAAGTAGCGTCTAACGCTAGTATTACTTTTAAAGTTATAAGTCTTAATTATTTCTTTAATATTATATAAATTCTTAAATAATCGCTAGCTAAGTAATTTTTTTATATAAGTATTAAATTTTTAGTAGTACTATAAAATATTTAGTCTATTACTTTTTTACGCTAACTATAATTAGTACTCCTAAATTTATAATTAAAATGTAAATATTTTTTATTTTTTATTTACGTATTAGACTAGCTTAGTAAATATATATTATTAAATACTACGCTTAAGTTTATAAATTTATTTTTATATAATACCTTAATAACTAAAATTACTTTTTCTTTAGGTATCCTTACGCTAGTAAATAGGTTAGAATTATTTAGTATTAGGTTAGAGTTAGGTTAGGATTATATAGATAATAGGTTAGAGTTAAATTAAAATTATATA
Organism: Pleoardoris graminearum; assembly: GCA_030770415.1. Classification (NCBI taxonomy): domain Eukaryota; kingdom Fungi; phylum Ascomycota; class Dothideomycetes; order Pleosporales; family Didymosphaeriaceae; genus Pleoardoris; species Pleoardoris graminearum. Next base: position 123,330 of record JASEKS010000207.1, read on the forward strand.
GACTAAGGATTAGGGTTAGGTTAAAATAATATAGACTATAAACTAGAGTTAGGTTAAAATTATATAAACTAGGGGTTAGGGTTAAATTAGAGTTATATAAACTAGAGATTAGAGTTAGGTTAAAATTATTAGAATTTTTTCTTTAAAAATTACTAAATTAAATATAGTATAAGACTCTAGTTTAGTTTATATACTTATAAGAATTAAATTATAATAGCTATTAATTATAGTTTCTTATAATAGTATATAGACTTTTAACGCTTTTATAGAGAAAAAGATATTTTACTTTTATAGTTTTTAGTATCTTTTATTAAATCTTTATTTACGCTATATATATTTTTTATATATTTTTTAATAAGCTTCTAAGGTACTAAAAGATCTAGTTAATTATTAACTTTATTATAAAGAGTTTTATTATCTTCTATTTTTATTACTATATTTTATAGTCTAGTTTACTCTTTTATTTTTTAAAAAATTAAATTAATAAAAATTATTATCTACTAGACTATTTAAGCAGAAAGTTAATGGCTCTAATAATTAATAATATCTTTAGTAATATTAAAAATACGCTTAATACTAATTTATATAATTAATATAGTAAGTATATTCTTTATAACTTAAGTTAGTTAAAAAAAGATATTTTTATACGCCTACTACTAATCTAGTATATTAAAACTCTTAGTTATTTTTATACAAAGAGTATTTAAGTAAATTCTTTTATTTTATATATATTTAGCTACTAGCCTTTTTAGCTTCTTTTATAAAAAACGTTTAGCTTAAAGTTAAAAAACTAGTTAATAGAGCGATAGGCTTTTAAAACTATTTACTATTTTATAGTTATTATATAAAGGGGTTTAATACTAATATATAACTTATACGTCTATTATTATTATTCTAGTAATTAAGGTAATTAAAAAATTATTTTTAATAATTATATTTAAAGTAAGATTTCTATATATTATTTTAAACTTATAGTTAGAGTTCTGCTATAATAAATATTTATAATAATTATATTTTATATTCCGTAAGCTTTTATATTAAATTAAGAATAGTTATATAGTTAAATAACAATCTTTATTCTACGTCTATCTTTAAATAGTATTTACTTAATTTAGTATAGTTATTTTTAGTTATAAATTATACTATTTCTAGTTACTTAATATTTTTTTTATATTTTAGGTTTTTATTATTTAACTTAACTATTATTTTATTTAAGAAATTAAAGAGATAGTTATATATAAATTAAATATATTAAATTTAAGGTTTCTAGTTCTTACTAAGAAAATTTATAGTATTTTTAAAATATTTTAGTATTTTAGTAAGTAGTTTAAGGTAGTACTGCTCTATAAAAAATAGTCTAAGTTACTTAAAGTTATAAAATTTTATTTTAGCTATATTACTATTAGCCGCCCTAATAGTTATATTAAATATAATATTTTATTTTAGCTATTTATTAATATATTTTTAGATTTTAAGTGTGCGCGCATATATATTAAATATTAAATTTTATTATATTTTAACGTTATAGAGAACAGATAGCTTTTTTTTAAATAATAGATATTATTATATAGTAATAAAATACTTATAACGTTATAGTAATATATTAATAGTAATATAAATAGTCTAGATCTAGTAATTACTTAGTATATAATAAATATATATAATAAAAGCGTATGTATTTTATAAAAAGAGTTTAGAATAGACGCCTACGCTTTTATTGTTTAAATATATTATTTTTATAATATTTTTATATTTTTAACTATAGGTAATACTGCTAGCTTAAAATACTTAATAATATTTTAGATAATAAGATTAATAATATAAGCTAGGTATAGTATAGTATTCTCTTATAAGTGTTAAAAAATACTTTTAAAAACTAGTTTCTTTTAAATAGTATAAGTAAGCGTATTATTATTACTAGTATTATTATAAGTAATAACTAAGAGGCGTAGTTTAGTATTTATTTTTAATAATACTTATAGTTTATTTATTATTATAAAAGTATTAGTATACTTTCTCTATATTAGAATAAAATTTTATAAAGGCATACACATACTCCTCCTTTTTTGAAACCCCTTTTGGTCGCCCCAAGCCACTACAGCCACACTATTTGTTCGATTAATATACAAATATATAGAATAAAATTAAGTAATTTCTCTTAAAATTACTAGTCGCGATTAATATAATATACTTTAATAGTAAAAAAACTAAAATAATTAGATATAGACTATATAATTAATATAATTAATATATTAGTTATTTAGTTAAGATTATTAAAAAGATATATTTTAGCTTATTAAAACTAACTTTAGAATATTAGCCTAAATTTATAATAATTAATTATTATAGCGTTTAGTTAAAGGAATTAAATAAAACGCTAAAATAATAGCTACTTAATTATTTAAAAAGACTAGTTATTATTAACTATAACTCGTATAAGCTTCTTTTTAAAAGTTATAGTAAAATATAGTAAAACTAGTATAAGCGTATTTTTATTTTAATATTAAGAGAAAAGGGTAAAAGATATAAATTATTATTTATAAATAGGAACTTATATACCTCTATAAGACTAAGTGCCTAAGTAGTTTATAAGGTACTTAGTTCTAATATTTTATTTAAGTGTAGTAACTCTTATTAATAAATATTAAAGAATAAGGCCGCAGTTAAAGTAGAATATATATAAATAATTATTTATATAGTTAGTAACTTTTTTAAATTAGTTTTATACCTAATTAGAGTACGTATAAGAATTTAGCATAGAGTAATACTTATAGGATTTTTAGCCTATTTAGTTATATTTTACTACTTATTTTACGTAGATAGTATCTTTTTTTTTTATTTTACTTAATATACGCGGCTAAAAATTTAATTAAATTAATTTTTTTTCTTCTTTAACAGCTTTATAGGTAATTATTTAAAATAGGTATAATACTTCTAGTAGTTAGTAGCTAAATTTAATTTTTAGTAATTTATAAAAGTATTTAGCTATAGTTATTAATATTAAGTATAGGATATAGTACCTTTTAAGTGCTTTAATATTATAATCTTTCGCGATAGTAGGGGGTTAGTAAAATACTAAGTAAAACTCTAATTAAATATTTTATTTTTAGTATATAGCAGCTATATATTTTATTAAATTATATTAATATAAATATAAATACTAGTAGTAGCCTATATATTAGTAATATTTTAAGTAATTTTATAAACTATTATTATTAGCTATAATAAACGCTAGCTAGTTTATACCCTATATATTATACTGAGACGATTAGTGCGCAGAAATAGTTAATATACGCCCTAATATTAATACTTTACTAATACCTTAAGACTATAGTGCTCTATATAAAAGCTTTTATTATAAGATTTTATTATAGAATTTTATTATAAGATTTTATTATAAGATTTTATTATAGAATTTTATTATAGAATTTTATTATAAGATTTTATTATAAGATTTTATTATAAGATTTTATTATAAGATTTTATTAAATTAAAATTTTTTAGAATTAAATATTTTTTAGAATTATAGATAGTTTTTATATATTTATATTATATAATATTTTAGTTACAACGATACATTAAGTATAAAGGCATACACATACTCCTCCTTTTTTAAAACCCCTTTTAGTCGCCCCGAGCCACTACAGCCACACTATTTGTTCGATTAGTATACAAATATATATTAGTTATAAATATACTATATTAATTAATATATTACGTTTTATGATTAAATATAAAGTTTTTTTTTAATTTTTAAATTGTTTATATTAATACTTACTAAATACTTTCTACTTCTCTTATAAAATTATAATATATAAGTATTTTATAAAAAATTAAATTTAAGTAATATAATAATTTTATTAATAAATTATTAAGAGGATTTTAATTTTATACTATAAATATATAGTTTATAATATACTATATATTTATTTATATTAATTATTAAGTAATATTACAGGGGGGTGACATTAGAAAAGGGTTAATCCAAAAAGTTACTATTTTTAAAAATTAATATAAAATTAATTACTAAGCCTAAAAATACGTGAATTATAGCGTTTTAAAGGGAAAATAGTAGAGATTTATATTAGGATTTTAGTTACGTACTATTTATTACCTATAATAAATTAAAATTACCTAAACATAATACATTTTTTAGTCCCTTTTTTAGATTCTTATAACTTTTTAGTTAGTAAATATATTTAACTAAAATTTTAACTATACCCTTTTAGGCCTAGTATAGGTCACGTAACTAGATTTTCGAAGTATATTAGTAATCTAATAATAAAATTATATTAATTATAAAAATAGTACTAAGTCTTATATAATTAATAATTACGTAATATATTAGTAATATTATAGTATATTATAATATCTTTTAACTTTTATAAACTTAAACTCCTATTTCCTTAAAATAGAGCTAAAATTCTTAAAACTTAAATATAATATTAATTTACTTTTAAAAGTAAATAATTCTCCTGCTTTAATTACTACTACTTTAAAAAAGTCTTCTACTACTATTTACTACGCTATACAATAAATTAAAAATAAAAATAAAAAGAATTATAATATAATAAAAGTTTATATAGGGGGTATAAAAAAGTTAACTAAAAGAGATAAAAGAGTTATTAATAGAGACTTAACTAGAAGTCCTAAAAAAAGATAATAAAAGACTATTAAAAAAAATAGTCTTAATATTATAAAAAGATAGTTATAAAGGACTTTAAAAGAGGAGGGTTACTTTATTAATATAAGTAAAAAAAAACTAATAATAAACAAAGAAAACGCAAAAAAAAAGTTAAATTACGCTAAAGATAATATAAAAAATATAAAAAATATAAATTTAAAAAAGATTATATTTTCTAATAAGTTAGTAATACAAAGGGGTAAGACTAAAAAAGAATATTATAAAAAAAGAAGTAATAATAGAGTTAGAAGAGAACTAGCTGTTAGCTAATTATAAAGTAAGTTATTTTAACTTTTTAAAATATTAAGTTATATAATATTTTATCTATTATTAAGCTATAGTTTTAGTTTTTTAATATTATTTATATTAAATATTTTATAGCTAAAGACCTTACCCTATAAGTTTAGGGTGTGATTTAGGTAGGAAGTAGAAGTAATTTAGTATTTATTAAAATACCTAATTCTTTTACTTTTTATACTAGTAAGGACTATATAAATAAAGTCCTTATACCTAAAGATAAACCCTTAATATAAAGGGGTAAGTTATATAACCTTTTTTTACCCCTTTTTTTAATAATATAATAATATATATATATATATATATATTATATTATATTATAATTATAATCTTTATAATAATATTAATATAGATTAGTAATTTTAACAAGATAACGTCCCTATTTATAAAACTTAGGACGTTTTAACTTAGTTTAAAAATAATAAAATTAAACTATTTTCTTACCTAGCCTATAGTCCTGATTTAGCCCCTATAAAAAATATATAGAGTTTATTAAAATTAGAACTAATTAAAAATGAAATAGCTAATTTAGGTATAGAAAATAGTTCAAAAAGTATAAAGACCTTTAAAAGAGTTATTAATAAAAAGTAGTAGAATATACTATAAGAAGTTATTAATAACTATATTTTATCTCTTCCTAACTATTATAAGGTAGTTATAAAAGCTAAAGGCTACTATACTAAGTACTAGTAATTTATTATTACTAGTTTACTATTAAAAATTCAAAAAAGTAACTTTTATATATAATTATATAAATAATATATAAATATATAAAACTAGTTTATATACCTATATATTAGAAGAACTTTTATAATATATATAAAAATTAGCCAATTTTATACTTTAAATAAAAAGTTATAATACACTAAAATATAGTCCTAAAAATTCTGTATATTTGCTAAATATTTTTTACCCCTTAGGGGCTTACTAAGCAGTCCCTAATAGAGTGAATATAATAAGGTAGACTTTCTCTTTAAAACAGTATTTTCTTCGTATTTTTAGGCCTTATAACTAAAAAGTTATATTAATTTAAAAAAGGTACCTTTTTAGATTAATTCTTTCCTAATGTCACCCCCCTGTAAATAATTTAACAGTTCTAATATATTTAATCTTTATATACTTTTTAAAAAAGTATATACTATTTATACTATTTATTATTATATATTAAATAGTAATTAATTTATATTTATTATATATTAATATTTTTAGAAGATACTAATATGTAATAATTTTAATAAAATATTAAAAAGTATTTAGTAAGTATATACTTATAAAATGTTTATATTAAAAATAAAACTTTAGTTTTAATAAAAAACAGTAATATTTTAACTAATATACTATAATAATAACTGTAATATTATATAATATAAGTATATAAAACTATTTATAATTTTAAATAAATTTAATTTTTAAAAATCTTAAAATAAACCGTCTAATTATAAGTTTATAATTTTATATTATTAGTAGCGCGCTAATATTAGAGTATATATTAATTATTTATATATAATAGTACTATTTAATAATCTTTACTTATATATTATTTTAAAAGCGCTATTTTATTTACTCTCTTTAAAGTATAATTAATTCTCTATCTATAGTGTTACTAATAACTTTAATTATTATTATTTTATTTTATATTTATTATTAATCTCCTTATAGTACTTATTAATTATTAAATTATTATTTACTTATTTTTTATACTTATTACTTTTAGTACTTAAAATAAATAGATTATTAGTTTTAAAAGTTATATTACTATTACTAAAAAAATCTCTTATAAATATTATCTTATACTTTCTTTAGTAATTACTACGTATATATAATAAAATAATATAAGAAACTTACTTTTAATTTTAGACTATTATTATTATTAGCTTTTTTAATATTATATTACTTATAAAAGTATACTATTTATTTTTTGTATTTTTACTTTTAAATATATTTAATTATAATATTAATAATTTCTCTAAATATATATTTTATATAATATTTTATAGAGTATTATTTATATTATATATATAAGTTATTATATATCTTTTAGTTTTTTTTATTAAGACTACTTATATTAGCTTAAAAATAATATTTAAAGCTTTTATATATTATTTATTATTAACTTCTAATATAATATACTTCTACATGTTAAAAATATATTTAAGTTTTATTTATAACTACTTAGTTATACTATATTAGTATAAAACTATAGTAAATAGTTATAATAACTTACTACTCTTTTCATTATTAAATTTTTTATTAAACTTTTTACGTTCTACTCTTACTACTATATTTTTTAATATTATATTTAGTTGCCTTAAGCTTTATTATAAATTAGAATTTTGGTAAATGATTTATTATAGTAGCTTTTTTAAAAATTTATATTTTTATATTTTTTATATTAAATTAATATTTTTATACTGTAGCGTAAGCGCTTAACCTTAGCTAGTCCTTAAATCCTACTTATATATATATTAAATAATTTTTTTATAAGCCGTTTATACTGCGTATTCTATAAATTATATTAATTTAATTTACTTTATAAATAAAATTCTGTACAAAATAGAAAATACTATTATAATTAATTATATTAATTACTTTAGTAAGCTTCTTCTACTTCTTATATTTAAAATTTAGTATAATTTTAATTTTATAAGACAGTAGTAGTCTATTTATATAATTATAAGTTATTTACTAAATAGAATTACTAATATACTATAATAATAATAAATAACGGACGTACCAGTGTGATCCATGGCTTAGTGGCCACAGTTAGTGGGCTGTGAATAGCCGGTACCCCGCATCTAAAAAAAAAAAAAAAAAAACTTTTTCGACACATTGAGTATAAAGGCATATATATACTCCTCCTTTTTTAAAACCTCTTTTAGTCGCCTACACAGCCATCGCAGCTACACCCTTTTATTCGATTAATATACAAATATAATAATATAATAAAAATATATAATAATATATAGATTAGATATAAAATAAAATATAATAAGCTAAAAATAAAAAAATACTAGTTTTATTACAAAAAATAGTTTATATGTAATTAGATAATAGTACTAGTAGTAGTCTATATACTATTATTAATTCAATTTTTTATAAATACTTAATTATTACTTTTACTTATTTTATTACTAATTTAACTAACTACTGTTTATTATTTTATATAATTATAATAGTCTAATATATATTTAATTACTAATTTTATCTTTATAATATTAAGTATCTCTTTAGATTAAAATAAAAAGATGTTTTATATATAATAGTCTAACACAGCTTTTAGCAGTTATAAGTAACTTAATAAAATAACTACTAGTAATAAAAATAAAAAAGATAGGAAAAAATCTATAAAAATAATTAATAAAAATATTCTAAATAAATATTAATTTAAACTAAAATAGGAATTTCTATAACTTTTAATAATAATAAAATATTATTTACTTTTTATAAAATTAAATACTATTAGTAAAAAAACAAGTTTACTAATATAAAATTTATTTATAATTAATTTTAATTTTAGTTTTTTATATTATAGACTATATAAAAAGCTCTGAACGATTTCTTAGTTAAATGTTTTAAATGTATTTTAACCTATACTATATTATTTACTATATATTAATTATTATAAACTATAATATAAATAATATTTATACTAAAAATATTATTATTTAAACTAAAAATACTAAGTTAGTAATAAGGTACTTATAACAATATAACTTAAATTTTTAAATATTTAATTTAGTATATAATATAGCGTAAATAATAAATATATTATATTATAATTTATATATAATTATTTATATTATAAATTATAATAGAATATAATAATTAATTATAATATATACTGTTATTAAAAAATTCTAATTTTTATTTTATATTATAATTTTAATTTATAATTTATATAATTTCGATTTAACTCTATTACCTAGTTTATATAAGCCTAATTTAATTTTAACCTATACTAGTATTAAAAAATTAAATTAAGAATATAATTAAATTAGAGTTTTACATAAGCTAACTTAATATTAACTTAACTTTAACTTATTTACTATCGTATATTAGTATATAATTATATAGAAAGTAATAACTATATAATATTAATATTTAACTTTCCTTAATAGCTATAAAAATTTATATTTTTATTTAAATTAGTATTATATTTCTTTATAGTATTTAGAGTAGTAATATTTATAAATTTTTTATTATCTTTTTTACCTTTTTTACTAGTAGTTATTTTTTTAAATTATTTAAAACTTTTAAAAACTTTATTAAATTATTATTTATAAGTAACTATTTTATTATAATTAAAATAGATACGTAATATTATAAAAGTAAAATAAATAATTAATCGTATATTACGCTGTTCTAATTATATATAATAATAGAAAGTAAGTTAGTTAGTAATAAAATAAATAAGAGTAATAATTAAGTAAATATAAAATATTAGGCTAGTAATAGTATATAAATTAGTACTATAATAATACTATTACTTAATTATATATAAATTATTTTTTAAATTAAACTAGTATTTTTTATTATTACTATTTTACTATACTCTATATTATATTTAACTTATAAATAATTATATATTTTTATTATATTAGTATATTATATTGTAGATTGAATTAAATAAAAATATTTTAATTATATAAATAGGCTATTACTATTTTATAAAATTAAAATTTTACTTAATTTTAGACGTAATAAGTAAAGTAAGTACACTAGATTAATTAATATAATTATTTATAATAATATTTCTTAATTAGTATAAGATTTTACTTATAAAATAGGTAAAATTAATAAAATTCTTAATATACGCAGTATAAGTAATTTATAAAAAGTATATTTATTAAATTTATAAATACTATTTAAGAGCTAGGAAAGCTTAAATAATTACGCTGTAGTATAAAAAGCTTAATTAAATATTAAATATATAAAAATAAAAGCTTTAATAATAACTACTATAGTAGATTATTTAGTAACATTTTAACTTATAATAAAGTTTAGGGCGACTAAATAAAATACCTTAAAAAAATAATTAAAATAAACTTAAAAAGTTTAAGAAAAGGTAATTTTATATTAAAAATAGTAGTAAATAATTATAACTATTTATTACAATTTTATATTAATATAGTATAACTAAGTAGTTATAAATAGAATATATAGGTATTCTTAAAAAATAAAAAATTTTATATTAAAAGTTAATAAAAGATAGTATATAAAAACTCTAAAAAGAATTTATTAAGTTAATATATATAGTTTAAATCAAAAACTAAAAATTATATAGTAATTTATATATATAGTTTAGGTAGTATTATATAGAAAATTATATAAAATATATATTAAATAGTTTAGTAAAACTAAAATTAAATATATTTAAAAGTAAAGTAACTAAAATAAAGTAGTGTATTTTTATAATAAATATAATATTAAAATAAAAAACTAGTAATAGTAATAACTTAAAATTAAAAATAAGTTTAATCTATTATTTTATTATATATATATCCTAATTACTATAAGAAGCGAAAAAAAGAGCTTATTAATAATAATAATATAACTTCTAAGACTAGTAAATTATAAATTTTAAATAAGAATAATAATAAGCAAGAGAAGAAGATTAATAATAATTTTAAAAACATTTTAATATATTTTTTATTATTAAAATTAAAATATTTATAATAATAAGTATTAAAAATAGCATATACTATTCTAAAAAGTAAATATGAATTAAGTATATTATAATTTTTTAACTATTTAATATTATCTAATAATTAATTAAAATAAATATATAGTATATTATAAACTAAATATATATAGTATATAGTTATAATACTATTAATATTTTATTAATTAGATTACTATATTAGTAGAGATTAGTTTTTAATATTTTAAAATTTTCTAGAATTAATTAAAACTAAATATAATATTATAATATATATATATATTTATATACTAATTAAATAAATAGTGTGGCTGTAGAAGCTTAGGGCGACTAAAATTATTATAATATAATTTAATTCTATATAAAAAATATATATATAATATTTACTAATATATTATTAAATAATTAATAATTTATATAATACAATCTAAAATTATTATATTTTTAATAAAATAGTAGTTATTTAATAAAATAATAAAAAATATATAATTATATATAATATATAATAGTGTATATTAATAAATATATTATATAATAAATTTAATCTAATTTTAGATAATATTAAAATAGTTAATATATTTTATAGCATTAGAATAATAAATTTACGTAATATAATAATTTAATTAATAAATTATTAATAGTATTCTAATTATATACTATAAATATTTAGTTTATAATATACTATATATTTATATTAGTTAATTATTAGATAAGATTTAATAATTAAAAAGTTCTAATAATTAATTCTTATTTATTTTTTAAAAAAATTATATACTATTTTTAATACTTATAATTATATATTAAATTATAATTATTTTATACTTATTATTTTAAATATTTTTCTAAAATACTAATATATAATAATTTTAAAAGGGAATTAAAAAGTATTTAGTAGGTATAAATCTATAAAACTTTAAAGTTATAAATAAAACCTTAGTTTTAATAATAAAAAGTAATATACTAATTATTATAGTATAATAATAACTAAGATATTATATAATATAAATATAATAAACTATTTATAATTCTAAAAAAATTTAATTTTAAAAAATTATATAATAAAGCTTTTAAATAAAGTTTTATAGCCTTAAGTTATTAGTAGTAGACTAACATTAGGGTACGTATTAACTATTTTAATATAGTAGTACTATTTAATACTCTCCGCTTATATATTATTATTAAAAAAAATCCTTTTATATTATCTTACAAGCGCTATTCTATTTACACTTTTTAGAAGACTTTTTATTTTCTATTTATAACTTTATTTATAACTTTTACTACTATTCTTCTATCTTATATTTATTACTAAGCCCCTTATAATACTTATTAATTTTTAAATTATTATTAACCTCTTTCTCGTACTTATTACTTTTATTACTTAAAATATATAGTTTATTAGTTTTAAGAGTTATATTACTATTACTAAAAAACTTTTTAAAAGGTGTTAGCTTACGCTTCCTATAGTAATTAGTATATATATATAATAAAATAATATAATAAACTTACTTTAAATTTTAGGCTATTACTATTACTAGCTTTTTTAATATTATACTCTCTATAAAGGCATACTACTTATTTTTAGCCTTTTTACTTTTAAATATATTTAATTTTAGTTTTACTAATCTCTTTAAGTACGTATTTTATATAATCTTTTATAAAATACTATTTATTTTATATATATAAGTTACTATATAATTTTTAGTTTTTTTATTAAGGCTATTTATATTAGTCTAAAAAAATTTCTCTAAGACTTTTATATACTGCCTATTATTAACTTTTAATACGATATTATTTTATTTTTTAAGAATATATTTAAGCTTTATTTATAGCTACTTAACTATACTATATTAGTATAAGACTATAATAAATAGCTATAATAACTTACTACTCTTTTTATTATAAAACCTTTTTTTCTTAAACTTTTTAAGTTCTATTTTAACTACTTTATTTTAGGTATCTTATCTAGTTACCTTAAACTTTTTTATAAATTAGAATTTTACTAAATAATTTACTGTTATAGCTTTTTTTAGGGCCTTTTTTATATATTTTTTATATTTAATTAATCTTTTTATGTTACAGCACGAGTACTTAAGTTTAACTAGCCTTTAAATAGTACTTATAAATTTATTAAGTAATTTTTTTATAAGCTATTTATACCGCGTATTTTAAGGATATTATTAATTTTATCCACTTTATAAGTAAAACCCTATACTAGTTAAAAAATACTATTATAAATAACTATATTAATTACTTTAGTAAGCTTATTCTACTTATTATATTTAAAATTTAGTAGAATTTTAATTTTATAAGGTAGTAGTAGCCTATTTATATAATTAAAGGTTTTTTACTTAATAGAATCTATAATACGGTATACTAATATAATAAAAATATATAATAACGTATAGATTAAGTATAAAGTAAAGTATAGTAGAGTAGTAAAAGTAAAAAATATTAGCTTAATTTAAAAAGTAGCCCGTACGTAATTAGGTAGTAATACTAGTAGTAACTTATATACTACTAGCCTAATTAGGTATAAATATTTATTTATTATTTTTACCTATTTTATTACTAACTTAACGATCTTTTCCTTATTATTATATATAATTATAATAGCCTAATATATATTTAATTACCTATTTTACTATTATAATATCGCGCACCTACCTAGATCGCAGTAAAAAATCTATCTAGAAAATAATTTTTTATAAAATAGTTCCCTCTAAAAAGTAGTCTAAAAAAGCTTTTAAAAATCTTAAGTAATTTAAGAAGGTAGCTACTAGTAGTAAAATAGTAAATAGTCTAAAAAAAAAATACTAATTTAAGCTAAGAAGTAGGTTATTATAGCTTTTAATAATAGTTAAATATTAATATTATATAGCTATTACCCTCCGCGAAATCTAACGCTATTAGTAAAAAACTAGCTTTTTAATTAAAAAAATATCTTTTACTTAACTAGTCTGTACAATTACTACTATAGAATTTTTTAGTAAAAATTATTAATTTTAATTTTTTATATTATAAGTTATATAAAAAGCCTCCGAAGTCTTCCTAGTTAAATATTTTAAAAATATAATAACCTATACTATATTATTTACTATATATTAACTATTATAGACTGTAATATAAATTATATTAATATTAAGAGGGTTACTATTTAAACTAAAAATTTGCGTTTAACGCTTAGGTACTTAGTAAAGTATAGCAGAAACTCTAGATTTTTAACTTTTATATATTAGTATAGAGTATAGCGTAAATAATAAAGAAATTATATCATGGCTTAAATATAATTATCTACTTTACAAACTATAATATACTATAATAACTAATTATAATATATACCCTGATTAGAAGACCCTAATTTAAATTTTATAATTTAATTTTAATCTATAGTCTATATAACTTTTATTTAACTCTAATACCTAGTCTATATAATTCTAACCTAACTTTAATCTATACTAGCGTTAAAAAAAATAGGTTAGGAGTATAGTTAGGTTAGGGTTTTACGTAAGCTAACCTAATTCTAATTTAACTTTAACCTATTTACTAGCGTAGGTGCACTTTAGCGTAAGAAATATAGTAAAAGTAAAAATAGTAGTAATAGTAATAGTAAAGGTAATAGAAGTAATAGTAGAAGTAATAATAAAAATATTTTAAATATAAAACTTCTATAGAGATACTAAAAAATAATTAATATTTAAAAGTTCTAGGGGTGCCTATAAGTATAGATAATAGGTATTTTCTTTAGTATAGTATATAAGCTAGATAGATAGGTAAGTATATTTAATATTATATTATATTATTATTATAGGTAAAAAAAGATTTATAATTATAAATAAAAAGTTAATTATTATTAAACGCTATACTACCTATATATACAGGCAGAGTAAAAAGTAATAGAAATAAATATAACCTCTATTTTATATAAAAATAAAGTTAAAAAAGTAAATAATAAATTATAATAGCAGTTATCGGCGCTATAAAATATAAATAAAAACTTAGTAGTAGAATATATATATATATATAAATAGATTTTAAAATTTATTAGATAACTAAATAGATCTTAATAAATTAAAAATAAAGAAGATATTAAAATATAATATTTATATATTTATATATTAATTAAATAAAAAGTGTGGCTATAGTGGCTCGGGACGACTAAAAGGGGTTTTAAAAAAGAAGGAGTATATATATACCTTTATAAAATATAAAATAGTATAACTACTATAGCTATAGTATATAGTAATCTTACTAAAATAGCTATAGAAAATAAATTTTATAAAGAAGTAAAATAAATAGAACTAATAGATATATAATAGAAATAATATAGATAAACTATATAATATATAAATATAAAAAAAAGGAGAATGTTATATAATAGCTATAAATATCGGTAAAATCATATAAAAAAAATAATTATAAAAGAAATATAGAGTCCATATTAAAAAGAATATAAAGGTATACACATACTCCTTTTTTTTTAAACCCCCTTTTGGGTCGCCCCGAGCTATCACAGCCACACTTTTTTATTTAATTAATATATAAATATATTAAAAAGAATTAAAAATCTATTTTCTAATTATAAACCTATTAAGTAATACTATTATAATTTATTAAACTTAATTTATTATAATTAAGTCTGGTCCTAAATATTATAGTATTAATTTTTTTAATATATAAATAATTATTTATTTAATATACCCTTACTAGCTCTATACTTATTATATTAATTATATGTTTAATAGTATTATTCTACTTTATTTTAATTAGCTTAATATATATATTTATATATTAATTAAATAAAAAGTGTAGCTATAGTACCTTAGGGCGACTAAAAGGGATTCGATAAAGGAAGAGTATATATATACCTTTTTACTTAGCCTGTTTTTTATATATATATAATAAAGTTATTATTAGTAACTATCTAATTAGGAAAAAAAGTATTGTATATACTATAAAACCTAATATCTAGCTTTTAAAAGTACTATACTAACTTTAATTAAGAAAAGTAGTACTAAAATAGATACGTAATAACTACTTAATAGTACTTTATAGTATTATAACTTAGTATAGTTTATTACTTAATATAGTAATTTATACTAATATATCTATTATTATAAACTAATACTAAGTAGGTATTTATAAAAAAAAAATATTAATATATTATAATTAGAGTACGCGTTATAGTATTTAAAATACTATTTATTAATAGTAGTATACTACTCGAAAAGTAAAAGTACACCTAGACCTTAATTTAGGGGTATAAATATAGTAAAAAAACTTTATTAAGTACTAAACCGTATACGTAATAATTAAAAGCTAATTTATAAAAGCTAACTTTAAAGGATAATATCTATTTAAATAGTTATTTAATTAAATAATAAGTATACTAGTAGGCTAGCAGTTAGTATTAAACTAGTAGCCTATATTAGCAGGTACTTAGTAGATACTATAAAGAGTAGGTAATATAACGTAATTACTTACGCGCACTATATAAATAATAAAAAAACTATATAGAAACCCCTATAACTTTTTTATTATTAAAATTACCTAATTACTATATCTAATACTAAAAAGTTTAAATAGTACTTACGCTTTACTATTAAAACTAATAAGGCGTTAAAAGATAAAATATAAGTAAGCCCTTTATATAACCTCTATATAACTATAAATAAATACCTATATCTCTATACTTTATAAATCGCTAGATTAAGGATTAAAAATATTAAATTATATAAAGGCAACTTTATTTAGTTTAAGTAGCACGTATACTTTTTTTAGCTAGATATAGTAGTCTTTACTATATTTAAAATTAATATTATTACTTAGATATATAGTAACACAGCCGTCTATAAGTAGTATATATATTAAATAAACGCCTTTACTACCTTATATAATACTATTAACAAGTTACCCTAAAAGTATATAGTAATTATTACTAAAAATATAAAAAAGCTAGCAGTATACTATAAGGATAAAATCTATAACTTTAAGCCGTAACTAAAGTAAGTATAAAATATATACTTATATACGTGTAAAAAGAGGAACTAAGTAAAAATAAAAGTATAAAAAAGTTACTAAGCGTAGGTACTTATAGCGGGCGATAATAGTAGTAGTATTTTAAGGCGCGTAATTCTTTAGATTGCAATTAGTAGAGGCACCTAAAAAAACTTAAATTAATTAGTACTTTACTAAGGATTCTTTATTAAGAGCCTTTATTAGGAGCTTTTATTAGAAGTAAAATTATTCTTATAGAAGGAGAGTTAGCGAAGAGGTTATTATTATTAAATTATTAAGTATTAAAAAAAGCTGCCAGTAATAGCAGTAGAAAAATTTTATACTAAAGGCCTTAGCGCTCTAAAAGGTATAATATTATAAAACTAGATTAAACTATATTAAATAAAAACTATTAAAGTAATAATAAACTTTGTATATTAATTCTAGTAAATATAACGCAGTTTTTAACACTTAGGTCACCTAAATAGGGCCTTTTATCACCTCCTACCTAGGAGGGGAGTAGTATACTACTATTTTATAACTAAAGTATACGCTCTTAGTACGTTAAAAAATAAAATTTTAGTAAAATATATATACTAAACTTACTTTAGTCTATACTATAAAGTATAATATATACTTTAAGCATTTAAATTAAACTAAATAAATAAAAAATATAAAATAGTAAGTATATTTAATATAGGTATTATACTATTTATTATCTTTATAAATAATCTATAAAAGTTTATACTTAAGTAAAATAATTTTATGAATATAAATGTAGATACAGGGGGGTAACATTAGAAAAGCTAAATTAAAAAATTTACCTTTTATAAAATAATATAACTTTATAGTTATAGGGTCTAAAAATACGTAAAAAATACTATTTAAAAGAGAAAAACTAGCATACTCTATTTATATATTTAGGGGCTGCTTACGAAGGGTTTAGAAGTAAAAAAAAATTAGTAAATATAGAAAATTTTTAGGACCCTACTTTAGACTATAATAATTTTTTATTTAAGATATAAAATTGGCTAGTTTTTATATATATTATAATAGTACGTATAATATATAAGTATATAAAATATATTTATATATTAGTTATATAATTATATATACAAGTTACTTTTCTAAATTTTTAATAATAATCTAGTAATAATAAATTACTAGTATTTAGTATAGTAGTCTTTAGTTTCTATAACTACCTTATAATAGTTAGAAAGAGATAAAATATAGTTATTAATACCTTCTTATAGTATTATATTTTACTTTTTTATAATAACTCTTTTAAAGGCCTCTATATTTTATAACCTAGATTCTACCCCTATTTTAGCTTTTTTATTTTTATTTAGCCCTTATTTTAAATAACTTTATATATTTTCTATAGGGGCTAAATTAGGACTACAGGCTAGATAAGGAGATAGTATAATTTTATTATTTTTAAACTAAGTTAAAACGTCCGTTATTTTATAAATAGGGATATTATCTTATTAAAATTACTAACCCAAATTAATATTAATACAAAGTTTATAATTATAATATAAGATAATAATATATATATATATATATATATATTATATTAATAATTAAAGAAGTAAAAAAAGGTTATAAAACTTCCCCCTTTTTATAGAGGATTTAAATTTAGATATAAGAACTTTATTTATATAGTTCTTACTAGTAAAAAAAGTAAAAAAATTAGGTATTTTAATAAATACTAAATTACTTTTATCTCCTACCTAAATTATACTCTAAACTTATAGTTCAAAATCTTGTCCTATAAAATAATTAATATAATTAATATTAAACAACTAAAACTATAATTTAAAAATATATAAATAGTTATATATTTTAATATTTTAAAACGTTAAAATAATATATTTTATAATTAGCTAATAGCCAGTATTTTTCCAACTTTAAAATTACCCCTTTATTTATAATATTATTTATTTTATTATCTCCTCTGTATTGCTAACTTCTTAAAAAATATAGTCTTTTTTAAATTTATATTTTTTATATTTTTTATATTCTCTTTAGCTTATTTTAATTTTTTTTTTAGCGTTTTCTTTACTTATTATTAGTTTTATTTTACTTATATTAGTAGAGTAACCCTTCTCTTTTAAAATCCTTTAAAACTGTTTTTTTATAATATTTAGACTATTTTCTATTAATAATCTTTCCTTTTCTTTTTTAGAATTTTTAGTTAAGATTTTATTAATAACTCATTTATCTCTTTTAGTTAAGTTTTTTATATCCCCTATATAAACTTTTTTTATATTATAATTATTTTTTTCTTTATATTTATTACGCCTTATAGCTTTTTTTTTTTATATAATAAAGTTGCTATTAGTAACTACCTAATTAGAAAGAAAAGTGCTATATATACTATAGGACCTAATAACCGGCTCTTAAAGGTACTACGCTAAGCCTAATTAAAAAAAGTAGCGTTTACTAAAATAGGCACGTAACAACTACTTAATAGTATTTAATAGTTTTATAGTTTAGTAATTTATTACTTTATACTAATTTATACTTACGTATTTACTATTATAACTAATACTAAGTAGGTATTTATAAAGAAAAAGATATAAGAAAATATTTATCTATAGTACGTATCATAGTAGTACTTAATAATTAATATATATACTTTTAACGTACTATAAAATAGCTTACTAGTAATATATATATAAATGGTTCGCGGCGTATATTTTAAAGTATATATATACGCTTTACTAAATAAATAAAATAAGTAAAAAGAAATAATAAAAAAGTTAAAATTAAAATAAGTAATCTTTTATAACTAGTATAAAATAATAACGGTACTTACGTAACTTTTAGTATAATACTATATAATAATATACCTAACCTAACCTAAAATTAGTATATAATTATAGTAGCTGTTACTAAAAAACTAAAAATTTAACTAAAGTATAGATAATAAGGCAGAACGCTTTACAGATTAGATAAAAAGCTAGTATTACTAGTATTTTTAAATACTTACTAAATACTTAAGGTATAAAATAATATATAATAACGGTTCTAGGGAGTCTATTATAAAAACTAATAACTTATAGGGCTTTCGTAAACGAATAAAGACTTTATATAAAGGTAGTAAAATAACTTAAAGACTTTATATAAGGGTAGGCTAAATAACTTTAAATATATTATAGAGTTGCGGGTATATAATATTATAGGAGCGTAGTAGGTACGTAAGGCCTAAATACTAAGAGATTCTTTAAATTAGGCTATAAGGACTATAAGGACTATAAGGACTATAAGGACTATAAGAACTATAAAAAGATAATAGCTAATAGGTCTAGGGTAATAAAAATAAATAGCTTAATATATAACTAAATAAAATAAAATATTCTGTGTTAATTATTTTATTATAACTTTAAAACCTCTAGGTCTCTATTAAGACCGGCCTTATAGCTTAATAAATAGTAGTAGGAAACTTTTTTAAAGTAATAGTAATTATAACAGAAGAATTATTTACTTTTAAAAGTAAATTAACTTTATATTCGAGTTTTAAAAGAGTTAGAGCTATTTTAAGAGAATAGGAGTTTAAGTTTATAAAATTAAAAGATATTATAATGTACTATAATATTAATAATACATTACGTAAGCAGTAATTATATAAGGCTTAGTAAAACTTTTATAATTAATATAATTTTATTATTAGATTACTAATCTATACTAAAAATCCAGTTACGTGACCTATACTAGGCCTAAAATAGTATAGTTAAAAGTTTAGTAAAATATATTTACTAACTAAATAGTTATAGGAACCTAAAAAAGAAATTAATAAAATTATTATATTTATATAGTTTTAATTTATTACTTATACTAGCTAAGCTATATTTAAAATTGTTATAAAAATTTTCTTAACTTTCTTTTTACAACTGTATAATTTCCGTATTTTTAGGCTTAGTAGTTAATTTTATATTAATTTTTTAAAAAAGAGAACTTTTTAAATTTAGGTTTTTTAATATTACCCACTGTATAACTATATTTAAAAATAACTAGAATATTTTATAAAAAAGCTAAAAATCCGCTATTTAGAAGTATTACTAAATAATAAAAAATACTAAAGCTACTATAACTATACTACTATATTAAGTAATTAATAAATAAGGATAAGTTACTTACTATTAATAAAAACGCTAAGTATAAAGGCATATATATACTCTTTTTTTTTAAACCCCCTTTTAGTCGCCCCGAGCTACTATAGCTACACTATTTATTTAATTAATATATATTATAGGTGTAAAGGTGCCCCTCGCTTAAGTGTAAGCGCTAAGACAGGTACGCCCGCGCTAGTAAAACTAGCGTTTTAGTATATACCTTTATCTTACTCTAAAGTACCTAGTAAACTTTCTATATATAAATTTTTATTAAATATTAATATTTAATATCTACTTTTTAAGCTTTTATAATATAATTTACGTGTCCCTCTATACCTATAAATAAAGTATTTATAAAATAACGCTTTACGTAATAAACTATATAAAGGCTAAACTCTATAGATCTATATTTTATTAATTATATAGTTATAGTAAACTAATTTTTTATACTATATAAAATACTTATTAGTATAAATAAAATAGCGAAATTTTACGTAAAGACTCTACCTAAATAGACTAATAATAGCGCTATTTAAAAATTAGTTAATAATAACGCTATTTAGAAAACGCCTAGTAATAGTACTATTTAAAAAATAATTAGTAATAGCGCTATTTAAAAATTAGCTAGTAATAGTACTATTTAAAGACTGCCTAGTAATAGTATTACTAAAAAGTATAATATATAAAAGTTAACTTAGTATACGCTGGCTAATAATATATTATATTATTATTTAAATAAATTACTTTTACTATTACTGCTACGATTACCTAAAATAATAAAAAAAAAATTTTTAAACTTAAAATTAGTAAATTTTACGAGAGTATAATTACTAAATTACTAAATATTTTTTATAAACTTAGTAAATAGTTTATAAATAGTTTTTTTACTAAAAAGATTAAAAAAAATCTAATAGTAAATATAGGCGAAGGACTTTTAAAAATTAATTATTATAAAAGTAGTTTTAGCGTCTCCTACCCTATTCTGCTAAATATTAGTAATAATAATAATAATAATCTTAATATAATAACTATTACCGATCGACCTATAATAGATTAATAATTATAATATAACTTTATAATTAACAATAGAGTATTTATTAGGTAAGCTAAAATTATAGAAGCTAATATTTTAGTATTTATTAAAACGACTATTATAACTAATAAAGAGTACCCTAAAGAGAAATTTAAATATAAATATCTTATTCTAGTACGTACCCTATCTAATAAATAATTTATAAAGAAGTATATTATTACTACTATTTTCTTTACTAATAACTTTTAAGTAAGTATTATAAAATACCTAAAAGATTAGTTTACTACTATTTAAAAATATTTTTACTATTAGAGTATATTATATAAATACTTAGACGCGGCCGAGTAGATAATTAAACTTATAAAATAATTAAAAGTAAAGGCGTAGAAACTATAATATACTATTAAAATAAATATAGTATAACTAAAGCTGTAAATTTAGTAATAAATATAAAATTTTAATAGTATCTTTTAATTAGTTATTTATATTTATTAGGAGCGTAATAATATAAAAAATAACGTGCGTATTTTATAAAAAGAATTAAATACTAAATAGCAGCGTTAACTAACTACTAATAAGGCTCTTAATAAGGCGATCTAACGTAGTAATAAATATAAGTAATACTTTATTATAGTAATTTAAGAAGCGCGTAAATTATAAAATAAACTAAAATATTTAAAGATATTAGTAAAAGCTCTTAATAGTATTATAGCTAATAATAAATTTTTTAAAAAAGATAAAAAGTATATAAAAATAATAAAAATAAAAAACAGAAAATAGTATTATATAAATTATTATAAACTATTACGTCCTTAGACTAGTCTAATAATAATAATAGTAACAGCTCTAGTAGCTGTAATAATTTTTATTATTATAGTAACGTAGAGTTAATATTATTTAATAAAACTTATTTTATATTTTATAAAAACTAATAGCAACGCGGCGGTACGCTAGTATTAGTAGTTAGTACTACTATCTTTAAAAAAAAACGTTATTTAAATAATAGATAAAAGAATATTAATAAGTTTAATTGTATCGCCGATAAGAATTTAAATATATAAATTAAAAATACAGAAACAAAGTTCTAGTAATTATATAAACTCTGTTTTAATAAGTAGTCTAAAATTAAATATTTGTATAAAGTATATAAAAATTATATACTTATTTGTATCTATAACTATACTATTATAATATTAAATAACCTATATTAGAATACATAAGAACTATATAATAATCTATAAAAAGTATTTAGTTTAATTAATTAATAACTTACTATATTTATAGAATTTAACTTTAGTAAATTATAGTAACGTAATAATAAACTCTTTAATAAATAGTTAGTATATTTTAAAAATAAGGCGACGTAAGTATATATAGAATCTATTTTAATAAATTTTAAAACTATAACTAATTTTAATTTATATTTAAAAGCCGCTATAATAAGCACAGCCCCGGCTAATAAAATTTAAATATAATTTATTTAGTAACTATTTTAATATAAAACTCTTAAGGACGTTACTTATAGAAAGCCTAAAAAGAAAAATAGTAAAAATAATAAAAATAATAAAAAATTTACGCAGGCTAGTACTTTAATTAGTAAACAGTTTAATTTTAGTAATAGACGTAATTTTACTTTTAACTTAAACTATTATCTATTAAGAACATTCCGTATAGTCTAAGCTAAAAAAGTATATATTTATTATCTAAGACCCAGCTATATATCTAATTAAAATTAGTTTAACTTTTATAAAAAAAGTCTTATAGTCCCGGTACTAGCCGAATAGTTTTAAATAATTAATACTTAAGACACTAATACTAACAACGCCTATAATAATAATATAAAGCGTTAGAAAAAAGTATAATTTTTAAAAATAGTTACTCTTAGAGATTTTTACTTATATATAAAAAGGAAATCTTTAACACCTTTTAGTATTATTTTATAGTAGAGTAGTACGTATTAGTAAGCTAATTAAGTCTATAATTATTTTTTATTTTATTAAGTAATAGTTACTGTACAGCTTATAGTTTATAAAAATAACTTATTACTACTATAGTATACGGCGCGATAGATTATCTATTTAATTATAATAAAAATCTATTAAATAACCTACCCTATAGCGCTTAGATAAAACTTAAGGTATAAGTTAATATACTTAATAGAACGTTAGTTATTATATATATTTTTTTAAATAGTAGCTATACTAAATAGGTTATTAATACTAAGTTTATATATATTTTTAAACTTTAGACAATTATAGCATAGAGTCTTATTATTTTAAAACTTACTAACGGTAACGTCGTAGATAAAATAATATATATAGCTAAAATATATATAGTAATTAAAAGATATATTAGTAAAAACTAGTACTAAATTATAAATATTATTAGCTATAACGTAATAGTTACATAATTATAGCTTAAGGCTTATAACTCTTTATATAAGTAAAGTAAAAAAATAATAATATTTAAATTAAACTATTACTACGGTAACTATTTATACTAGTTTTTACTTATTAAAGTAACGTATAACTAGTATAATAATAGTTATACTAAAATAATTAAATTAAAAAATAAGAGCGGCGTTAATATAGCAATTATTTTAGTTAAAACTACTATAAAAATAGCTTATCGCGACTTAAATCTGTAGTCTAGATAATACTAGAAGATAAGGTACGTTTTAAAATAAATAATAACGTAAATAACGTATAACGTATTTATATAATTTTTATAAAAACTAAATAAATTGCCGTCGTAGCTACGTAAGCTAATTTTAATAAGTTTTATTTAAGACTAGATTAACTATACCCTATAATTAATAAAATTAAATAAAAATTACTAAAATAATTTTACTATATTACTAATTTATAAAATTTTAAAAAAACTACTAAACTGTTCCCGCGTTAGCCGGGTATTAACTATAAAATATATTTAAAAAAAAAAGGTAGCTATCCGACTGTGTAATACTATTTTAGAGTATTATATAAGAAAACTAAAATAATTAAAACTTATATATAGACTAAGATAGTAAATAAATATATTTATAAAACTAATTTTTTATTTACTGTTCTGCTATTAGTTATTAAGAAGTCTAAAGGGGGTATTTATATATATTTGTATATTAATCGAACAAAAGGGTGTAGCTGTAGTGGCTGTGTAGGCGACTAAAAGGGGTTTCAAAAAAAGGGGGTATTTATATATATATTAACTATTACCGCCTTAATAAAATTATAATTAAAAATTATAATACTTTATTAAAGTTAAAAGAGATACTTATCTATATAAATAATGCGTATATTTTTTCTAAGTTTAATATTATCGCGGTATTTAATAAAATCTAAATTAAAAAAAGTAATAAGTATAAGACTACTTTCCTTACGCAGTTTAGTTTATTTAAATATATAATTATACCTTTTAAACTATATAATGCCCTAGGCATTTTTTTATATTATATTAATTAGCTATTATATAATTACTTAGACAACTTTTACTTCGTGTACTTAAATAACGTTATTATCTTTAGTAAAAATAATAAAGATTATAAATAGTACTATCTTTAGGTATTATATAAACTTTATAAAGCTAGACTGTATATTAATATTAATAAATATAAATTCTTTATTTAATATATTAGTTATCTTAGTATAATCCTGTTAGTAAATAGGTTAGAAATAGATCTAGTTAAGGTTAAAGCTATTATAGAGTAGTAGCGACCTAAAATAGTTAAAAATATTTAAGTATTTATTAAATTTATAAACTTTTACTAATAATTTATATACTGTTTCTCTTAAATTGTAAAACTACTAATTAAGTTAATATATAATACTATAAGAAAAATTATACTAATACTTACTACTAAAAAGGCCTTTAAATAGCTTAAACGCGCCTTTATTAATACTCTAATACTTATTTACTTTAACCCTAACACGCGTATAATTATAGAAATAAATATATTTAACTAAATTATTATTAGTATACTATTATAGTATAATAAAAACAGTATTTTATAATTTATTACTTTCTTTTTTATAAAGATAAAGCCGGCCGAGTTTAACTACTCTATTTATAATAAAAAACTTATAGCGATTGTCTACGTTTTTAAAAAAAAATAGTAACTTAAACTTACTAGTATACTTAACTTTATAAAGGTGTTCTCTAATTATAAAGTTTTAGAATACTTTATAATAACTAAATAGTTAAATCGCCAGTAAGTCTAATAGGCTAAATTTTTATTAAAATTTAACTTTATAATTAAATATAAGTCTAGTAAAAAAAGTATAAAGTCTAATATATTAATATAATAAACTAAATATATTTCTATAAATATATATAATAATTAAATATAGTACTAACAGTAGGTATTATTATTTTTTAAATATTTTAAACTACCCACGTACGCTGTATATAATAGCAACTTTTAATCCGCTATATATTTAGCTAAAATTTTAATAGATATAATAGGACTAAATACTATAAACTTATTTTAATAGATTTATAAAATTAGTAAGGAGCTATTTATTTCTAATAGTTAAGATAAAAATACTATATTAAAATTTTATAATAGTTATAAGGATACTAATAATATAAATCTATTAGAATTACTTAAAGTAGTTAGTCTCTATAATAATATTATTAAAGTTATAGTTAATACTATAGAGAGCGGTGTATACTGTATACCTTATTAATTTTATTATAAGTAAAATATTTATATTAAATTACAAGACTGCCGTCTTAATAATAATTTATTATATATTAATAATAAGATTTTTATTTTATATAATAAAGAGCTCTATATACGTATTATACGACTGTATTATAATAACTACGCTATTAAATATAATAATAAGTATAAAATATATACGTAATTATTGTAATACTATTACTAGCTATACTATATAGATAGCGTTATATAATATATACGTAACTATTTTCCTTATACTAAAGTAAAATTAAAATATAAAAATAAGTATAATTTATTATACCCTCTATTTATACTAGATACGTATTAACTAAGCGTATTTTTTAATTTTATTACGCTATTACTTAAAAGCTACTATAATAGTTATAATTATAGATATATTATAGTTTTAATTAACTAATTATCTAAAAAGAAAAAGTTTATACTATTAATATCCCTTAACGCTAAAACTTATATTTAAGCTTTTATTAAGTATATTTAGTGTAAAGAGAGTTACTTATTAAAGTTTATAACTAATTATAGTACGTAATTTACGTTTTAGTTTTAAAAATAACTATATAAAAGAGTTAGTATAACGCTAAAGTTATTTACGGCCTTTTACCTAGAAATAGATAGATAAATAGAAATTACTAATTAAGTATAAAAAGCCTATTTACGCTACTTTATTAATTATAAGTAAAATAACTAAATAGAATTATTATCTATTATAGAGCTTAAAGTAAATAGTAGCCTTATATTAATAAATATAATACTATTTAAAACTATAAAGGAATACTTACTATATATAGATAGTAAACCTCTTAGCGTACTACTAAAGAGATAAAAAATAATACATAATATATAAGTTATAAATAAACTTTTTATATGCGTAGAGTATATAAAATAATAACTATATTTAGTACTAATATAGGTATAGGTAAAGATAAAAAAATATATTAATAACTAATAACTGCTAGTCCTAAAGATTTACGTAGGTAATTAAATTATACTTAATATATATAATATCTATACACGTTGCTCTAAAGAACTAAAAAATAAAAAATTTAAACTATTTAAAGTTATAAACGTTTATAAAAGGTAACTAGATAACTACTATAGTATAAACTAGACTTTTAAGTTTAATTTTACTAGTTATACTACGCTTAAAGACGTCTATCTATAGTTTTACTTATAATTATTTTACTTATAGAATATAATACTACTGCTAGAGCAGCGGTAAAAGCTATAAGAGCTAATTATTATAGAAGAAGACCTGCCAGTTTATAATATTAAAGTAATACTAAACTATAAGATTAATAAATATATAATTAACCCTAATACGAGCTATAAAGGTCTATTAAAGTTTTTTATTAAATAAAAAGACTTTAATAACTTTAACTAGTAATTTTATTTTAATATTATAGGCTATTAAGAATATTTTATAGAGTACTATCAGCGTTACCTATAAATACCCTAATAATTAAGTATATTTTTTTTAGAGACTTATAATATATAAATAGCTATTACTTAGCTTATAATAAATAAATAATTAACTGATAATAAATAATAGTAAAAGGCTAGAAATAATCTAGCAGATAATTAATAGATAATAAAGTATAATTAGTAAATAAGTAGTATAATAGGATTATAAAAATAATATAATTTAGTATAAAAGACTCTCTTAGTACTACTAGTAGTAAATAAAAAAAATTATACCTACCTATTATACTCTATAACTCTAATAGTTATATTATAAATAAAAATAGCTTTATAACTTATTATTTAAATAGTTATATGTTTTACCGCTCTAATAGGAATATTTTATTTTTATAAGTATTTAACTCCGCCCTATTATATAAAGGTTAAAGATATAGGCCTAATTATAAAGTTTTAAAAATAAAGCTTTTTAGAGGGGGGGATAGTATTATAAGTATAAAGGTGCCCTTTACTTAAGTATAAATACTAAAACGGATATGCCTATACTAATAAAACTAGCGTTTTAATATATACCTTTATTTTACTTTAAAATACCTAGTAAGCTCCCTATACGTAGATTTTTATTAAATATTAATATTTAATATTTACTTTTTAAGTCTTAGTAACAATATATAAATATAATAATAACGCTAATACTAATAACTATAGGGTATTAGAGTAAAGAGATAGTATAGTTTTTTAATAAATAATTTAGTATATTAGAAGCTATAGTTTATAATATATAAAAAATATATAGTTTTAATTAGAGTAACGTAAAGTAAAAGTAACTAATATATAAAAAAGCGCTATAGCTTAATGCTATAAAGGATATCTAAAGGTAAGTAAAAAAGAATTTTTAAAGAGAGGACAATAGATATCTAGTATAAGAAAAGCCACAGTGTGGCTAGTAGCTTACGCCTTTATTATCTCCCTTTTACACGCCTCCTTGTACCCGTGTATATAGTAAAAGCACACACATCCTTATACTATTATTTTACTTTTAGGCTAGCCTACATCCTTTTTAACTTACTTTTAACAATTAATAATAATAGTATAAGAAAATATAGATAAATAATTTAATATAAGTAAATAAAATAAAATATTTTATATGAATTATCTTATTATAACTCTAAAATCTCTAGGTCTCTATTAAGACCGGTTATACTTAGCTTAATATATTATACCTATTTTATAGGATATTTATTAGAGTAATAATAAATATATTTTTATATATACGCTCTTATATTTGTATAGGTAATAGTTAGGCCTATAGTTTATATATAACTCGATATATATTATCCTGTAAACACCAAATGAAGGTTAGTAGAGGAAGAATATGAGGTTGCATTTCGCCATTCCTGTACTGATAGCAATCGATTTAAATTTGATTTTGAACATCCTAAAATCGCCTCTTGGTACATGTTACTGTACTTCATCTGCCGGCATACGCAGAGCTGGGATTCAATCTGTTAATCTGTTTCTCCGGTTCCAGGAAGCGCCAAACCTCAGTAATCATATTTCCCTCTCGCCGTACTTCTGTCAGTTGCGCCGCTGGCCTTGCTCTCTCTGCCCTGGGCACACTTCTGGAACGCGATCCGTCTTGCGGGGACTGATTATCAACTGATGGATATGGAACAGTCGCGTGGAAATCAAAAACCTTGGTTTAGTGACGGAAGAGCTAGGCGGTGTGCATCATCCATGTATGAACGCCGCAAGCGTGAGTTCTGCTGGGGAGGCTGATTGCGCTCCAGACCCGGTTCGCGTGCATAGCCTCCTCTGGACGGCCTTCCCGGTGGAGCTGGGGAACGATCAAATGACGACGGACGCCCCTGGGAAGAAGAGACGTCGAGCGAAAATCCACCACGCGGCACGGTACGCGAAATGTTGTGATGTGTGTATTGCGAAGAAGGGTTGAACCTGGGTGCAAAACCATCTCGCGGCATGGAGCGCGACTTATACCCGCGGTGCTTCTCCGGATTTCCGGACGACAAGCCGCCTCGGGGCATTGTGCTGTACGATCTTAAAGGCTGCAAGCTGTTATTGTTCGCAAAACGAGAATCTGCGGCGTCGAAATGCCGTTGGTTATGAGGAGGCGGACCGTTCCTTCTCCAAGAGTGGTACGGCCGAGGCTGCTGAGGCTGAGCGATCGAAGACTATTGCTCCTTCTTGCGCATAGCTTGGAGCAAAGGTCAGCTTGAACCGTAATGCGCATGGGGAATGCATTTTGGGAACCTCACCTTTCGGTACCTTTGGCGCACCGGCTTTGTGCAGTTCAGTATATCCCTCTTTAAGTATTTCCTTTCTGCTCTCGAAGGGAACTATTTTAGGAGGATGCTCCTCGTCGATGAGCGCAGTGTTCTCTCTCAGGGCAACGGCCCCATCGTACAGGATCACGACTTGCTGTTGGAGCTGAGCAACCTGTTGTGCAATTTTGGATTCCCTCGTATCCTGTGGAATAGCTGCGATCGTCTGATCATAATCCGAGGAATTGCCTTGGAACTCATCCAGCTCATCTCCTCTTCAATTCCTGAAGTAGCTTCAACCGATGATGGCTCCTTAACATCCCCCGCGGGTACTTCAACTTCCTCTTCGTGCCGCTCCACCGGACGCTCACTCAACGGCAACACCCAACCCCCCTACTCGCCTCTGCCCGCCTCCTCCCCGGCTTAAACCGCGCAACGGACCGTTCCGCTCCACCAACCTCCTCCTCATCCAACCCTCCTCGCTCCGTGCTCCGTATCGTTACCCGAAATCTCGGATCAGCAGCCAAACTAGGAAACGCCGTCCTCCCATCTCCATGCAGTGCACTCCCAGCATGCCTCCAGCGAGGTTTCACACACACGCCCTCGACCCCTTCCAGAAACCGCTCCTTCGCTGGAAGGAAGCACAGCCGGCACCTTGGGACGCTTTCCCTTCTCCTCCGCCTCAACACCACGCTTCGCTTCTGCCTCGGGAGTCGCCTGCACGAATGCTTTCTCCCTGAGCGCACCGTGCAGACTGCGGAGCTTGGTCTTGCGTTTCGGCGAGGGTGCGGTGACGGTGGGCGTCGAGGTGGTGGTGGGCATGGAAAAGCGGGAGATGGGGCGGGGATCGAGTGGGGGAGGGGTGTAGTGGCGATCTTAGTAGATGTGGTTGCGTGGTTGGTGAGGGAGGTGGCGCTGTTACAGGGGGAGGTTTGCGCTTGGGATGACAAGGGGGAGTGGTTTAGGGCGGAGTGATGCTAAATGGGGGAGGCGTGGACGGAGCGGAATGGATGGAAGGAGTTTATGTAGCGTGGAGAGCGAGGGATAAAAATGGATTGACAAGGCACATGGACAGTATAAACTGAGGGGACTGAAAGCGGGTGATGGGTGAGAGAACAGGTATCAACCTATGCGCATCCTTCCATGTGAGTCTTCGCTACCGCACAGCGCAGCGAAAGCCCACACGTACCCGTTCAGCAAGCCTGACTCGACACCCACATGCGACGCACATGGCCGCCGTACTCCCGAACCGACGTTCTGCATCCAATGGGCCGGCGCCCATTATCCCACGCTACCTCTTCGCGATATCCTCGACCGTATTTGTCAAGTTTGAACCCGTCTGCCCGAACTTCCCCACCGTCGAACCCACACTCCCGACATTGTTGGCCGCCGTGGACTCTAGGTTCCCGGTCGTAGAGCCCACCTTTCCCACCGTGCTGCCGGCCTTGCCCCCTAACTTACCCGCCGATGCTCGTGCATTGTGAGCCGTGTTGCCTGCACCGGATCCTACCTGCCCAGCCGTGACTCCAGCCTTGCCTACCGTAGAACCCAGCTGGCCAGCGGTTCGCCCTAGCTTTCCAACTGTGCTTCCAGCCCTGCCTCCTAACTGATCCGCTGTCTTGCCGACTTTGCCTACCGTGCTGCCCGCCGAAGCGCCCAACTGGCCGGCCGTCGAGCTAATGTTGCCGACAGTATTGCCAACCGCACCACCGAGCTGGCCTGCCGTCTGGCCCAACTTGGCTGCAGTTTGGCCCACCTTGCCAACGGTCTTGCCAGTGGCGGCGCCCACTTTGCCTACCGCAGAGCCTACCGTGCCCAAACCTTTGCCTATGTTTACGAAGGCGTCATCTGCGGCGCTGGCGACGTGTTAGCGACGAAGATTCAGAGCCATTACAAATTATGTCTGCGTGTGACGGTTACGTTGAAAGGGGGTGGAAGTTGTTGAGGCTCATGCAGACCGCACACACGGCACCCGAAGACGCAAGGGCGGAATTAACATTCTTTGATTGATTGAATTACCCAAAATGCGTCAGTCAAGGTCACAGCGCTAACGCCTAAACGCTTGAAGGGACCCCCAAGTCACACAGGGCCACGTAGGAAAAGCCGATGTGGGCGGTGTAGATGGGAGTGATGGCGATGCTTCGCCCCATTTGTTCCCGCAGCTCGTGTCTGGACAGCAATCATGCACTACTCCCTGTTAATGACTAGAGTAAGATGGTTGCAAGGCAGGTGGGAGCGGTAGGGCGGGGAGAGGGAGTCGACGTACAACAACGACAGGGTCAGGTCGCCGCGAATGGACGCCTTGAGCTCAATCTCGACGTCGAGGTTGGCATCGAGCTTCAGCTTCAGGCCGTCGCTGTCGTCGAGCGCGCTCTGCTGCTTGTCGGCGGGCATGCGGTAGGGCTGGTTGGGGTCGGTGCCGCGCATGGGGATCTCGCCGCGCATGGCTCGAGCGTGGGTGACGGGCCCGTCCATCGAGGTGCTGTCCGGGCCGATGCGCTCGAACATGCCCATCTGGTCGAGCTCGCCGCTGGCGTCGGCCTCCTCGAGGGCCTCGAGCGACGTCGTCTTCATGTACTTGCCCTCGTCCATGGCCTTCTGGAGGCGCTGGCGGCGGGCGCGGCGGGACGAGGACCGCGACCGCGCCGTCTGCTCGCCCGCCTCGCGCTTGGCCTGCTTCTTGGCGTTGAGGGCCTTTTGCTGCTGCATCGTCGTCCGCTCGTGCGGCTGGTCGTCGTAGTTGTCCTCGGCCATGGTGTCGTCCTTGGGCTGGGTGGGTTTGTCGAGAGTCGCACGCAGGACGAGCAAGAGAGGCACGCCCGCGCCGCCAAAACAAGATTGCGCGATGGCCTACGTCATCGTCGGGACGGCGCCCATGCAGGCCCCGTGTTCCAGCAATGATGAGCGTGCACGAGAGTTGGCACACGACACGGCATCCCCAAAGAAGCAGGCATAGCAGCGTGCGCAACGGCAGCAGAGGCAGACCAAATAGTACGGATTGACATTGTATGCGAGCTAACTACACTACGAGCGCCAGGTCCAAAACGCCGTCAAGCCCCCGCGTACCATCCAAAACATTCAGTTGCTGCTCCAGGTTAGCCATTGCTCACGGACAGGGTCGTCGCCGATAAAACATACAGCAAACCAAGCGTGAGGTCGCCGTGGATCTTCGCCTTGAGCTGGATCTCAATGTCCAGATTGAGCTCCAGACGCAGTCGGAGCTGCTCGCCCTTGTCGTCCTTGTCGTCTTCGTTGCCACCACCAGTCAGCCCTCCGAGAGCCTGCCCCGCCGTGTTGCCAACCTGGTTGACGGCGTTGCCGGCCGTGTTCTGCACCATGTCGGTTGCGCCGCCGACAACTTCTCCGCCGGGGACGTTCTCGCTGATGCCTTCCAGCGGCCCACGCCTGCCGCCTTGCTGCTTCTTCTGCCGCTGGCGGTTGCGCCGCCCACCGGACGCAGAAACATCGGAGCGCGCAACAGACTCCGAGTCCGACTCAACGGCTCCGCGTCGACCACGGCCACGAGACTGGCGGCGCCTTGATTGAGCCTTCTGCGGTTGGCGTTCGGGCTCGGAATCGTCGCCATCGCCGTTGGTCGTCGTCTCTTTTCGTCCTGCGTCCTCTTGCTCAGCCTCTCCTTCAGCATCGCTATCGGGGGCGGGAGTGGCTTCAGGAGTGGGCTGTTGCTGCTGTGCCTTCTTGTTGCCCAGCTTCTTCGGTGCCTTTTTCTCGGTTTTCTTACTCGAGCTCTCCGCTTGCCCAGATCCTCCCAGGGATGCGTTGGCATTGGCCTGGCCCTCCCCGCCGACCGCGTTCTTGGTTTCCTCGACCGTGTCCGCCATGCTATGTGTGCTTCAGGTGATGATGGAAGTAATCAAGTGCAAATGTTGTAAGCGACCGAGATAACTTGGGAGCAGCAAGGCAAGAGCGGCACAAACTGTTAAGAAACAAGTCGCAGAGAACAGGAACCGGTTTGAATGGGAGGTACACCACAACCCATGCTCACACGAGCCACCCTCCCATGCACGCTGACGCAACAAGTGGCACGCTCCATCTCCACGCCAATCCTGCGAGGCGTCGCCGAAACTTGCCCTCATCCCTGCTCGAGATCGCCCGTCTCGGGGAACATGGCTGGCTCACTTGGCATAGCATCCTATGTGGAACGTCGCCGTCGCCCTCACCAAACTCCACCGGGCATCTTTTGTGTATCTGTTCGGTGCGCCCTGTTGCTGTAATTAACGCCTGTTTACTTGTGCTGGTTGTCGCCTGATCTGTTCAGGTCATGAACGACGATAGGGAGAAAGTAGAGCGTCGCCACGATGGATCTGTGATCGAGATGACCAGGATGGCTCGGAACTAGAATCCGCAAATCGTTACCTCACCCGCTGGCGCATCCATTAGGACAATTGCATGGGAATGATGTTGCAAATATGCAACACCTTCATCAAGCGGCATATGCACGTAGGACTCTACTTGCGAAATAGGTAGACCAGAGAATCAGCAGCACAAGCCTTTTGTTCGGAGCAATGTCTCTCCCCTGCTCCGAATCGCTTGGTTACCCCTCCAAGGCAGCGGAGCGTCGATATACTCAAGCAAATGTTCTAAACTCCAACGGCTAAAGGACGGCATGGCAACCCTAGAGGCCCAGGATGCTGCGATGAAAGAGCGGATCGTCAACCATATGAACAAAGATCATGCCGACTCGGTGAGCTGCACGGCTGGCAGCAATGCGCTGCGATTGACGCTTGCAGGTCCGCCGATATCTCGAAGCCTTCAGACAGAAATCCTTCTACCAAGTTCGCAATGCGCGCTTGACAGATGTCACGCTAGTCGACATGAAGTTCAACTGTGGCGACGACCAAGTCGTCATCCCTTTCAATCCACCCATCAAGACCCTCAAGGAAGCACGCGAGCGCCTCGTGCAACTGGACAAGGACGCCCTCAAGGCGTTGGGCCGCAGCGACATCACCATCACCAAGTACATCCCACCATGGGCACCGGGGCTACACTTCGTACATTTGCTCAATTTCACGGCGTGCCTGCTCACTTGGATCGCCTTCTCTCGCAAGGCAAACTTCCAGGCTGGATCATATCTGTATGACCACCTACTATCCGGTTTCCCACGGTTCAGCGAGTTTTGCTTAGCCATACAACCGATTCTTCTGCTGCTCATGTTCGCTATACATGCGACTGAGGCAGTCTTCATGGTGGGGAAGCTCAACAGGCACGGGGTCACGCCTTTCGACGGCATATGGTGGGTTTGGGTGGGAAGCGCTTTCAATGAGGGCTGGACGAGCTTCCATCGAGCGAACGCTCTCATCGAGGAGAGGCAGAAGGAGAAGGAAGCAAAGAAGCATTAACTTTACACCCATAGGTGAAGTGATTCTTCACGCCGTACATCAAGCAGCAGTTCACATTCTTATTTGTTGGAATAACATGTCTGTGTGTAAAAGGCGCAGGACATGGCAGCTCGCATACGCCCATCGGTGGGGTACGAAACCCGCGCCAAAAAACGAAGATAACAAACCATAAAGACGCAACAATGCGTATTCTCCAGTCGGCACCTCCCCGTTCTCCACGGTATTACTGGTTAGATAACAGCGAGAGTTCTCCCAATGCCGACGCGTCAGTCGCCGGATATCAGCCAGACACTGGAGAAATGTGTCACCGCCGCGTCTACAAATAGTGCTTGGGCTGCACCGGAACAGATTGATACCCTTGGGCGGGAGTCACCATGTTGCAACGTATTCCTCGTGCTTGCCAGAATCCATTGCCTCGCAGAAATTGAGCTGAGCTAATACACGGATTGGATTGAAAACAAGACTACGCATTACTCGTGCTTATTTTGCCATCTTGTGCTAGTTGTTCCGCCCTTCGCTTCTTCGCCTTGGCCTCCATCTCGATAGCATGAAGCTCATTCTCCTCACTTGGAAACAATCCACCCGGGAAGAATGTTCCCACCAGCGCCCTTCCAACTGTCGGACATGCTCGTTCCGCCTCGATAAGCGTCGCACTCACCTTCGGGCTGCCAACCACGTTCGTGAACACAAGGGGAAGCCCTAGGGCTTCAGGCTTCCTACTCCAGCCAGCCACAAACATATTCTGTAACATACCAATCCCTCCAACCGCTATGAGATACCATAGTTGATCAGTGAGTGCGGCGCTTGTGATCAGAAGCACGACCCAGAGGACCCCTAGCGCAACCATGGTCAGTCGTGTTAACACCGAGATGGCGGGAGAGTCGAGATTGTCAAAGCCAGTGCATAGGTCCTCCATGTTCAGACCACACCCGTCGCACTCAATGACAATGGCATGCTGTGCGCCGTTTCCCCTTGTCATGATATACATCTTCTTCTTGCCCGGCTCAATTTGTCGACAGGCCCATTTCTCCCGCGACCACTGCGGCAGAGACCCTGTGAGAAAGCACAGCGCTATGGCCGAGGCCGTGACCAGGAAGATTCCATAGTTTCCATAGAGCCCGAACGGTATAGCCGAGATGCAGAGCTGTAGGAACGCGACCACGACGCCCGACCAGAACAGGACATCTGCACCAGGTTTCTGGATCCGGTCCTGCTTCGTCTTGTCGAACCTCCAGAAACTCACTACGAGACCAGCATGCGCCGGTTGTGCCACCGCTGAAGGGTTTTTGCCGTGCCGCTGGGCTTGCTCTTTATCGTACTGCCACTTCGCGTTCCTAATGTCGATGACTTTCTGTTTGACCGCGTCGCCCATCCAATATTCAAAGTCGCGCATTGCTCGTCCAATGACCCAGGAATTATTGCCACGAGACATACCGTTGGACGCGTTAATCACGGTACAGGCGGTATCGGCCGGTGGCATGAGTTTGAAGTCGCCCACGGCAGAGTTCACTGCAGATGTTGCGTATGATACCCAACCTATATCACAGTGTTAGAGGTGTTACTAACCAGTAGAGAACACCTACCGAAAGAGAAGGCCACTGGCGTGATACGACCCCCAGCTAGTTGCGCAAGCGCTCTCGACACAATGTCACCGCCTAGAAGCAGCAAGATTGTGAAAGCATAGTTGCCCGGGCTCGTCCATTGCGCTTTGAAATTCGCCGATGCGACATGTGTGTCAAAATTTCTTCTCGCCTCAAGGAAAGACGGATAGACTGGTGCCATGATGTACACGAGGCTTCAATGTTATCGTAAACTCTGAACGAGCAGGTTTATGCATAAATCCTAGAAAACCATCGGCCTCATTCGAGCTCAGCTTGGTGCTGGCAAGCCACATACCAAGAGCACGATGATATAAAAAACGACTGGGTTGCCCTACACCACGTCGGAAATTCCTGCTGTAAAGGATCTCTTACACGAGGATCTTTCAGCTCCGTTGTGGACTTTTACGCGACGAAAGCGGCATGCAAACCCGTCGATTATTCCGGAGGGGGCGAGGGAGCACTTTGAGCTTGCAGGGCTCGCGCATCCGAATAGGAAGAAATAGGCGAACTTACATCCCAGAGTCGCTAACCGTCCATTCTCTTCCCATGGTGATCGCCGTTCAGGTCAACTCTAATCTCCATTAGCCAATACTTGCACTTAACTTGGCCAGTACTCAGAAACGCCAGCTCAGCTTCGGTGCAGCCGTTCTGCAACCCTCTTCCATTCCTATGCATCTACGGCGACTTTCGGAAGGTGTTTCATGTATGGAAGGTATCAATTTTCTTCGTGGCTGGCTGAGCCTGGCTTGTCCGAAAGATGCGCCATGAATGCTCAATTCATGAAGCATGATTAGAAGCTTTTCCTCCATTGCTATCTCCTTCATCTCTTCATATACGACAGGCTGCTTCAAAGCTTGGCTGGACTGTTTACGCAGCTTTAAGTTCAATCATGGATCACCTCGTGCTTCCGGAAGGCTCAAAGCCATGGTTTAAGTTGGCATACGACGCACCGGAATCGGGCCACTATGAGAATATTCCCGTGAAAGGCTTTGACTACTTCCACTTCTACAGACGAGTAGGATGGACTTACGAAGAGGCATGGACACAGCCCAAAGCAGCAGAGGATCTAATGGGCGGAATCGAAGAGGGCGCAGAAGAAAAGCATCGCGAACCATGGGAAGTAGATACCTTCTTCCAGACGTGGCTTTTCTTCGGCTTGCTCATCGAGGTCTTCCATACGAGCGGCATAGACGTCAAGACTACTGATTTTCTCGTCCCGGTTACTCGCAAGGTTATTCACAAGCCCCAGACGGCTCGTCTGATCACGACGGGTAAGCTACCAGAGCTGATTCGACAATGGAGGGAGAGACACCAAGCCTCCAGGGACGAAACCGTGTTTGACAAGGCCCTCGTGTTCATTGACCATGTCGGAAAGATCATCGACTACCATTGCGCAGGCGGCAAAGACCACCGCTCTATCCACCAATACGGCAAAGTCCTGTGGCCAGTCTCGGACGAAACTACGACTGCGATCATCTCGGTCGCATATACACTTCGCAAGGCTGCATTTGCAATTTACAACAAGCCTGGTAAAGAGAATCGATGGCCAGTGTCAAACTCTTTGCTACTGTATCAGCGCATCCAGAGGAAGTGGTGCAGGTCTGATGCAGCCATGATCATGGAGGATTTCGATATTGATGGACAAAACTACATCGCGTCGGCGGATGGTCGGTCACTGGAGGAACTAGATGGACACTATAATTGTACGGACCATTCTTGCGAGGCGAGAGTCGGAGATGGCACGTACGAAACGAAGCATGATCCCGAATGCCAGGAGGATGACTATGAGCCTGAACTGAAATTCCTGGGTCACATTTCTCCGCAGTACCCGGGCAAGAACCCTTCGTCTGTCAGAGAAGCGATCATGCATACTATGGACGCTGGTCACCTGCCTGTGCTAAGGTGGGATATTGAAAAGAAAGGGCTTTTGACGTACGGGCACGATAAAGGGGCTTATTCGGAGGATGGCACTTCTGAAAGTCCACCATTTGTGGCGATTTCACACGTGTGGGCTGACGGCAAGGGAAACCCGTTTGACAACTCGCTACCTCATTGCCAGCTCGAGAGGATTCAGAAGCTCGTCACTACTCTTTGTGCCGACTACCTACCGCCCAACCGTGCGCATTCGGCCCCGGGATTCTGGATGGATACGCTATGCTGCATCGTCGGCGTGGACGAGAAAAGCGAGACTTACAAGAAGAGGAGCATTCAGTCGATGCGAGAAATCTATGGGGAAAGCGTCGCGGTGTTGATAATCGATCCATGGCTCATGTCAATACCTTCGACCGCTTCGGTGAGTGAGATATGCTACCGCATCTATGCTTCCGGATGGTCGCGCCGTCTTTGGACGCACCAGGAAGGCTTCCTCGCGCGCGAGGTGTATTACCAGCTCCAAGATAGGCCTCTCAAGTTACCGGATGTAGACGACATGGCGAAAGAATACCAGAAGAAGATGCTCTACCAGGGCTACCCGCTTGGGTTCCCATTGCAGGCTTCTGGCAAGACCAGCTTCTACTACACGACGGTCAAGGCGATCGTCAACGGTATCCAAGAAGGCAGCATCCCTCCAGACAACAAGTGGATCATCTATGGCCACCTGGCGAAGTCGCTCGGATACCGATCCACGACAAACATCGACGACGAGCTCCTCTGCGTCGCCTCCGTGATCGGGTCCAACGTCAAGACCTACGCCAAGCTCAAGGTAGAAAACAGCCGCCAGCGCACCGCCGAGCTGCGCATGAAGGCCTTCCTCGAAGAAATCGGGCGCTTCCGCCAGGGCATCATCTTCAACAACTACAAGCGGCTCTCGATCCCCGGCTTCCGCTGGGCGCCCATGTCTCTGCTCGGCCACCGCACCTCCGGCCTCGGCGACCTTGACGACTCCAAGGACTCCAAGATCGAGGACTACAGCCACTTGAACCTTAACGACATCCACGTCGAAGTCAGCTCGCTCAACGTCAAGATCAACCTCAGCAAGTACATCCCCAGGAACCTCGGCATCGACCGGCGCCTCGTGTCCGTGGTCCTAAAAGACAAGACGATTCTGCTGCCCACCGTGGGCCTGCCCGTCGACTATCCTGGGTATATCATCAGGTTCAGTTCGAGAGGCCACGGCCTGACCATCAACATGGCCGAGCGCCGTTTCGGGCTCAACTACACACCTGCCCCCCTATCCCCTACGTTCTTCAAACCCCCCTCCATGCCCACCATGCCGAAGACACCCTCCTTCGGGAAGGTCCCTACCCTGGGCCTATCCAAACTCGGAGCTTTCGGCAAGAGCGGGAACGCGCCCTCAGCGGTCGAAGCTCCAGCCGCTGTTGAAGTCGCGCCGCCCGTCGACGAGCAGGCGGCCGAGGTCGTCTCGTACAAGTATGTAGTCTTTGTTGCGGAGAACAGCGTCGAGTGGGCGTATGACCGCGAGTACGTGCTCATTGTGCAGCGGCCGTTGGGAGAGGACAGCACTCGTTCTCCGGAGTTTCTGGCGATGCTGGGGCGGAAGTCGGTGGGGCCCGGGAAGAGATACTGGGTGCAGTCGCTGTGCTCGGCGATTGTAAGGGCGAAGCGGAGGACGGACGATCGGAAGGTGGACGCGGGTATTGATTTTGTGGATGTTGGGACACCGAGTACCAACTGGGTTGTTACGTGACGAGTTTCTTTGGATGGTTATGAAGTGTTGTTGGGATTATGGCGAGACATGCATTGGTGCCGTTTTTCACTGGCACTGTTGCTGTATAGCAATATATGGTGACCGACTCCACTTGGTGTCGTATTTGGGTGGTTTGCTGGAACGTCGATTCTGTAATTGCCGCCATAATCCCAGTGAGCTTGGAAGGCAATACGGTCTCTACTTGTCGGCATTGCATCTCTTCTTGGAATATTTTAGCACAGTAATCTAACCTGGGAGATTCCAGCAGCACCGCGAGCATTCTGGCTGGAGAAGAAAAGCCAATAGGAGGAGGAAACAAGTAGTGGAGGGGCTGCAACGAACGAGGCTCTGGGCCACCACCTACGTACCCACTGCATGCCCTCCCAATAGTATAGCCGTCATTATTTTGCTGTGCAATTCTCTTTCCCGCATGGGAGAGGCGGCTGAGGTGCAGAGGAGAATCTCTCCGAATTCGGCAAGCTTAATCGATAAGGAGGATATCCGTCGGCGGGCAGTCGGACTCATTCGCCTGCATGGCTGCGGCTTGTCTCCTTCGCATCGTGTCCTATAGGCGTGCAATGGCGTTGCGATTCTCCGCCAAACGCCTTGCAGCGGCATTGCGCACGTCGCGGACCTGTTGCTGCTCTGCTCGCCATGCTTCCACCGCAGCTGCGCTCGGGGGTTCGATAACTGTACGTTGGCCTCAAGAGATAGCAATCGAGTACAGGCTAACCGGCGAGAAGCGAGAGGCCTCTCTGCCCACGCCGGATCCTCCATCAACATCCAAAACCGCCGCCCTCGTCAACCAGCAGCTTCCGTACATGGTGCCGACCTATGTCCGCCCTCCTCCCATGTTCGAGAAGGGGGAAGGATGCTACCTCTACGACGTCGAGAACCGAAAGTACCTAGACTTCACCGCGGGGATTGCCGTCAACGCTCTGGGACACTGCGACGAGGGT
The DNA here is from genome assembly GCA_030770415.1 of Pleoardoris graminearum. Lineage (NCBI taxonomy): Eukaryota > Fungi > Ascomycota > Dothideomycetes > Pleosporales > Didymosphaeriaceae > Pleoardoris > Pleoardoris graminearum. Next base: position 165,075 of record JASEKS010000207.1, read on the forward strand.
GTCGCGCAAGCACTCGCTGAGCAGGTACAACAAGTCGACGTCCAGAAGACGAGACGGGATAGTAACGGCGTATTCGACAGGCACAACTGCTGATGCACACCTCGAACCTATACCACAACCCCCTCACGGGTCTGCTATCGAAACAGCTCATCCAGCTCACCCACGCGACGGGCGGGTTCGCGTCTGCCACGCGTACCTTCATCTGCAACAGCGGCTCAGAGGCCAACGAGGCCGCCATAAAGTTTGCGCGCAAGGTCGGCAAGGGCCTGTCACCGGACAGGGACAAGTACGACGTTGTCTCGTTCCACGGCTCGTTCCATGGCCGGACCATGGGCTCCTTGAGCGCGACGCCGAACCCGAAGTACCAGACGCCGTTCTCGCCCATGGTCCCGGGCTTCAGATACGGAACGTTCAACGACGTGGATGCTGTGAACGACCTGGTTACCGAGGGCACATGTGGTGTCATAATCGAGCCAATCCAGGGGGAGGGTGGTGTCAATGTCGCGACGCCTGAGTTCTTGATTGCGTTGCGCAAGCGCTGCACCGCAGTCGGTGCCGTGCTCATCTACGACGAGATTCAGTGCGGGCTGGGAAGAACAGGCACATTTTGGGCGCACGCTGGCTATCCGAAAGAATGCCACCCGGATATTGTCACCACGGCAAAGGCCTTGGGTAACGGGTTCCCGATCGGCGCAACTATCATCAACGACTTTGTCTGCCATCACATCAAGACGGGCGACCACGGCACGACTTTCGGTGGGAACCCCCTTGGCTGTCGCGTAGCTTCCTACATTCTGTCCCGTCTCTCGTCACCTGAAATCCTAGACTCTATCCCCGCCAAGTCAACAGCCTGCAGGAAGCATTTCGATGCGTTGCGAGAGCGCTTCCCTGATCGGATAAAGGAAGTCAGAGGACAGGGCTTGATTCTCGGTCTGCAGCTTGACAAAGATCCAACGCCGATAGTGACTGCCGCGAGGGAACGGGGACTGTTGATCATCACTTGCGGGACAAACACTCTCAGATTCGTTCCACCGCTGACGATCACCGAGGCGGAGATCGATGCGGGTATGGCCATCCTCGCTGATGCCATGGAGAGTGTTTGGAGCAGAAGCGAGCAAGTGCCAGGCACCCCAGGACAGCAAGAGCTGCGATGATCTCAACATGTGGCTCGGTTTTTGCCTATTCCAGCATGGCGTGATGGATACGGTACATTGCCTGTGAAGGTCGGTGTATAAAGAAGGTTTGATGCCATGAACAGGATGGTAGGCCCTTCGCGGTGCCTATAGTTTCGCTCCAGCTACCGTTGCGTCTGTCATTCCCTTTGGTCTTGTAATTATCGTGGCTGAAGGCTAACTAAAAAGGAGAATAGAAAAGGAGAAGTATGGGTATACCTCGGCAGTAAACGTCCAACTATTTTTATACTATTATACATGGATTGATTCCTTTTCATCTAGGCTATCATTTTTTTTATTAAATCAGATTATTTTTTATAATATTACTACTATCAAGAAATAATAAGTACGCCTAGAGCTCGATCCAGGGCTACAAACGCAGTGAGGGAACTCTGTCGGGTGCTAATCCGTGAATGTCACTACTATACGCCCGTGTAGTAAGGTCAGAGAAGATTTAAGCATCTTGTCTTTGGCGACGGACCACTCTGGACGACACTGGACGCTGAACACTGCAGAGACCTTCCCATAAAATTTTGGGAGAAGCGTTATTGGATGGTCGGCTTCGGCCGCTTGCGTTGCCACTTGATCTAGGCTTGTACAGAAAGCCGGCCCCGCCTCTTCACCCGCGACACAACCACCACACACACGCACGACGATGGAGGACGACGGCGCGCAGGCAAACCTGGGGCCTGCGGTGCCGAAGCCAAAGCAGCCCAGGCGCCGGTTCGTGGGCAGCAAGGCGGCGGCGGCGGCGGGCCAAGGCGCGGAGGCACACGCCCACATCGAGGACATGCAAGTGGCCCAGCCGCGTCGCACCGCCCGCGCGCTGAACGCGATCCCCGACGCGATCCTCGACGACGCCGACATCAACGCCGCCATCGCCCTCCTGCCGCCCAACTACAACTTCGAGCTCCACAAATGCATCCACCGCATCCGCTCGTCGGGCGCCAAGTCCGTCGCCCTGCAGTTCCCCGAGGGGCTGCTCCTCTTCGCCACCACCATCTCCGACATCCTCACGCGCTTCTGCCCCGGCACGGCGACGCTGATCATGGGCGACGTGACGTACGGCGCGTGCTGCATCGACGACTTCACCGCGCGCGCGCTGGGCTGCGACTTGCTGATCCACTACGCGCACAGCTGCCTGATCCCCGTGGCCGTGACCAAGATCGCCACCCTCTACGTCTTCGTGGCCATCGGCATCGACACGCCGCACCTGGTCAACACCATCACGCAGAACTTCCCTGCCGGCAAGACAATCGCCCTGGTCGGCACCATCCAGTTCAATGCGACAATCCATGGCGTCGTCTCTGTCCTCAAGCGCCAAGGCTACAATGCCATCGTCCCGCACATCGCACCGCTGTCCAAGGGCGAGATCCTCGGCTGCACGTCGCCCTCCATGGCCATCACGCCCGGCCGGCTCGACGCCAAGGGCAGAGAGGAGCCGGTGCCAGACGTGCTGCTCTATCTAGGCGACGGAAGGTTCCACCTCGAATCCGCCATGATCGCAAACCCCTCGCTGCCTGCCTACCGCTACGACCCCTACTCCCGCCGCCTTACCCACGAAACCTACCAACACGCATCGCTCTACACACTGCGCCGCACTGCCATCCTGACAGCCCGGAAGGCGCGCACCTGGGGCATCATCCTGGGCTCCCTGGGCCGCCAGGGTAATCCGCACACCCTCACACTCATCGAGAACGAGCTCAAGCGGCAACGTCTCGCCTCCGTCAGCTTATTGTTGAGCGAGATCTTCCCAGGGAAGCTGGCCATGATGGACGATGTCGAGGCGTGGGTGCAGATTGCGTGTCCGCGGTTGAGCATCGATTGGGGATATGCATTCCCCAGACCGCTGTTGAGTCCGTATGAGGCACTTGTTGCATTAGGTGTGAGACATGCTCCTTGGTTAGATGAAGAGGTTGGCGAGACGGAGGCTACAGGGAATCTGTACCCTATGGACTTTTATGCGAGGGAGGGGTTGGGGAGAACGACTGAGGGGCATGTTAGGACTGCCGAGGTGGACAGCAGAGGGTAGATTAACGAAATATCAAGCATGGTCGGCGTTGATGGTACAGCAGTGTAAAGGGTGTCGAGGCATTACATTCGGTACCTCGATAACGGATGGTATCATGGTATATATCGCTTCATATCATGAACAGCAACCAGATATTCCGTCTGTAAGGCGATTCCCATTTAGACCATGGAGACTAGACCAGCTTTAAAAAGCCTTCGGCGTTCCTCCAACATCTAAAGCGTCCTCCGGACGAATCGCCGGCGGACCGGTCTAACACTAGCAATACTAAAGGTAAGATCGTCAATGTTACTGTTTAACTACGTTACTAGTTGACACCATACACCAGAGATTAAGCAGAGTGACAAGGGCGCTGTAGATAGAACCGAAAGAAGAGAAAACGAACCCAACGGTGCAAACCCTCAGACTACTTCATCATTTAACTTTGGCAAACCACCTGATGCCAACAGAATTTTCGTCTTCACTGGAATGCCTGTAGATGAGGAGACACAGAACGATGCTGGCAAGGAGTTGGCTTCAGTTGCTGAGAGTCACCCATGAAAAAGCTCGTTGCAGCCGTGAGTGGTATCATGCAAGAGACAGAAGACGTCGAGGAAAAGTCAAGACATAGTAACATGGCCGACAATATGGAACGTTCAGGGGCTCGGACATTACCAGAGGCGATATCACCGATTCGGGGCCCTTTCAAGACCGAGAGAACTACGGATTCCTATCCGATCGCGAGGAAAAAAAAGGCAATCCCCCTGAGAAGAATACGAGCACCTGCAAGCGTTCCGCCAGATCCAAGTAGTAGAGTAAGAAATGCTTCTATAGGTGCAGCCTCTTATGCGTCGTGGCACACAATCCAATCAAACATCTCTATCTCCAATGAGCGCCCAAAACAACGGGAAAAGATTCTAAAATTAATAGACGAGGAGTTCAGCACGGAAACTAAAGGCTATCTGTATAGTAGCTATGAGCATCGACTGTCTTTGCTTACTTAAGAGATGCAGAATGTACGCCACTTTGAGTTTCATCGTTTCGAGCGACTGTGTTTGATTAACTTATTCAACGCTCAGCACGAATTGATTGAACTAGACGAGAAAATAGCCTATGCGGCACTTAACGATAAGAGAAGCAGATATGTGCAAGACAATCTGTCTATGGCACTTCTGAGAGACCGTAAGTCTGCACTAGACGATCCACACTTGTTTTGATACAGGCACTCTTCGTTCGAAGTACTGACATTATTTATATTAGGCAATTGATATTTTCGAGAGATTTTCTAAGTTCAAGTAGCCCGGCCTAAAGGCTAGTAAACTGGCTAGCCGCAACTTCGCCCCGAAACTTAGAGAGCTATAATATTATAATTCCCCTAACTCTCTAAACCTTATTAAGATAGGCTACCTAAGCTAAAGGATGCAATCGACCGCTTTTACAGATTCCTACTAAACGCCCTGCTAGTAAGACTATTAGATGTGGCCGGGAGAGAGCAACGGGAAGTAGATATAACAGGTCTAAAACGCTCTCGCATAAGTAAGTTTTCTTACTAGCCCTAGTATATATTACAGCCTAATAGACTATAGAGGGAACTAAAGCTATTATTAACTATTACCGTATATATAGTAGGCATATTTCTCCGATTATAGACAGTGTTGCTTAATTACTTATAGCTATCTTTAGCGGGGTTTTATTACTCGTGTCTATAACTATCCTGCTTTTGGCAGATTCCTGTCCTAACTTAACTCTTAGAATTGTTTTTATTTCTATGTCCGTTTTTTTGGCTAAATTATTACTAGTTATAAAAGCTTCTAACGATAAGGTTCTGGCTACTACGGCGGCCTACGCAGCTGTTCTAATGGTTTCCGTCGCTAACATCTTGCTAATCACGGTCAAGACTTAGGAATGCGTGAAGAATGGCATATGGTCTTTGGGTCTACTATATCGCATCGTACCCTCCGTTCCCGTATCTGCAGGACTGCCAGAAAAATGTTCCCAGTTCGACTCTTAAAATACCTGCTATCACGAAGGATCTATGTAGAAGGACGCTAAAGCGATTAAGACCTGATGGATAAGAAGTCCTGCACCGTAGTGGGTGAGGGGTAGTGGGGCACAGTTCATGGCTAGCGCGGGGAAGGACTCATATCAGCACGCTTCCATTTTAGGAACGCATATATTTGCAGTGCGGAAAATTTTGGCATCTTTCAACGGTGTCACCAAGCGCGCACAGCGCGCAATCCTCCGCTTGGTGTAGTTGGTTTATCACGTTCGGCTGTAATATCTGTTGTAACCGAAAGGTCCCTAGTTCGATTCTGGTATGTAATACATCTCTTCCATGTTACAGGGACAATTTACTAACTTCGAAGGAAGGGAGCGGAGAACAAGTGATTGACTTTTTTGCTGTTTGGAGGCTGTAGTCCCTGAGCTAGAAATATCTGATCTTCTTCTCTCCTCTTGCGTGCCTGCCCATCCTCTATAGGTATAATTTTTCGTTTAGAGCCTAAACGTACCATAGCTCTCCCTCTGCTTCGTTGGACGTGCGCTACGTGCACGACTGTAATAAGTAACTACATACAACTAAGATTAGCCTTGTTTTGAAAGCATTTGCTCATCGTTGTTTATTAGTACTATTATGCGTTCAAGGATTCTACATTACTACTAAATCAGAGCTTTGATTTCGTTACTTTCCGACGAAACCCCAACGCCGTGCTCAAAAGACAGACCAGGGATGAAAACAGTCTCGAGTCGAAAGTGGTATTTCACGCTCAAACAAGTCGCACATTCCCTCAAACATTCCCATCGTCCCATCGCTTCTGCTCAAACGCCATAGTAGGCTCGATAGGCGGCGTTGACACTGCGGTGGTGCTCCTTAACCCTGTTCTTCATCTTCTTTCCCAGACCCTCCTTCTTCCCTACCAAGGGTGCCGCCTCAATTTCATCGGCAACGTCCCTTGGGTAGGCCCAAACCTCATGCGCACGACGACCGCCGCCATAATAGGCTGTAAACGCGTCGTTCATGCCCTCGTGATGCTCCTTGATCTTCTTCCATGCCTTGCTGAGGTTAGAGGAGGTGCTGGATGTAGAGTTTTGGCGCGAGGTAGAGGCAGAGGAGCGTTCGCTGGTGGCAGAAGGACGCGGAGAGACGCCGCCGGAATAATATGTTTCGTAGGCGGCGTTGACCGACTGGTGATGAACTTTTGCGGTGGCGGCAAGCTTCTTGAGGGTGGAGGATGAGGTGGGCATTTTGGTGATTGAGCTTGAGCCGAATTATCGATGATCACTTGATTGATAAGCGATTGGTCCGAATCGTGGTTGTTGAAGTCGTTCAGAAATGGATAATATGTTATCTGTGTTCGAGTCCGAAAAGTGCTTGCAACCAAAGCTTGCTCGGTGATTGTTAACTGAGCTGGGGATCGATGGCTGTTAATGAAGATCCTGAAGCCTCCGTTCCTACCCGCTCATTTATACTTGTCCTTATGCGACAGATGAGTCCTATGACACCAGATTCCCGCATGTTTCCCGTCACCAACCTCAAACGAAACCTGGCTTACAATACCTAGGTAGCCAACTTCACCTAAGCAAGCTCAAGCCAGCCAATCAGCACACCTGTCCCTGCGCCAATGACCACCCTTCACGATCGCCAATAAATGCGCGATACCCTTTCCGCAATCCGCCCTAATATTAACATAAGGACACTTTTCATAACCTATGTACTGCGCCAAGGCTTCTAATAACGTATTTACTTTATTAAATACTAAATTTTTGTAGAATATATTTTAGTTCTAATTACTTTAATACTCTTTAATGTTGTGTATATTATATAAAGTTTATAATTTTCGTTTTTTTAATTCTATTTAAGATTATTTTTATATTATATTTAAAAACAATTAATAATATATAAGATATAAAATGTATGATACTACTATTACTACATAATAATTTTTTTTAAAAAAAAGTAGTATAAAATTTAAAGAAATAAACTTTTATATTTTAATATTATTATTTATATAATAATAATAAATAATATAGTAAATATAAATTATTTTTATATATATTTTATTATTACTATAAAATAGATATATTTATATAATAATATTAATTAACGTACTTTATAAGCTTTATAAAGCCGCGGCACAATATAATAATAAAAACTTAATAAATACTAAATAGCTTATATATAACAAGGCTATATATAAATAATATAAATTTTAAACTCTTAAAAGTTATACTCCTTTCTTTTAGTAAGGGTATAGTACTCTACTAAATACAGTAACACTCTGTTTATATTTTAATTATATATTTATAAATTAGTAACTACTCGTAATTATCCTTAAGGTTATAAGTAATTATTATTTATAATTATATATAACGCGGTTAGCCTAGGAGGTTACTAGATATATAAACTTTAGAATTAAAAAGAGTTATTAGGCTATTATCTAGAGTCTATACGACTAAATATTTAGTCTTTAAATAAGTCTAGCCGTTTATTCTACACTTTATACTATATTATTAACTCTTACTTAAAGGTACTTTATTATATTATATTTCTATAGGTTTTTTTTATTTCTAAAACGTCCTATTATTATACTAATTTTAACTAAACGCCTATTATACCAACTACTCCTAGTAGTAGTAATACTCTAAACTAAGGTAAAGTTTAATATATTTATATATTAATTAAACAAATAGTGTAGCTGTAGTAGCTTAGGGCGACTAAAAGGGATTTCAAAAAAGGAGGAGTATATATATACCTTTATACTTAATATGTTAAAAAGAGGTAAAGTGTAAAGTTAACTAGAATATAATCCTTTTATCTATATATAACTTATTAATAAGTCCTACGCTAACTTACGTATACGTAAACTTTTAGTAAAAAATAGCCTTTTTAAGTATATTATTTTTAGTTACTTTAAAGCCTTTTTTAATACGTCGTCCTATATAGATAGATTTTAGGCTAATAAAATAAAAGCTTTATAAAAGTAAGTAGTTAATAAAAAAAAGACTAAAAAACTTAACGTTATTAATAAAGCTAAGGATAATAAAATAATCTAAAAAGTAGACTAATAAAATAAAGTAAATTTATTAGTACACTTATAAAATCTAAGATAAAAAGAAAAATAACTAAATATTATAAATTTTAGGGCGGTTTACTAAAGCGTATAGGTTAGGTAAGTACGCGTTTTTATTTTTATTTAGTAAATATTACTAACTAGGTAGTAAGTACTATAGGCGGTATAAGTACTAATAATAGTAGGTATAGCTTTTTTTTTATTTTATAAGTCTGTTAAATAAGCCGGGTGTATATATAACATACTTTACTAGTAGGTTTTTAGGTAGTATTATTATCTTAATAGAAAGTTTAATAGGTAATATAGAAACTTATATAAAATTAAATAAAAAAATATTACTCTAAATTATATAAAAAGTCTATAATAATATTATTAGTTTATTATATTAGTAGGCAAAGTAAAACGTAATAAAAATAAAATATAAAAAAATAAATAAGTCTTTTATACTCCTGCTCGGGAGTAAATACGACAATTTATAAAAATATTATAAATATAAATAAAATTTTTTTTATATAGAAATTATATTTTTAGTATAGAATTTATAATTTAAAAAATTAATTAAAATAAGACTTTTCTATAAAATTAATATATAGTTTTATTATATTCTTATCTTTTTTAATATATTAAGTATAAAGATATATATATACTCCTTTTTTTAAAAAAAAGCTTTTTAGGTACTTTAAGCCAGTAGAGCTATACTATTTATTTAATTAATATATATATATTATCCTTAATATAATAATAAAAAAATATATATACTAAATTAATATTTTACGTTTAGTGTATACTATAAAATTTTTTTTAAAAACAATAAGCCTTTTATATTAAGGGTATCTAACTATTTAAGAAAAGTTTTTTGTTTCCTAAATAATCTAATAAACGGCTCTTTAATTCTTAATTAATTACATATAAACTAGTTATATAACCTATACTAGAATTTAATTAATTATCTAATTAGGAATAGCTTCTTTTTTATTTAAGAATAGTCTAGTACTAATTAGATTAGATTACTATACTAATCTAATTAAGTATTAAACTAAGCCTATTTAGAAAATTTACTAATTTAATTAAGTAATATAACTAAACTTAATAAGATTAAATCTAAAACTTAATAATTAACTAGATAATTTAAATCATAGATTAAAGTAGACGAGAACGAGATTTAAACTCGTAGCCTATAATATTACTATTATAGGTTATAAAGGTATACATATACTCCTCCTTTTTTGAACCCCCTTTTGGGTCGCCCTAAGCCACTACAGCCACACTTTTTATTCGATTAATATACAAATATACTATTATAGGTAGTTAGATATATTATCTACTAAGTTACACACTCTCTCGCCACGATAATAGTTAAAATAATTTAAAATATTTATATATATTTACATAGTAATCGAATAAAGAATATAAATAAAGTAACCTAAAGTAATTAAATAAAATTTTAGAAAAAGAGGAGTATATATATATATATATATTTATATATAAATTAAATAAAGTAGTGTAGTTATAGTGGCTTAGGGTAACTAAAAGAGATTTTAAAAAAGGAGAAATATATATATATCTATATACTCTTATTTTATATTTCTATTTAGTATATTATATCTATTTATAATATTATAATAAAATAGAAGTAAATAGCTCTTTATAGTATATAATAAAGTTTTAATATATATTAATAATTTAAAATAAGCTATAGTAATAATAATATATATAATATAATTTTTTTTTACAAAACTAGAGCGTTATTATAATATTTTAAAATAATAAAAAAGATAGTAAATTATATATTTTTATAAAATATTACTAGAAAGATACTAGACGTCTTAAATTAATTTAATAATATAATGTTTTTATAATAGAAAAACAATAATAAAATATAATATATTTAAAATAATATAACTTTTTAATTACTAAGCTTTTATATATTTATATATTAATTATACAAATAGTAAAACTGTGGTATCTCGGGGCAACTAAAAAGGGTTTTAAAAAAGGAGGAGTATATATATACCTTTATACTTAATATATCGAAAAAGATTACTAAGTTTAAAAATATAAAAATAATACTATATTAGGAAAAATAATTAGAAGACTATATTTACGCTATTAGAATCTACTTAGTACACTATTTAAGAGTAGTAAAAAATTAGTAAATTTAATATATTTATATATTAATTAAATAAATAGTGTAGCTATAGTAGCTCAAGGCAATAAAAAGAGGTTTTAAAAAAGAAGGTGTATATATATGCCTTTATTTAGTAAATTTAAATTTTTTTTAAATTATACTTTAGACTATTATAACTTTATTTAAAATATAAAATTACGTAATTTATATATAGATAATAATATTATCTATATTATATATATATATAAACTATTTTTACTAATAACTACTACTCTAATATATTAAATACTTTTTTTATATTAAATATATTTGTATAAAATTATTTCTTTAGGTTTATTTATAGTAGCTATATTAACTTAGTATATACTACGTTCTTACTTAATATAAAAGTAGATAAAAATTAAGGCGCTATAACTTAAAACCTATTAAATATAAGATTTTTTAATTTTATAGCTAGTAGAGCGATAATTTAACTAAATACTTATTAGGCTATAGCGGTAATAACGGCGTGTAAATAAAATTATAAATAAAACTATAGACTATATACAGCGCGTTTAAATTACGTCTCTTACTCTCTTACACTATATAATACCTTCTAAAATATTATCTTTTTTAAATTATTATAGCTAAAAGGACTTTAAAGCCTACTTTTAAATATTTAATAATTATAACTACTAATCCTAGCTAGAAATTAGTAGTAATTTTAACTTTTACTAAAAATCTAGATAACTAGTAAGACTATATTAAGAACTACTTAAAATATTATTATAAGTTTATAGAAGAGACTAGTCTAGAACTTTTTTTTTTAATATTTTTAATTTTAGGTCGGCTACTATACAGCTCTTTATTTTTAAATATAAAATAATTTTTAATTTTAACGTCTACAGCCATTTATATAATAATATAATAGAGTTAATAAAGTAGTAGCTTAAAAGTACTAAGAGCTTATTAAGTAAAATAAAAGAGAGTAATATATTCTTAAGAATAGGTAAGAAGGAATTTTTTTAAGCAGTATAAGAAAAATAGCTATAATTCTAAATAGAAAAACTCCTAAAAGTAGTTAAAATTATTTATACGTACGTATAGGAGTAGAATAAGTAGTAGGTAATAAAAAAAAGATATACTACAGTACTATAAGACAGTTATAAAAGCGTACTATTAGAAAGTTAATACTTACTATTAAAAAATTAAGAGATTTTATAGAAGATACTATATTATATTTTAATACTTTAATTACTATTAAAAAGATTATAAATTATTAGCGCTAGTAGAAAAGTTATTATTATTACTATATAAGAACCTTATTAAGAATTAGTTAATTACGTAATATAGTAGAAGTTTAAAGAGCTAGTCTAGAGTCGTATAATGTTACGGTAATAACCCTAATAAAAAGTATTATAAAATTATATTTATATTTATTATTTTTTACTTAATTTATATAGGGAGTATAGTATTTAATAATAATAATTATTTTTAATTATAGTTATATTTCTTTTCTTACCTATAATAATATAATAGTAAATATACTTATTTACTTATTTAGTCTACGTACTAAACGTACTAAAGATAATACTTATATATATAAGATTTTCCTAAAACTTTTAAATATTAACTACTTAGTATTTCTATAAAGATATTACTATTTTTATTTATTACTTACTATGCTTTATACTTAAACTATATTTATATTTACTAATTATATATATTTGTATACTAATCGAACAAATAGTATGGCTGCGGTGGCTCGGGGCGACTAAAATGGGTTTTAAAAAAGGAGGAGTATGTGTATGCCTTTATTTACTAATTATATATTTAATAGACTTTTATAAAGCTATATTATATATTTAAAGTTATATATTTTTATAATAAAACTAATATAAACTCGTTAACTCTTTATTTTTTTTAATATAGTACTACTATATCTATCATTATTACTATTAGTATTATTATTAATATTTTTTAATTACTATTATTTTAACTATTATTATTTTAATTACTATTTACCTAATTACTATTTTCTTTACGTACGCTAGTATAACTAATTTTAAATTTTTAATATTTATTTAATTAACGTACTTCGTGAGCTTTATAAAGTCGCGGCACAATATAATAATAAGAACTTAATAAATACTAAATAGCTTATATAATACTAACGAGGCTATATATAAATAATATATTTTTCGACATATTAAGTATAAAAGTATATATATACTCCTCCTTTTTTAAAACCCCTTTTAGTTGCCCTAAGCTACTACAGCCACACTATTTGTTTAATTAGTATATAAATATATATATATATAAATAATAAAAATTTTAAACTCTTAAAAGTTATACTTCTTGTTTTTAGTAAGGGTTATAGTGCTTTACTAAATATAGTAATACTTATACTTTAATTTATATTTATAAATTAGCAACTACTTATAATCGTCTTAGAGGTTATTAGCAATTACTACTTATAATTTTATATAAGGCGAGTAGGTGTTACTAGATATATAAACTTTAGAATTAATAGAATTATTAGGTAGTTATTTAGTACTTATAATAGAATATTTAGCTTTTAGGGCTAGTAAGTCTGGCTGTCTATTTATACTCTATATATATATATTTATATACTAATCGAATAAAAAGTGTGGCTGTAGTAGCTTAGGGCGACTAAAAGGGGTTTTAAAAAATAAGAAGTATATATATACCTTTATACTTAATGTGTTAAAAAAGATTTATACTCTATACTATATTATTTTCTACTTCTTAAAATTTTACTAAATATCTATTTAATTTTTTTAAATTATTCTATACTATTACTGTTACTGCTATTATACCTTAAGTTACTAATAAAAACCTATTACCTATTCTTATTATAGACGCGCCTTTTATTAATAAAATTACGTAAAAACTATATAGTAATATTATAACTTTAGTCTTAAATATAGTCTAAAGTACTTTAGTAATTAATAAATTTTTTTTATAAGTAATTTATTAAAATAGTATCTAAAATAGCTATTAGCTAAACTAAGAAGTAATAATTTATTATTTTTTATAAGTTTAATTACGTACTTAGCGTATTCTACTAAAAGGACTAAAGTATAAAAAAGAGCTTTTTTATTTAGGCAGAGACTATAACGTATATATAAAAAATAAAAAAGGGTAAATAATATAAGGAACTTATAGTAAGTTTTAAATAATATTAAAACTAAATAAATAAAATAATACGCGTTTAGAAGTACGTATTTAAGATTTAGAATATTTTTAATTAAGTAATATATTACTATAGGGCTAGGTAATACTAAGTATACTTTTATTTTTAACTAGTAGGCGTTACTAATTAGGTAGTAGGTATTTTTTTTTTACTTATAGGCGGCGTAGGTACTAATAATAGTAAATATAGCTTCTTATATTTTATAAGGTTACTAAGCAAGTCGGGTATATACGTAACTTATTTTAGTAGACTTTTATAGTATTATTATTTTAGTAAAAAGTTTAACAGACAATATAAAGACTTATATAAAATTAAATAAAAAAATATTACTTTAAATTACGTAACAAGTCTATAATAATATTATTACTTTATAATATTAGTAGGCGGGGTAAAACGCGATAAAATTAAAATATAAAAGAATAAATAAGCTTTTTATACTCCTCCTCGGAAGTGTTTAATATTTATTATTATTACTATTAATACTATTATAATTTTATTTATATTATATAAAAAAATTAAAAAATAATATAATATAAAATAGCGTAGCTGTAATAATTAAAATATATAAAAATTTATCAGTAACTTATAACTACTATTATAATCTATTAGTTACTTTTTTAATTTTTTAATTTTAAAAATAGAGGTTATATTTATTTTTCTTATTTTTTATTTTATTTTTATATATATAAATAGCCGATAACTAATATCGTGACCTATTAGTTACTTTTTTAATTTTATTTTTATATACAATAAAAGTTATATTTATTTTTATTACTTTTTACTCTGCCTATATATATAGGTAGTATAGCGTTTAATAATAGTCGATATTTTTATTTATAATTATAAATCTTTTCTTATCTAAAAATAATTATAATACTAAGTATACCTACCCGCCTATCTAGTTTACGTACTAAAAAAACTAAAAAACTATATAACTATATATAGGCCCCCATAAAACTTTTTAATATTAATTACTCTAATATCTCTATCTATTAACGGTTTTACTATTTATTACTTTTACTATTACTATTACCTTTACTATTACTGCCGTCTTTATCTTTACTTTTATTATATCTCTTACGCTAAAAAGTACCTACTATATTTATAAAATACTTATTTTACCTATTAACTCTACTATAAACTATATATTATATTTTTTACTTTTCTTTCTTTTTACTATATCTCTATACGCCCCTGTTAATAATTTTTTATAGCTACTAATACTACTAATTTAACGTTTATTACTATAACTATTTTTTTTAATTAATAGGACTACTATTTTATCTATAGGGCTATACTTATAGTTAAATATAATTATAATTTTAAAATTTACCTTTTCTTTATTAGCTACCTTTAGACAAATACGGTACTTATACTAATAAGTATTATCTTTATTACTTTAAAAGTAGTAGAATACTATAAAAAGAGTTTAAGTAACTATACTAAACGCCTTAAGATTAATTAAAATATATATTTTATTATTATTAGTATTAATAAGCAGAGGAGTAGTATTAGAACTATTAAAAACTAGAATATTTTAGTAAGTATCTTGTTTTATTTAATAAACGTTTAAATAGAATAGTTTAGCTATATTACTGTAACTATAAAAGAAGATAGAAAAGAGATATATAAGTAGTAATAACTACTATACCCTATATATCTCTCCTTTATAAATAAATATAGTGTCTTTACTAAACTTTTTTACTTTTTTAATTTAACGTTTTTTTAGGGGGCGCGCTAAGCGCGCTAGTATATATACTAGTATAGTACTATACTTTTTTTAGTATTATATTACCTAGCTGTTTTAATATATTAAGTATAAAGGTATATATATACTCCTTCTATTTTAAAACTACTTTTAGTTGCCCTAAACTACTATAACTACACTATTTATTTAATTAGTATATAAATATAAATATATAAATAGTGTAGTATATAATAATAGTTAATATTATTATATATAAGTATATCTTCGTTTTTATTTATAATAATAATATAATACTAAGTACTTATATATCTAGTCTACGTATTAAATATATTATATATATATATATATATATTTCCTATAAAACTTTTAAATATTAACTATCTCTAGTATTTCTTAAATAAAAACTTTATTATTTTTTACTTATTACTTTATAAAGTCTACGTTTTAAACGTTTATTTTTTACTACTATTTTTACCTCTATTATATTTTTTATACTAAAGAGTATGTACTATATTTAGAAAATTTTCTATTTATTTATTAACTATAGTCTAAACTATATAGTATATTATTTTTTTCGACCTAGCCTTACCTGAATTTTTCGATACTGAGTATGAAGGCATACATATACTCCTCCTTTTTTAAAACCCCTTTTAGTCGTCCTGAGCCACCACAGCCACACTATTTATTCGATTAATATACAAATATATATATAGTATATTATTATTATATTTTTACTATTATTATATTCTTCTAGACGTTTTTTAAAGTCGTTACTAATTCTACTAATCTAATACAGGGGGGTAATATAGAATAAGACTAATCTAAAAAGATACTTTTTTTTAAAAATTTATATTAAATTAATTACTAAGGATAAAATACGTCAATACTACTATTTTAAAAAGAAGATAATAGAGATTTATATTAGGATTTTAGTTACGTTATATTTATTACCTATAAAAAATTAAAATTATATAAATATAGTAATTTTTTTAACCCCTTTTTTAGGTTTCTATAACTTTTTAGTTAGTAATTATATTTAACTAAAATATTTACTATACTATTTAGGCCTAGTGTAGGTCGCGTGACTAGATTTTCGAAGTATATTAGTAATCTAATAAAAAACTTATATTAATAATAAAAATTTAACTAATGCTTATATAATTACTGCTTACGTAATATATTATTAATATTATAGTATATTAAAATATCTTATTACTTTTATAAACCTAAACTCCTATTTTCTTAAAATAGCGCTAAATTTTTTAAAACTTAAATATAAAGTTAAACTTCTTTTAAAAGTATATAATTTTTCTTTTTTAATTACTACTACTTTAGAAAAGTTTTAATAAACTATTTATAACGCTATAAAAAGAATTAAACCCCTCTTTTAGAGTTATTACTATAATGTTATATAATTCTAAACTAGCTATTTAAACTTCTACTATATTACGTAATCAACTAACTCTTAATAAGCTTTTTATATAGTAAATATAATAACTATATACTATTACAATAAAGGCATACACATACTCCTCCTTTTTTAAAACCCCTTTTAGTCGCCCCGAGCTACCACAGTTACACTATTTGTTCGATTAGTATATAAATATATACTATTACTAATAACATATAACCTTATTTAATAAATAACTATTAAAGTATTAAAATAATGCCGTACCCTCTACAGGACTTCTTAGTCCTTTTAAGATAACTACTAACTTTTTTAATAATAAGTTTTTATATAACTACCTTATAGCGCTATAGCGTACTTTTCTTTTACTATTTACTACTTATTTTACTCCTATATATATATTTAAAT
This sequence comes from Pleoardoris graminearum, assembly GCA_030770415.1. Lineage (NCBI taxonomy): Eukaryota > Fungi > Ascomycota > Dothideomycetes > Pleosporales > Didymosphaeriaceae > Pleoardoris > Pleoardoris graminearum. The sequence continues at coordinate 182,172 of JASEKS010000207.1, forward strand.
AATTTTAATTACTTTTAAAAATTTCTTTTTTTAAAACTGTGCCTGTTTTTCTTATACTACTCTAAAAAGCTTTTCTTTACCTATTAAGCGTATATTACCCTCTACTTTATTTAATAAGCCTTTAGCCCTTTTAAACTATTATTTTATTAGTTTTACTATATTACTATATAAGTATAAGCTGTAGATATTATTAAAATTAAAAATTATTTTATATTTAAGGATAAAGAGCGGTATAGTAACTAATCTAAAATTAAAAATATTAATAAAAAAATAGTCTTCTAAAAAGACTAGCTCTTTTATAAGCTTATAATAATATTCTAAGTAATTTTTAATATAGCCTTACTAGTTATTTAAAATCTTAATAAAGGTTAAGATTACTATTAATTTCTAGCCGGGATTAGTAATTATAATTATTAAGTACCTAAAAGTAAGCTTTAAAGTCCTTTTAGCTATAATAATTTAAAGAAGAAAATATTTTAGAACGTATTATAAAAGAAAAGATAGGTACTATAATTATTAAAAGTAAGTTAAAAAGGATATAGGCTAGCCTAAAAGTAAAGTAATAGTATAAGAATTTATATACTTTTACTATATATACGGGTATAAGAAGGCGTATAATAAAAGGGAGATAATAAAAAGCGCTATACTAAGGCTACTAACTATATTTATAGCTAGTAGTAGTACGTATGCTCTTACTAAAAAAGTTTTAATAAAAAAAATAATAAAGTTTAGTAAGAATACTATATTAAGAGGCAGTACGCTATAGGGTAGGTTACAGCTATTTTATATATATTATCTTCTTTATAATAGTTTTTATTATTATATATATTTATATACTAATCGAACAAATAGTGTGGCTGTAGTGGCTCGGGGCGACTAAAAGGGGTTTTAAAAAAGGAGGAGTATGTGTATGCCTTTATTTTATTATTATAATTATTTTATTATTGTAGTAGTTAAGAATTAGCAGCTAATATTTACTATAATATATTATATATAGTAAGCCAGATCTATTAAAGCTTATATAGTTTTAAATATTATATATAAGAATTTATCTTATATATAAGTTAACATTATAATAACTATAGAAGGAACAGGGACTAATATTTAATAAAAAATTACTTAGTAGTTAAGTATCTAGTAACTAAGTAAGTATAATTTAATTATTTACTAAACTATTACTATTATTAAAGTATACTGCGTAGTAGATATTATCTATATAGAAGTTTTAAAAGTATTTAAACTCCTATAACTTTAAAAAAGAGCAGAATAAAATTTAAAAAATAAGAAAACTAAATACGTATAAGTATAAGTATAAGTAAATTTAGTTAAGCAGAGCCTTTATAATACTATTAATTAATACTAAAATAATAAATAGATTAAAAATAAAATACTATAAATAATAACTAATAAAGAAAGTATTACCAGAATTTAAGAAATTATAAAGATTATTATATAGATAAAGGTAAAGGTAAAAGTAAAATTAATATTAAAAGTAAAAAAATTATTTTAAGTATTTTATTCTAAGCGCTAAGCGCAGAGCGCAAAAAGTAAAAAGTAAAAAATAATAGGTAATAAAGGGGGCGGCTATATAGGGTTAGTATATTTAGGGATATAAGAGTTTATAAGATATAGAGAGTAATATTTTTCGACACATTAAGTATAAAGGTATATATATACTCCTCCTTTTTTAAAATCCCTTTTAGTCGCCCTGAGCCACTACAGCCACACTTTTTATTCGATTAGTATATAAATATATAATAGAAAGTAATAAATATAAGTAATAGTACTTAGAATATCGCGTTAGTTAGTAGGCGTAGTTAGTTATATTTTTATAATTTTAAAAGTAACTATTAAATAGCTACCGGAGCTAAACTTCTAATAGTTATATAACTAACTTATTAATAATAATAATAAAGGAAAAGTTTAATAAGAAGAATAATAATAACTAAATAAATAAGTGCCGGCCGAGATAAGTATTATATACTTATCTTTTTAAACGCGCTATATACGCTTTTTACAGTTTTATTTTACTATTATTACTACTATAGCCTAATAAGTTATTAGCTTAAGTTATTGCTCTACTAGCTAGAAAATTTAAAAAAATCTTATATTTAAAAAATATTATATTTAATAGGCCTTAGATTATTCTATTTCTATTTTTACCTACTATTATATTAAGTAAGTATATAATATATACTAAATTAATATAACTTCTACAAATAAATGTAAAGAAATAAAAAAAATTAAATAAAAGGAGCATAAAAATTATAATATTAAAAAGGTTAAAAGAAATAGAATATTAAAGTTAACTATAAGAAATAAAAGAGTTATTAATAGAGACTTAACTAGAAGTCCTAAAAAAGAAAATAAAAGACTATTAATAGAAAATAGTTTAAATATTATAAAAAGATAGTTATAAAGAATTATAAGAAAAGAGAATTACTGTATTAATTAATATAAGTATAAAAAAACGTATAATAACTAAAGAAAATACTAAAAAAATATTAAAATACATTAAAGAGAATATAAAAAATATAAAAAATATAAACTTAATATAAATTATATTTTCTAATAAGTCATTAATATAAAAGGGTAAAGTTAGAAGGAAATATTATAAAGAAAGGAATAATAATAGAGTTAAAATAAATTACCTACTAGTTAATTACAAAGTAAGTTATTTTAATTTTTTAAAATATTAAAATATATAACTTTTTATATACTATTAACCTATAGTTTTAGTTTTTTAATATTAATTATATTAATTATTTTATAAGATAATACCTTACCCTATAAGTTTAGAGTATAGTTTAAATAGAAAGTAAAAGTAATTTAGTATTTATTAAAATACCTAATTTATTTACTTCTTTTACTAGTAAGGACTATATAAATAAAATTCTTATACCTAAAGTTAAACGGACTATAAAAAGAGATAAGTTATATAAATTCCCCCCCCCCCCCCCACTCCATCCCTCTTCTTTCTTTAATATTTTCTTTACCAATTTTTATTATTATTTTTTTTTTTATTTACCTTTTTTTAATTCTTTAATTTTTTATGCACCTATTAAACATAGATACAACAATCATATTACTCAAAACACTATTATTTTATAAATTTTTTTTTTATAATATTTT